>CM067167.1:115008706-115043706 GCA_034093135.1 Erigeron breviscapus | reverse complement strand
AAAAAAAAAAAAAAAAAAAAAAAAAAAAAAAAAAAAAAAAAAAAAAAAAAAAAAAAAAAAAAAAAAAAAAAAAAAAAAAAAAAAAAAAAAAAAAAAAAAAAAAAAAAAAAAAAAAAAAAAAAAAAAAAAAAAAAAAAAAAAAAAAAAAAAAAAAAAAAAAAAAAAAAAAAAAAAAAAAAAAAAAAAAAAAAAAAAAAAAAAAAAAAAAAAAAAAAAAAAAAAAAAAAAAAAAAAAAAAAAAAAAAAAAAAAAAAAAAAAAAAAAAAAAAAAAAAAAAAAAAAAAAAAAAAAAAAAAAAAAAAAAAAAACAAAAAAAAAACAAAAAAATAAAAGGAGGCTCCCCAAAGAGAAGTCTCACTCCAAGAAAAAGGAGGGGCATCTCTTTGGGGGAGCCTCCGCCACATGGCGGAAGTCACCCTCATGTGGGGGAGCCTCACTCCTAATAGTCTTAACTATGATTGTGTGGGTTCATGCGACTATAATGCCAGTTTTTACGAATTACCAATGGGTTTTAAGTATCCGGGTTGGTAACAAACAGCTTGGTTCTTGTATATTTACTTTTAAGTATTCGACTACAAATAGGCATTCTAACCAGGTCTTTGCTGTTCGGTTTACGCAGCATAAGGAAGGCATATAAATCTGTTCCTAAGGGTTTAAGAATGTTGTTATATCAACACGGTTTTCTCACATCATGTTAATTATCATGTTCTCGTTATCACTAGTTATGGGTTTAACTGTTTAAGTACAAATTACCATGTCCTTGGCTAAATACTTACTCCGTAATATGTTTTAACCCTTAGAAATATTTCTGTGACTTAATAATTAACAAACATACTGTATGTTCAAAAAATAATAATAATAATATTTAAGAAACACATAATCACTAATTGAAGGTTTAACTACTTATAGTAACTACTTGAAAGTTCAATAAAAATTTAGCATGATGACGTAACCTTAGTAGTAAAATAAGGCTCCAATTGACTAATACAAACAAATCTAAGTTTTATATCTTGGTCCAGATCGTTGTATCTGTTGGATATATGCACACGAGTTGGCTAAATGTTTGACCGTGGTGCATTATGATTCAAAGATATGCCCATGACATGAATAATATATAAAGTTCATTATCCTATTCAGTCACACGCAAAGGCCGGTCATTAATCGTTAAGTATACTTTCTTGAGAGAATTTAATTAATTAGACATTTGTTAATGGTCTAAAGAATTATATTGGTTTGTGTTTGTTTAATTAATTAGTTAAATGTTTAACTAGTAATTGATTAAACATTATGTCTATTATTTTTCATGTTAAGATATATATACATCTTATTATAACATGGAAAAATATGACATAAATAAAAGAGTAACTTTATTATGTAGTAGATGTATTTACGGTACACTAGGCAGAGATATCAAAGAGTCTTGATGCCTATTGGTTGTTTTAATCAATTCCCAATACATCTCACATAATAGAAAAGAAAGTTATTCAAGACACAGACATCTTGGCCTTTTGGTTTTCTTACTCTCTCGTCCTCTCTCTCTGAAAAGTGACCAGCAACAACAACAAACAAAACTCCATTTTTCAGCCTCTCTTTTTCACTACTTTCTGGTTCTTAATCTCTATAATCAAAGAGGCTTTGAACACCTAACACACAAGATTTGTGGTGTTGCGGTTTCGTGAAAAGAAGGGTAAGCTTGGGTGTTATCGGGTTTGTGAAAGGTGCTGGAAATCTGCCTCACGAAAGGAAAGTATAACACGAGATCGGAACTTTGGGTGTCTCCCCGAATAGAGAGATTCTAGTTTGAATCTTTTCACCTACATCTTAAGGAAATCTTCAAGGGTATGTTTTCTTATACTCATTCTCTTGAGCTTTTGTTTGACGAGATGATCCATGAGATAGATTTCGGTTGATAGAAAATTTTAATATGCTATTGTTATTGCTATGCATGCTTCCGTTGCGCTAGATAGAACCGAAATCCTCTGGAAAAATATTAAACTACAAATAAACATATATATAGCCGTTACATTCAAATTCTTTCGTTGATAAACCCCACAAACATTTCAAAATTCAAAGTTTAAAAATTTATTTAATTTAATACACTACTCACCAATATTATATAATCCTTATCTCCTCGATTTGCTTTCATTAATACTACCTTAATTTGCTGTATTCAAATCCTTGATTTGTGTTTTAACTAGTGGGTTGTACTCTTCAAATTCGATGTATTAGGTCATGTAGACGTAAGGGAGAAAATATTATATATGTTTTTAACCTATCGTGGAAGATCTTCATGAATATTATATGTTTTTAACCAGTCATAGATTTCCATTTTCCCTCTATCCCAAAAGGGACTCATAAATTTTCCTATGAATATCAAGTACGAAAGCATAAAACCATATAGATAAATACAAGAAAACCATAATTAAATAAAGATAATCAAGTTTAGAGATGTACTTTTTAAGAGGTTCTTTTAGGCATTATAGGTTTTTGCCTAGCTTAATTAGTCCGCATTCACATGTCTCTTAAGTCTTAACTAACCTATGTAAGTTGTCATGTTACTAGGTTTTCATGTTGTAAATCAAGTACAAATGTTGCTAGCTAGTTGGGAATTTGATTCAAAAAGCATGAAAATGTATACTAGGTTCGTTTAGTGGCGACACATTATTATGTATTTCAATTGCATATAAGTAATGGGGTCTAGTTTCATTCTGAGTAATATACAAACCGTAAATATGTGGAATATGTATTTGGTATTTGACTTTACAAAGAGTACCAAATATAACTTTAAGTAAAGCCCACTTGCTATAAGTTATACACGGGAATGGATGATGAAAGCCTCACAACTCACAAGGATGTTTTTTAGGGCACATTTGCCAAAATGTCCATTTTTGATGTTTTTCTTTGGGATAAAATGATAAGATGGATGTTATATATGAAGGAGGGAATAAATAAGTTTGAATTGGGAACTTCAAAAGCATCCCAAAATATATCAATCCCTAATCATTGCTCATTAGAACAAGTACATTCCTCCTATGCATAAAAAAGCAGCAATCTTTATAGTAAATCTATAAAGTTTTTCTCTCTGGTTGAGAGCCCTGGCTTTCCCAGAGAGGAGTAGAGATCCGGTTTAGACCTCCACTCCGGTGGATCTAACCCTATTTTTTCACCCGGGCCGGAGGTCCCTTCCACTTCGGTGGATCTGGAAGCAGCCTCTCTACCTTTGAGTAGAGGTAAGGTCTGTCTACATCATACCTCCTCCATAGCCCGGCTTATGCCGGGATTGGGTACCCTTGTTGTTGTTGTATAAAGTTTTTTTATCAAAGAACAAAAAGTCATTAATTCAAAGAAAGATTCATTTGGTCAAATTGCAAATACTTACATACAATTTACACAAGACACCCATGTTCAATTCGGATCCTATTACACAAACAAAACCAAGAAAAAGGATTTCTTGTTGCATCATCTATGCAAGATCTTAAATTTTCTATCAAAAACAACATAATGATAATTTAAGTAGGTAACTAGTTAGTTAGCCTTACAAATCAAACGCTTTTTGAACTTGATAACAAGTCTTTTGCATCTTCAAACCACTTAAACTATATCTTGATGTCACTATTTCATTTAGTGACAGCCTCTTCTTTGGCCCCGGTTCGGGCCTTTGTTTAGGTGCACTATGTGACCTGAGTTTAGCATTAGACGAATGTGTGCTCGCCATGTAACTCGGGTAGTTTGAGCAAGGCCTAAAAAAACTATCTCCACATACACTCTTGGCAGGAGTGGCTGGCCCGTTTGACCGGTTTGAATTAACGAAACGAGGAGTGCTTTGAGCAGTGTTTGAGTACTTGTAGTCGTCTGCAGCGAATCCCCACTCGAATTCTTGAAGATGGTTGAATTCGGGGATTGAAATACACGCGGGGTTTGTGCAACGTAGGGGAGATGGCATGTTGTTTTTGTTGTTGTAAGGCGAATGTGAATGCGATTGTGATTGAGATTCTTCACCAGAATCAGACGCATAAGTGTTGATGCGTCTGGATCTTGAATGTGGCCTGTACGTGTCGATTTCAACTATTTTTGGGTTCTCGTCATATGTATTAGATTCATAAGTCGAGAGCCTCTTGCTATGGAATTCATTTCTCTCATTGTCAAGCCTTATCCCCTGTTAATACACAAAACAATATGAATATCTAATTAGCAAAAATGTGAGAAAAATGTGCAAAGTACATCCATAATGTGATGATCTTACAATGGATTTCCTGTGGCGGGATTCGGGCTCAGAGCGAGGGTCCTTTGTGAACGAACGACGTGCCCGCTCGGATCTTATGGCGGCCTGAGCTCTGATAAGAGCTTGCATACTATAAAGAGTGGCTGCAGCTCTTTTTCTGACTAGAAATCCTCTCACAAGTGCTTGTAGTTTCACTAGTCCTTTTAAGGCTCTTAAAGCCTTTCTGGCCTATAAAAAATTAACAAAAAAAAACATACAGTACATTATTAGTTGTGATTTGAGTCTAATAATGTAATTGTAACACTAGTAGTATCATTAACTATATATAACATGTATCCAAATCAGCATTACAACTTAATGAATTTATCAAGGAAAGTGAGTAGTGATATGAAAATTACCAAATGGGATCTAAAGACCGTTTGAATCTTAACAGCAGCCCATTTCTCTTTACCTCCACTATAAGGTGTAGCTTTACGGTTGTTAGTAAGCCTAACAACCGCAACTGCAGCTTGTGCTGCAGCCACTGCCGCATCTGCTGCTGCAGCAGTGGCTGCAGCGACAGCAATTGCATGCTTGTTCTGTTCTTTTTCTGTTTCTGACATATAAGATCTCAACCAATTAGCATTACCATCACTTGTTGCAGCAAAAGGATTAATGTTAGCCACCACGGCCGGTGACTGAGTCTCCTTCAATGGTTTTGTAAAGCTCCATCTTCTCTTGTCTTTTCGGTCACTTGAATTTAAATTGTTCACATTTTCTTTATCTTTCATTTTTTTTTTTTTTTTTTTTTTTTTTTTTTTTTTTTTTTTTTTTTTTTTTTTTTTTTTTTTTTTTTTTTTTTTTTTTTTTTTTTTTTTTTTTTTTTTTTTTTTTTTTTTTTTTTTTTTTTTTTTTTTTTTTTTTTTTTTTTTTTTTTTTTTTTTTTTTTTTTTTTTTTTTTTTTTTTTTTTTTTTTTTTTTTTTTTTTTTTTTTTTTTTTTTTTTTTTTTTTTTTTTTTTTTTTTTTTTTTTTTTTTTTTTTTTTTTTTTTTTTTTTTTTTTTTTTTTTTTTTTTTTTTTTTTTTTTTTTTTTTTTTTTTTTTTTTTTTTTTTTTTTTTTTTTTTTTTTTTTTTTTTTTTTTTTTTTTTTTTTTTTTTTTTTTTTTTTTTTTTTTTTTTTTTTTTTTTTTTTTTTTTTTTTTTTTTTTTTTTTTTTTTTTTTTTTTTTTTTTTTTTTTTTTTTTTTTTTTTTTTTTTTTTTTTTTTTTTTTTTTTTTTTTTTTTTTTTTTTTTTTTTTTTTTTTTTTTTTTTTTTTTTTTTTTTTTTTTTTTTTTTTTTTTTTTTTTTTTTTTTTTTTTTTTTTTTTTTTTTTTTTTTTTTTTTTTTTTTTTTTTTTTTTTTTTTTTTTTTTTTTTTTTTTTTTTTTTTTTTTTTTTTTTTTTTTTTTTTTTTTTTTTTTTTTTTTTTTTTTTTTTTTTTTTTTTTTTTTTTTTTTTTTTTTTTTTTTTTTTTTTTTTTTTTTTTTTTTTTTTTTTTTTTTTTTTTTTTTTTTTTTTTTTTTTTTTTTTTTTTTTTTTTTTTTTTTTTTTTTTTTTTTTTTTTTTTTTTTTTTTTTTTTTTTTTTTTTTTTTTTTTTTTTTTTTTTTTTTTTTTTTTTTTTTTTTTTTTTTTTTTTTTTTTTTTTTTTTTTTTTTTTTTTTTTTTTTTTTTTTTTTTTTTTTTTTTTTTTTTTTTTTTTTTTTTTTTTTTTTTTTTTTTTTTTTTTTTTTTTTTTTTTTTTTTTTTTTTTTTTTTTTTTTTTTTTTTTTTTTTTTTTTTTTTTTTTTTTTTTTTTTTTTTTTTTTTTTTTTTTTTTTTTTTTTTTTTTTTTTTTTTTTTTTTTTTTTTTTTTTTTTTTTTTTTTTTTTTTTTTTTTTTTTTTTTTTTTTTTTTTTTTTTTTTTTTTTTTTTTTTTTTTTTTTTTTTTTTTTTTTTTTTTTTTTTTTTTTTTTTTTTTTTTTTTTTTTTTTTTTTTTTTTTTTTTTTTTTTTTTTTTTTTTTTTTTTTTTTTTTTTTTTTTTTTTTTTTTTTTTTTTTTTTTTTTTTTTTTTTTTTTTTTTTTTTTTTTTTTTTTTTTTTTTTTTTTTTTTTTTTTTTTTTTTTTTTTTTTTTTTTTTTTTTTTTTTTTTTTTTTTTTTTTTTTTTTTTTTTTTTTTTTTTTTTTTTTTTTTTTTTTTTTTTTTTTTTTTTTTTTTTTTTTTTTTTTTTTTTTTTTTTTTTTTTTTTTTTTTTTTTTTTTTTTTTTTTTTTTTTTTTTTTTTTTTTTTTTTTTTTTTTTTTTTTTTTTTTTTTTTTTTTTTTTTTTTTTTTTTTTTTTTTTTTTTTTTTTTTTTTTTTTTTTTTTTTTTTTTTTTTTTTTTTTTTTTTTTTTTTTTTTTTTTTTTTTTTTTTTTTTTTTTTTTTTTTTTTTTTTTTTTTTTTTTTTTTTTTTTTTTTTTTTTTTTTTTTTTTTTTTTTTTTTTTTTTTTTTTTTTTTTTTTTTTTTTTTTTTTTTTTTTTTTTTTTTTTTTTTTTTTTTTTTTTTTTTTTTTTTTTTTTTTTTTTTTTTTTTTTTTTTTTTTTTTTTTTTTTTTTTTTTTTTTTTTTTTTTTTTTTTTTTTTTTTTTTTTTTTTTTTTTTTTTTTTTTTTTTTTTTTTTTTTTTTTTTTTTTTTTTTTTTTTTTTTTTTTTGTTAAGGGTTTTTTTTGTTTGGATTAATCAATGATTACGAGTTTTTTTTAACTCAGATGTACATTATCTAATACTCTATAGATGTAGTCGTTTCTAATCATTCCTTTCTTTGCACAAAATATTTAATAGATGTAGTCGTTTCTAATCAAGATGTCTAACCATTAACCCAATTCTGTTGATAGTTTCTATGAAATGTTACTGTATTGATACTAATGATTTTTATTTTATTTTTGAAAAGTAACTAGTATTCACAAAAATCGCCGACTCACACAATTGAGGAGTGGCACAAGTAATTACAAGTTATGTACAAACATTGAACCGGTTCCAATCTTCCCAACTAATATTACAATTCTTTGATCTATGTTTGAGCCAAAGAAAGCTAGTTGTCTTGATCTCTTGGAAGACCTTTTCCGCACAAGTCCTCTCTTCTTTGAATCTTCTATTGTTTCTAGCCCGCCAAATGCACCAACACGAAACAAAGATGATCCCTTTGAATATCTCTTTTGCAATTCTTCCAAGTCCCATATGGTCTTCAATTCCAAAAAAATCTTTAACCGAGAAGAAGAAAAGGGGAGGAACCTTGCACCATATACTAACTTTGTACCAAATGAGTTGAGCCAATTCGCATGAGCACAACAGATGCTCCAGACTTTCCTCCATTCCATTGCAAAGCACGCACTCGACATTGTCAAAAATAACATTCCTTTCCTTTAAAGCAAGCAACGTTGGAATCTTGTTCATTGAAGCTTTCCACATAAACCATAAGTAGTCTTTTGTAATCCACTTAGGTCCTTTGAACACGAACCGGTCACTGTAATCGTTCCCGCTTCTAAGGAAATCTTTTGCACTTTTCACCGAGAAACAGGTTTCTTTCCCTCCCACCCATGTCCATCTATCAGGTTCGTTCTTAATACAGAAGCTGGAAACCAAAGTAGAAAGGTTCTGCCATTCCATCATTTCACCCGGCGAAACCGGGGTTCTGGTCCAGTTAATCACAACACCAGAACTGTTGTTGTTCACTCCAAGGCGCTCCCTGATCAAACACTTTTTTTCTTTTTCCAGCTTAAAGAGCAGAGGAAAACGCTCCTTAAGTGTTGCATCACAAGCCCAAACATCTAACCAAAATCTTATATTGTCCCCTTGACCAACAGCCCCTTAAAACAATTGGTTAAAAACCACCCCCTGTACGTTTACTTTGCTAATGGCATTAACAATTTGTAGGTCCTTGTGAACTGATCGTACACGAGAACGCTTATAGTTATGACGAGAGTGCGGAATCCTCTCGTGATAACCTGTTTGCTTAATTAGATTATCGTCTTTCGTTGTTAATACAACCTAAGACCTTAAACGCGCGCGGGTTTGCAGTTTGACAGAGTTTAGTCGTATTAGCTTAATTAACTGTTACTAATTACGTATTAACGAGATGTATTTATACTAAGATGTACTAAACGCGTGCTAAGTATGGACCGTGTATATTAAAGCCCATAGTCCATTAACAAACGCGTGTCATTAAGTAAACACGTGAATACCACGTGTTTAGGCAAACTCGTGTTACTGTAGCACGAGTTTGCATACACTTTATTTTGTCATCTTTTAAGTATACTTTAATACTCAAAACGTGACCAGTTTATCACTTGTATCTGTATGTTATTTATAATCACATTCATACAAGTCGTAAACATTAATCATACCAAAACTCTGATCAATATGTAATCATTCACATTACTTAAGTCCAAATAACAAGTTTAAACATAACATAAGTCTATGATTACACATTACAAAACATGAACATATACTGATCAAATCGCTGTTGCTGTTGTCAACAGAATCATGCACTTACAGTCTCCCCCTTGACATCAGCTACACGATTTCTTCAGTCTTGTAAAAGTCTATCATCCATCAAACATCAATCTCTTGCTATTTGCATGGATATTCTCATGTAAGCAAACTTGAATAATCTTACGATATCGGCTTTCTTCATCCTTCCAAAATGGCAAAAATGAGCACTCTGTATCGTATAACCTTCTTAGATCATTTCTTGAGAAGTTGACCAACTGCATTGGATCATATATTCTTCTCAACAAAATCTTCTTCTGTGAGTCTGCATACATCTTGGCTTCACCAGTATTTCGATCAATCTCCCAATTATCCATCTTTTCTAGCTCATCTTGTGGCCACTTCTTGGCTGGGACTTTGATCATGCACTTGATATCACGTTGAATATACTCAACGCTTCTATCTGGTTTCACCACCTTCTTCTTCTTTCTCGGTTTGATATGAAACTTCGGCTTATCTGAGTCTTTCATACTCGATCTCATCTTAAAATCTTCACGAAGCTTCTTACCAATGACATCAGCAAGACCATACTCGCTTGGATTGATAATCCAAGTATTTCCAAGTTCATGTAGGTCTTCTTCACATAAACTTCTAAAATGTCTCTCACTCCATGCTAAATACTGACAACCTTCTGGTCTTTTGAGAACGAACAGCTTCAGTTCTTCATCATAAAACCAACTCCAGATAATTGTCTTGTATTTTGCAGCATCTTTATCCGAGATATGAGTCCAATACACAGAGGGTCTCAGAGTATCCCTAGTGACTCTAAATTCACCAACTCTCTGACCAGGTACAAATCTATCAATCACCTGTAATGGATCATCATCTCTGAGAGGCACTGGAAACTCATTTGGATTAAATGGTCTTGTCAAATTAATCTCATAAGGAAAAGGAACCAATGCATCTTCAACCTTAGCATATACTACAAAGTTTAAACATAACATAAGTCTATGATTACATATTACAAAACATGAACATATACTGATCAAATCGCTGTTGCTGTTGTCAACAGAATCATGCACTTACAGTCTCCCCCTTGACATCAGCTACACGATTTCTTCAGTCTTGTAAAAGTCTATCATCCATCAAACATCAATCTCTTGCTATTTGCATGGATATTCTCATGTAAGCAAACTTGAATAATCTTACGATATCGGCTTTCTTCATCCTTCCAAAATGGCAAAAATGAGCACTCTGTATCGTATAACCTTCTTAGATCATTTCTTGAGAAGTTGACCAACTGCATTGGATCATATATTCTTCTCAACAAAATCTTCTTCTGTGAGTCTGCATACATCTTGGCTTCACCAGTATTTCGATCAATCTCCCAATTATCCATCTTTTCTAGCTCATCTTGTGGCCACTTCTTGGCTGGGACTTTGATCATGCACTTGATATCACGTTGAATATACTCAACGCTTCTATCTGGTTTCACCACCTTCTTCTTCTTTCTCGGTTTGATATGAAACTTCGGCTTATCTGAGTCTTTCATACTCGATCTCATCTTAAAATCTTCACGAAGCTTCTTACCAATGACATCAGCAAGACCATACTCGCTTGGATTGATAATCCAAGTATTTCCAAGTTCATGTAGGTCTTCTTCACATAAACTTCTAAAATGTCTCTCACTCCATGCTAAATACTGACAACCTTCTGGTCTTTTGAGAACGAACAGCTTCAGTTCTTGGCTCACCATCAGCATTCGCATCATCATCATGATCTTCATCCTCTTTCCTCTTCAACTCAGTTTCCCTACAACCATCTCCCCCTTGACATCAGCTACACGATTTCTTCAGTCTTGTAAAAGTCTATCATCCATCAAACATCAATCTCTTGCTATTTGCATGGATATTCTCATGTAAGCAAACTTGAATAATCTTACGATATCGGCTTTCTTCATCCTTCCAAAATGGCAAAAATGAGCACTCTGTATCGTATAACCTTCTTAGATCATTTCTTGAGAAGTTGACCAACTGCATTGGATCATATATTCTTCTCAACAAAATCTTCTTCTGTGAGTCTGCATACATCTTGGCTTCACCAGTATTTCGATCAATCTCCCAATTATCCATCTTTTCTAGCTCATCTTGTGGCCACTTCTTGGCTGGGACTTTGATCATGCACTTGATATCACGTTGAATATACTCAACGCTTCTATCTGGTTTCACCACCTTCTTCTTCTTTCTCGGTTTGATATGAAACTTCGGCTTATCTGAGTCTTTCATACTCGATCTCATCTTAAAATCTTCACGAAGCTTCTTACCAATGACATCAGCAAGACCATACTCGCTTGGATTGATAATCCAAGTATTTCCAAGTTCATGTAGGTCTTCTTCACATAAACTTCTAAAATGTCTCTCACTCCATGCTAAATACTGACAACCTTCTGGTCTTTTGAGAACGAACAGCTTCAGTTCTTCATCATAAAACCAACTCCAGATAATTGTCTTGTATTTTGCAGCATCTTTATCCGAGATATGAGTCCAATACACAGAGGGTCTCAGAGTATCCCTAGTGACTCTAAATTCACCAACTCTCTGACCAGGTACAAATCTATCAATCACCTGTAATGGATCATCATCTCTGAGAGGCACTGGAAACTCATTTGGATTAAATGGTCTTGTCAAATTAATCTCATAAGGAAAAGGAACCAATGCATCTTCAACCTTAGCATATACTACAAAGTTTAAAACTTTAGTATTGCTACTAAATGGAGTTTGAAGCATCCTTTCCTTAACGTCATTCCTCTTTAATTCCAACACATTTCTTTCTTCTATATCCGATTGAAGACGACGTAGACACCGTAGCAACAACAGGTACCTCTGATTGTACAGGTTCATCAGGAACTGATCCTTCCGTCACCTCATCTCTCTCAGACTCTTCTTGTCGTCTATAAGTCTCAAACGCTTCAGTCAAATGAGCAGGTAGAACCTTTCCCGACCTAGGAGCTTTCTTTCGTCTTATCAAAGGAGGTGGTGGTGGTGGTGGTGGTGGTGGTGGTGGTGGTGGTGGTGGTGGTGGTGGTGGTGGTGGTGGTGGTGGTGGTGGTGGTGGTGGTGGTGGTGGTGGTGGTGGTGGTGGTGGTGGTGGTGGTGGTGGTGGTGGTGGTGGTGGTGGTGGTGGTGGTGGTGGTGGTGGTGGTGGTGGTGGTGGTGGTGGTGGTGGTGGTGGTGGTGGTGGTGGTGGTGGTGGTGGTGGTGGTGGTGGTGGTGGTGGTGGTGGTGGTGGTGGTGGTGGTGGTGGTGGTGGTGGTGGTGGTGGTGGTGGTGGTGGTGGTGGTGGTGGTGGTGGTGGTGGTGGTGGTGGTGGTGGTGGTGGTGGTGGTGGTGGTGGTGGTGGTGGTGGTGGTGGTGGTGGTGGTGGTGGTGGTGGTGGTGGTGGTGGTGGTGGTGGTGGTGGTGGTGGTGGTGGTGGTGGTGGTGGTGGTGGTGGTGGTGGTGGTGGTGGTGGTGGTGGTGGTGGTGGTGGTGGTGGTGGTGGTGGTGGTGGTGGTGGTGGTGGTGGTGGTGGTGGTGGTGGTGGTGGTGGTGGTGGTGGTGGTGGTGGTGGTGGTGGTGGTGGTGGTGGTGGTGGTGGTGGTGGTGGTGGTGGTGGTGGTGGTGGTGGTGGTGGTGGTGGTGGTGGTGGTGGTGGTGGTGGTGGTGGTGGTGGTGGTGGTGGTGGTGGTGGTGGTGGTGGTGGTGGTGGTGGTGGTGGTGGTGGTGGTGGTGGTGGTGGTGGTGGTGGTGGTGGTGGTGGTGGTGGTGGTGGTGGTGGTGGTGGTGGTGGTGGTGGTGGTGGTGGTGGTGGTGGTGGTGGTGGTGGTGGTGGTGGTGGTGGTGGTGGTGGTGGTGGTGGTGGTGGTGGTGGTGGTGGTGGTGGTGGTGGTGGTGGTGGTGGTGGTGGTGGTGGTGGTGGTGGTGGTGGTGGTGGTGGTGGTGGTGGTGGTGGTGGTGGTGGTGGTGGTGGTGGTGGTGGTGGTGGTGGTGGTGGTGGTGGTGGTGGTGGTGGTGGTGGTGGTGGTGGTGGTGGTGGTGGTGGTGGTGGTGGTGGTGGTGGTGGTGGTGGTGGTGGTGGTGGTGGTGGTGGTGGTGGTGGTGGTGGTGGTGGTGGTGGTGGTGGTGGTGGTGGTGGTGGTGGTGGTGGTGGTGGTGGTGGTGGTGGTGGTGGTGGTGGTGGTGGTGGTGGTGGTGGTGGTGGTGGTGGTGGTGGTGGTGGTGGTGGTGGTGGTGGTGGTGGTGGTGGTGGTGGTGGTGGTGGTGGTGGTGGTGGTGGTGGTGGTGGTGGTGGTGGTGGTGGTGGTGGTGGTGGTGGTGGTGGTGGTGGTGGTGGTGGTGGTGGTGGTGGTGGTGGTGGTGGTGGTGGTGGTGGTGGTGGTGGTGGTGGTGGTGGTGGTGGTGGTGGTGGTGGTGGTGGTGGTGGTGGTGGTGGTGGTGGTGGTGGTGGTGGTGGTGGTGGTGGTGGTGGTGGTGGTGGTGGTGGTGGTGGTGGTGGTGGTGGTGGTGGTGGTGGTGGTGGTGGTGGTGGTGGTGGTGGTGGTGGTGGTGGTGGTGGTGGTGGTGGTGGTGGTGGTGGTGGTGGTGGTGGTGGTGGTGGTGGTGGTGGTGGTGGTGGTGGTGGTGGTGGTGGTGGTGGTGGTGGTGGTGGTGGTGGTGGTGGTGGTGGTGGTGGTGGTGGTGGTGGTGGTGGTGGTGGTGGTGGTGGTGGTGGTGGTGGTGGTGGTGGTGGTGGTGGTGGTGGTGGTGGTGGTGGTGGTGGTGGTGGTGGTGGTGGTGGTGGTGGTGGTGGTGGTGGTGGTGGTGGTGGTGGTGGTGGTGGTGGTGGTGGTGGTGGTGGTGGTGGTGGTGGTGGTGGTGGTGGTGGTGGTGGTGGTGGTGGTGGTGGTGGTGGTGGTGGTGGTGGTGGTGGTGGTGGTGGTGGTGGTGGTGGTGGTGGTGGTGGTGGTGGTGGTGGTGGTGGTGGTGGTGGTGGTGGTGGTGGTGGTGGTGGTGGTGGTGGTGGTGGTGGTGGTGGTGGTGGTGGTGGTGGTGGTGGTGGTGGTGGTGGTGGTGGTGGTGGTGGTGGTGGTGGTGGTGGTGGTGGTGGTGGTGGTAACGGGTGGTGATAGATGGTGGCGGTAGGTGGTGACTGGTGGTGGTAGCGGCATGTGGTAGTGGTGATAGGTCGTGGACGAACACGTCGTTGAACTTGTCGTTGACGTGGGACCGCACGTGGAACTTGAACTTGAGGTCCGTGTGGTGGTGGTGGTGGTGGTGGTGGTGGTGGTGCATCATCATTTCCACCTTCTGCGACTTCAACTTCATCTTCCCATCCAACTGCTGGAGCTCTATAGTTCGGATTTATCAAGTGTCCAAACAATGGCACAATCTGTGGATTCGGATAACTATCCTTAACCTTCAACATCATCGACCAAATCCTATTTGGTGGAGAAACAATCTCATATATATCTTGCAAGACTGGCAGATTCTGTACAAAATGATTAATGATCGCCATCGTTATCCTTGGCAACATCATAAACCTCTGCGACCCCGTCTGAGTAATCTGGGTCTTCAAAATATCAAAGAAGTAATCCGAGAATGAGTATGGTCTATTCAAAGTCAAGGCCACCATCTGCGAACCTACTTGCTTATTGAGCTGATCAAACCCTGCATGACGGTTACTGATCGCCACAAACGCGTGTAGAAGGGTAAACGCGTGTAGAAGGGTAAACGCGTGTAGAAGGGTAAACGCGTGTAGAAGGGTAAACGCGTGTGGAAGGTAAACGCGTGTAGAAGGGTAAACGCGTGTAGAAGGGTAAACGCGTGTAGAAGGGTAAACGCGTGTAAAGGGTAAACGCGTGTAGAAGGGTAAACGCGTGTAGAAGGGTAAACGCGTGTAGAAGGGTAAACGCGTGTAGAAGGGTAAACGCGTGTAGAAGGGTAAACGCGTGTAGAAGGGTAAACGCGTGTAGAAGGGTAAACGCGTGTAGAAGGGTAAACGCGTGTAGAAGGGTAAACGCGTGTAGAAGGGTAAACGCGTGTAGAAGGGTAAACGCGTGTAGAAGGGTAAACGCGTGTAGAAGGGTAAACGCGTGTAAAGGTAAACGCGTGTAGAAGGGTAAACGCGTGTAAAGGTAAACGCGTGTAGAAGGGTAAACGCGTGTAGAAGGGTAAACGCGTGTAGAAGGGTAAACGCGTGTAAAGGTAAACGCGTGTAGAAGGGTAAACGCGTGTAAAGGGTAAACGCGTGTAGAAGGGTAAACGCGTGTAGAAGGTAAACGCGTGTAGAAGGGTAAACGCGTGTAGAAGGTAAACGCGTGTAGAAGGGTAAACGCGTGTAAAGGGTAAACGCGTGTAGAAGGGTAAACGCGTGTAAAGGTAAACGCGTGTAGAAGGGTAAACGCGTGTAAAGGGTAAACGCGTGTAGAAGGGTAAACGCGTGTAGAAGGGTAAACGCGTGTAGAAGGGTAAACGCGTGTAAAGGTAAACGCGTGTAGAAGGGTAAACGCGTGTAAAGGGTAAACGCGTGTAGAAGGGTAAACGCGTGTAAAGGTAAACGCGTGTAGAAGGGTAAACGCGTGTTACCAAAGGGTAAACGCGTGTAGAAGGGTAAACGCGTGTAAAGGTAAACGCGTGTAGAAGGGTAAACGCGTGTAGAAGGGTAAACGCGTGTAGAAGGGTAAACGCGTGTAAAGGGTAAACGCGTGTAGAAGGGTAAACGCGTGTAAAGGTAAACGCGTGTAGAAGGGTAAACGCGTGTAAAGGGTAAACGCGTGTAGAAGGGTAAACGCGTGTAAAGGTAAACGCGTGTAGAAGGGTAAACGCGTGTAAAGGTAAACGCGTGTAGAAGGGTAAACGCGTGTAGAAGGGTAAACGCGTGTAGAAGGGTAAACGCGTGTAAAGGGTAAACGCGTGTAGAAGGGTAAACGCGTGTAAAGGGTAAACGCGTGTAGAAGGGTAAACGCGTGTAAAGGTAAACGCGTGTAGAAGGGTAAACGCGTGTAGAAGGTAAACGCGTGTAGAAGGGTAAACGCGTGTAGAAGGGTAAACGCGTGTAAAGGTAAACGCGTGTAGAAGGTAAACGCGTGTAAAGGTAAACGCGTGTAGAAGGGTAAACGCGTGTAGAAGGTAAACGCGTGTAGAAGGGTAAACGCGTGTAGAAGGTAAACGCGTGTAGAAGGGTAAACGCGTGTAGAAGGTAAACGCGTGTAGAAGGTAAACGCGTGTAGAAGGTAAACGCGTGTAAAGGTAAACGCGTGTAGAAGGTAAACGCGTGTAGAAGGGTAAACGCGTGTAGAAGGTAAACGCGTGTAGAAGGGTAAACGCGTGTAGAAGGTAAACGCGTGTAGAAGGGTAAACGCGTGTAGAAGGTAAACGCGTGTAGAAGGGTAAACGCGTGTAGAAGGTAAACGCGTGTAGAAGGTAAACGCGTGTAAAGGTAAACGCGTGTAGAAGGGTAAACGCGTGTAGAAGGTAAACGCGTGTAGAAGGGTAAACGCGTGTAGAAGGTAAACGCGTGTAGAAGGGTAAACGCGTGTAGAAGGTAAACGCGTGTAGAAGGTAAACGCGTGTAAAGGTAAACGCGTGTAGAAGGTAAACGCGTGTAAAGGTAAACGCGTGTAGAAGGGTAAACGCGTGTAAAGGTAAACGCGTGTAGAAGGGTAAACGCGTGTAGAAGGTAAACGCGTGTAGAAGGGTAAACGCGTGTAGAAGGTAAACGCGTGTAGAAGGGTAAACGCGTGTAGAAGGTAAACGCGTGTAGAAGGTAAACGCGTGTAGAAGGGTAAACGCGTGTAGAAGGGTAAACGCGTGTAGAAGGTAAACGCGTGTAGAAGGGTAAACGCGTGTAGAAGGTAAACGCGTGTAGAAGGGTAAACGCGTGTAGAAGGTAAACGCGTGTAGAAGGTAAACGCGTGTAGAAGGTAAACGCGTGTAGAAGGTAAACGCGTGTAGAAGGGTAAACGCGTGTAGAAGGTAAACGCGTGTAGAAGGTAAACGCGTGTAGAAGGGTAAACGCGTGTAGAAGGTAAACGCGTGTAGAAGGGTAAACGCGTGTAGAAGGTAAACGCGTGTAGAAGGGTAAACGCGTGTAGAAGGGTAAACGCGTGTAGAAGGGTAAACGCGTGTAGAAGGGTAAACGCGTGTAGAAGGGTAAACGCGTGTAGAAGTAAACGCGTGTAAAAGGGTTTAAACGCGTGATTTCCCAAACGCGTGAAAAACCAAAAAACTTGAATTTTGATTTCTAATTTTCAAACGCGTGAAAAACCAAAAAACTTGAATTTTGATTTCTAATTTTCAAACGCGTGTGAAAAACCAAAAAACTTGAATTTTGATTTCTAATTTTCAAACGCGTGAAAAACCAAAAAACTTGAATTTTGATTTCTAATTTTCAAACGCGTGAAAAACCAAAAAACTTGAATTTTGATTTCTAATTTTCAAACGCGTGTGAAAAACCAAAAAACTTGAATTTTGATTTCTAATTTTCAAACGCGTGAAAAACCAAAAAACTTGAATTTTGATTTCTAATTTTCAAACGCGTGAAAAACCAAAAAACTTGAATTTTGATTTCTAATTTTCAAACGCGTGTGAAATCCAACCCTAAGTTACTGTTCATCGTCATCTAAATTTCAAACGCGTGTGGTGTGGTGGTGGTGGTGGTGGTGGTGGTGGTGGTGGTGGTGGTGGTGGTGGTGGTGGTGGTGGTGGTGGTGGTGGTGGTGGTGGTGGTGGTGGTGGTGGTGGTGGTGGTGGTGGTGGTGGTGGTGGTGGTGGTGGTGGTGGTGGTGGTGGTGGTGGTGGTGGTGGTGGTGGTGGTGGTGGTGGTGGTGGTGGTGGTGGTGGTGGTGGTGGTGGTGGTGGTGGTGGTGGTGGTGGTGGTGGTGGTGGTGGTGGTGGTGGTAACGGGTGGTGATAGATGGTGGCGGTAGGTGGTGACTGGTGGTGGTAGCGGCATGTGGTAGTGGTGATAGGTGGTGGTGGTCGTTGAACTTGTCGTTGACGTGGGACCGCACGTGGAACTTGAACTTGAGGTCCGTGTGGTGGTGGTGGTGGTGGTGGTGGTGGTGGTGCATCATCATTTCCACCTTCTGCGACTTCAACTTCATCTTCCCATCCAACTGCTGGAGCTCTATAGTTCGGATTTATCAAGTGTCCAAACAATGGCACAATCTGTGGATTCGGATAACTATCCTTAACCTTCAACATCATCGACCAAATCCTATTTGGTGGAGAAACAATCTCATATATATCTTGCAAGACTGGCAGATTCTGTACAAAATGATTAATGATCGCCATCGTTATCCTTGGCAACATCATAAACCTCTGCGACCCCGTCTGAGTAATCTGGGTCTTCAAAATATCAAAGAAGTAATCCGAGAATGAGTATGGTCTATTCAAAGTCAAGGCCACCATCTGCGAACCTACTTGCTTATTGAGCTGATCAAACCCTGCATGACGGTTACTGATCGCCACAATCAATACATGAGCCAAAAACCTCCATTGGCCATAGAATCCTGCCTTCGCAATCGGCCACTTAGCACCTGGCGTAGCATGTCCCATTCTTCCAAAACAACCTCTAATCAACGTCTCATCTAGCTCTATTGGACCATTTTCTTCTTCAACAGTCCCTAAATGCAGTATATCTCGCAAATCAGCCGCAGTAAATGAAAACGTGTGTATCAGCCACGTGGTCTAAATCCAAACGCGTGTAAAGTAAGTCAAACACGGATCAAATCAAACGCGTGTAAATATCAAACGCGTGGTGTGAACCAAACGCGTGGGAATTAGGTCAAACACGTGGAATAGGTTACCACATGCTTAAACGCGTGTTACCTGTACAATCAAACACATTTTCAAACAACACTTAGAGAAATTTCATACCCTTTACCTTCAAACCTGAATAACCAGCCAATACACAGGATAGAGATAACCTGTATGAAACTCAATGATTGAACCCCCTGAAAATCAAGTCATCATTAGCAGATAAAATTTTAACAATCAAACCTGATAATCTTGACTTTACGATATACCTGTATCAACTGAAAAACCATTACATAAACTTTGGTAAACTTACACAACAAGTTAATGTGATGTATAAAACCATAAAGTAACGGACATTTAAAACATCGATACCAGGACTTGATTTGGACTCAATTCATTCACCGATAATCATTAGCAATCGAAAGCCTGCAAAAGCAAACTCCCCCTTAACTAATGATACCAGGTAAGATACTTTTTAACAACTTTGGAAAAACACACAATTCCAATATCGAAAGTCCTGCACACTTAAAGGAAACTCATCAATGCATCAATATCAACAGATAACATTATTTTAAGCATGCAAAGAAAAAAATCAAAATGAAAATAAAAATAAAAATAAAATAAAAATAAAAATAAAAATAAAAATAAAAATAAAAATAAAAATAAAAATAAAAATAAAAATAAAAATAAAAATAAAAATAAAAATAAAAATAAAAATAAAAATAAAAATAAAAATAAAAATAAAAATAAAAATAAAAATAAAAATAAAAATAAAAATAAAAATAAAAATAAAAATAAAAATAAAAATAAAAATAAAAATAAAAATAAAAATAAAAATAAAAACAAAAACAAAAATAAAAATAAAAAAAAAAAAAAATAAAAATAAAAGAAAAAATAAAAATAAAAATAAAAATAAAAATAAAATAAAAATAAAAATAAAAATAAAAATAAAAATAAAAATAAAATAAAATAAAAATAAAAATAAAAATAAAAATAAAAATAAAAATAAAAACTTTAAATTTAAACCACATTATTTATTTACAAGAAATTCTAAGTTTCTGCGGATTAGATCAGATTAGCAATTACATAAGCCTGCAAGTGAGAAATAATTAATAATTCAGATATGCCAGCAAAAATAAAATAAGACATAGCATTAATGATTTCATGCAAACAGTTTCTAATGTAAAATAAAATAAAATAAAATTAAAATAAAATAAAATAAAATAAAATAAAATAAAATAAAATAAAATCTAAACTATAAAATAAAATAAAATAAAATAAAATAAAATAAAATAAAATAAAATAAAATAAAATAAAATAAAATAAAATAAAATAAAATAAAATAAAATAAAATAAAATAAAATAAAATAAAATAAAATAAAATAAAATAAAATAAAATAAAATAAAATAAAATAAAATAAAATAAAATAAAATAAAATAAAATAAAATAAAATAAAATAAAATAAAATAAAATAAAATAAAATAAAATAAAATAAAATAAAATAAAATAAAATAAAATAAAATAAAATAAAATAAAATAAAATAAAATAAAATAAAATAAAATAAAATAAAATAAAATAAAATAAAATAAAATAAAATAAAATAAAATAAAATAAAATAAAATAAAATAAAATAAAATAAAATAAAATAAAATAAAATAAAATAAAATAAAATAAAATAAAATAAAATAAAATAAAATAAAATAAAATAAAATAAAATAAAATAAAATAAAATAAAATAAAATAAAATAAAATAAAATAAAATAAAATAAAATAAAATAAAATAAAATAAAATAAAATAAAATAAAATAAAATAAAATAAAATAAAATAAAATAAAATAAAATAAAATAAAATAAAATAAAATAAAATAAAATAAAATAAAATAAAATAAAATAAAATAAAATAAAATAAAATAAAATAAAATAAAATAAAATAAAATAAAATAAAATAAAATAAAATAAAATAAAATAAAATAAAATAAAATAAAATAAAATAAAATAAAATAAAATAAAATAAAATAAAATAAAATAAAATAAAATAAAATAAAATAAAATAAAATAAAATAAAATAAAATAAAATAAAATAAAATAAAATAAAATAAAATAAAATAAAATAAAATAAAATAAAATAAAATAAAATAAAATAAAATAAAATAAAATAAAATAAAATAAAATAAAATAAAATAAAATAAAATAAAATAAAATAAAATAAAATAAAATAAAATAAAATAAAATAAAATAAAATAAAATAAAATAAAATAAAATAAAATAAAATAAAATAAAATAAAATAAAATAAAATAAAATAAAATAAAATAAAATAAAATAAAATAAAATAAAATAAAATAAAATAAAATAAAATAAAATAAAATAAAATAAAATAAAATAAAATAAAATAAAATAAAATAAAATAAAATAAAATAAAATAAAATAAAATAAAATAAAATAAAATAAAATAAAATAAAATAAAATAAAATAAAATAAAATAAAATAAAATAAAATAAAATAAAATAAAATAAAATAAAATAAAATAAAATAAAATAAAATAAAATAAAATAAAATAAAATAAAATAAAATAAAATAAAATAAAATAAAATAAAATAAAATAAAATAAAATAAAATAAAATAAAATAAAATAAAATAAAATAAAATAAAATAAAATAAAATAAAATAAAATAAAATAAAATAAAATAAAATAAAATAAAATAAAATAAAATAAAATAAAATAAAATAAAATAAAATAAAATAAAATAAAATAAAATAAAATAAAATAAAATAAAATAAAATAAAATAAAATAAAATAAAATAAAATAAAATAAAATAAAATAAAATAAAATAAAATAAAATAAAATAAAATAAAATAAAATAAAATAAAATAAAATAAAATAAAATAAAATAAAATAAAATAAAATAAAATAAAATAAAATAAAATAAAATAAAATAAAATAAAATAAAATAAAATAAAATAAAATAAAATAAAATAAAATAAAATATTTTAAATAAATTAGCTTAAGCATTATTAATCATACTCAAAACCCATTAAAAAAAATAAAATAAAATAAAATAAAATAAAATAAAATAAAATATACAAGAAAAATAGTTCTTTGAGAGATCTAATATGAATCAGCATTCTTCATACCATTGAGAAGAATCAGCTTTTCAAAGCGAGTCTTATCAAATGCTTTAGTATACAAATCAGCTAGATTATCATCAGTTATAACTTTTTCCAAATGAATTAACTTCTTTTGGGCACAGTCACGCAAAAAATGATGTCTAATGTCAATATGCTTGGTGACTTTATGCAAGACAGGGTTATTAGTTATATCTATAGCTGACTTATTATCAATCTTAATAGGAGTATCAAGAAAATCCATACCGTAGTCTCGAAGTTGTTGCTGAATCCATAATACCTGGGAACAGCAGCTTCCAGCAGCCATGTACTCTGCCTCACAAGTAGACTGAGCTACCGATGTCTGCTTCTTACATTGCCACGATACAAGTCTCCCTCCTAAGAATTGACATCCGCCAGTCGTAGACTTCCTATCATTGTTACAACCTCCAAAGTCCGAATCAGTGTAAGCAACAAACTCAAACGTTCCTCCCAACGGATACCATAGACCAAGTCCTTGGTTTCCCTTTAAATATCTGAGGATCCGTTTTACAGCCGTTAAATGTGACTCTTTCGGATTTGCTTGAAATCTAGCACACAGACAAACAGCAAACATGATATCTGGACGCGAAGCAGTTAAATACATCAATGAGCCGATGATCGCCCGATAATAAGTAGCATCCACAAGTGTATCTTTAGAATTAGGAACTCCTAAACCATGATTCAACTGAATAGGAAACATGAGTATAAACACTCAGTTATTAAACCTGTATCCTTCACTTCACAGAATAAACTAGTCATCTCCTTATTTAACTGATTTCTAGTTCGGACAGATGCTGAAGCTTCACCAAGAATATTTTCAACTGGATGATCTTTAGTTGCTCTATGTTGAGGAGTTTTGTGACTTGGAAAATCATCACCCATATTCGGAACAATTTGGGTGGGAGACTCTCCATCAGGTTCAGAAGATGAAGAAGAAGATGAGTCAAGCGGGTCATCATCTGGTAGTGGAATATTAGTTGGATCTCTTGAACCACTGGATTGACCAACCTCAGTTGTAGGAACAACTCTGGTTGGTGGTACATCATCAGTAGGAGATGCAGCGGGAGCAACCTCAGAATCATAATTCAAGTGATCTCGAACAATAACAACATTTTCATCAATAGGAATACCAGGAAAAGAAATTGGACCCTTAAGTGAAGTAAACACACTATCATAAGCAAAACTTGACTCAGAACCAGCATGAGTAGCAGGTTTATAACTTACAATCACGACATTAGTACCAAGATCGACTCTACCTGTCTGCGAATTGAAAACCCGACGAATGGGGGTTCCCGGTTTATATCCAAGAAAGAAACCTTCTTCAACTTTAGAATTAAACTTTGGTTGAGGAGAAGTTTTCAGAAAAGTACAAGGAACACCAAACGGTTCCAATCCAGACAAATCAGGTTTTCGTTTGTTGAGAAGTTCATAACAAGTCTTATTAAACCTTTTAACAGTTAGCACCCGATTTAACACATGACAAGCTGTGTTCACAGCTTCCGCCCAAAACATAGTTGGTAGCCCTGAATCAGCAAGCATAGTTCTGGCAGTCTCGATCAAGGTCCTATTCTTTCTCTCAGCAACTCCATTTTGCTGAGGTTCATACGGAGCACTAAATTGATGTTGAATTCCTTTAGACAAACAGAAAACATCCATCACCGAGTTTTTGAACTCCGTGCCATTGTCACTCCTGATTCGTTTGATCTTCGTGTTGTAGAGATTCTCAGCTTCAGTGAAAAAGTTAATCAGTATCTCCGTAGTCTCATCTTTGGTAGCTAAGAAGAAAACCCATGAAAACCTTGAATAATCATCAGTGACAACCAAGCAGTAGTACATTCCCCCTCTACTCCTAACATTTACTGGACCAAAGAGATCCATATGAAGTAACTCAAAAGGAGCGGCAATTGAATTTTGTGTCTTGGGCTTGTGAGGCTTTTTCTGTTGTTTGCCTTTCAAGCATGGAACACATCTATCTTCCAATTCAAACTTCTTTTTAGGAACACCTTGAACCAGATCATTCTTCACAATGTAATTCATCTTCCGGAAATGTAGATGTCCCATTCTTCTATGCCATAAGAGAGAATCACTTTCGCTTGCCTTAGACAACAAACAAACTTCCTTCTGTACATTCTTGGTTCCTAACATTAAACCATAAATATCTCTTTTACGAGGAGCAGTCAACAATATCCAATCATCTGGAATAACAAAACCCGGTTTCAAGACGAATGCAGCTTTGTCGTTGAAGAAAACTGAATTTCCTCGGTCACAAATTTGTGATACACTCATCAGATTATGAGTAAGTTCTTCCACGTAATTGACATTCTTTAAAGTAAGTTTTCCATCGACGACATCACCTTGTCCAGTGATTTGTCCGCCCTTGGAACCAGCAAAATTTACATGTGATCCTTTAATATTTACAAAATCAGACAGAAGTCTTCTGTCTCCTGTCATGTGCCTGGAGCAACCGCTATCAAGATACCAGATACTAATAGGAATTGGTGGTAGCCCCTGCACATGAAACAAAAATGGATCAGTTATCAAGGACAACCCAAGCCTTTATAGACTTGGGTTTACCATTCTCGTCCTTAACAAGCATTTCAGTCCAATATCCATTGCTCCCAATAGGTGCCTTGGATGTTTGCTGAGCATGCTGTAAAGGTATATTCTCAACCCTTGATTGAGACCTTTTAGGGGAAAATGGTCTATTAAAGAATGGTCTATTCACTTGTGGAACACGAGATGTGTTACGGTCATAGTAGTTCTGTCGATGATGCCCTGAATTTGCATTTTGTGATGACTGACCAGATCTATTTCTAGGGGAAACATATCTTGGTGAATCATTTCTTTTAGCCACAGGTGGAACAAATTTACCATAAGCTTGATTACCCATCCCATTAGAACTACTTGACACATTCTGTTGTTTACCATTCCCTCGCTCAAAAGAAACATGGGAATTAGGAGATAATCCTCTATTTTGATTTGACTTAACAGGAGAAACTGACTGTCTAGAGGACTTCCTAACTCGGTTGGGACAACAACTATACACATGTCCCTTTTCAAAACAAGCAAAACAAGATCGTTGTGCTGACTTGCTAGAAGATGGTTGAGCTGATGGTTTAGATGGAGGGGTATTCAAGATATTCTTAATCTCCTGAGTCGCTATCTCCACAGTAGGAGCCTTAGTCTCAGAAGTTGAGAATGATTTGGTAACACTAGGTTCAGGTTCAGTAACATACTTAACCTCAATTGAACTAGTCTGAATTCCTTTCTTGACAAACTTCTTACTTAGCTGTGGTATATCATGGTTTTTGGTCCTCAGTTGTCTAGGAATGAATTTGGGTTGCTTAGGTTCAGTGGAGACGGATGACTTAGGATAGTCAGTAAGCACCGGTTTAGCAGAATCAGACTCAGCCAAATCTGGATGAACAGGGTCTAAGTTGTTGTTAAAAGGAGGTCTTACATCAGTGTAATCAGCTCCTAGTCCTGTTTTATCCTTAGGATGTCTAGGTTTACCTAAAGAAGCTACCAGATCACTTCCTCTCCATTTAGCTAAAGTAGTCTCATGTTTAGTAATGGTAACCCTAGCATCAGCCAAATCCTTCTCTTTCTTACCGATTTCACTAGAAAGAAAAACTATCTTTTCATTTGCTAGATTTTCTCTAAAAATTGATTCTTTCAGTTTGTCTTTTAAGGCAGCATTATCATTGTCAAGTGACTTAATCCTACTCTTAAATTGACGTTCTTGATCAAGTAAAGCACTATTCTTAGAGAAAAATGAACTACGTTCCTTGCTGATAGTTTCATAACTAGCGGCTAACTCTAAAGTCTTGGATGAGGCAATACTATGTTGTTGCATCAAATCTTTAACAAACATGCAAATACGATGAACAGTCAAATAAGAAAAAGTTACCTGTTTCTCTCGATCATCGCAGTCAGCCATATATGCAACAAAGTCTGATATTGTCATGCCTTCAGGAATATCAAAATCATCAGCTTCTGTAGAAATAGCCTTGTCCAATTTTGCACTTGAGCTCATCGATTGATTATCACTCTGGCTGCTTGTCTTATCAGTAGATTCATCGATCTTCTTATCAGCCTTTTTAAGCTTCACTGCTTCATCTGCATCCTTTTCATCATCAGAAACTTTTAATGCAGCATCAGTAGCAGCAGCCTCTTCACTTGTATAAAGAGCATAGTCAAACGCAGCACTTCCGTCATAAAAAAAAAAAAAAAAAAAAAAAAAAAAAAAAAAAAAAAAAAAAAAAAAAAAAAAAAAAAAAAAAAAAAAAAAAAAAAAAAAAAAAAAAAAAAAAAAAAAAAAAAAAAAAAAAAAAAAAAAAAAAAAAAAAAAAAAAAAAAAAAAAAAAAAAAAAAAAAAGATGAACGAATAAATCGAAATACGACAAAAGAAAAAATTAAAAGAAAAAATTAAAAAAAATGAACAGATGCACGTGTTTGAGATAAACACGTGTTTAGAACAAAAAGAGAACAGGTGCACGTGTTTGAGATAAACACGTGTTTAGAACAAAAAGAGAACAGGTGCACGTGTTTGAGATAAACACGTGTTTAGAACAAAAAGAGAACAGGTGCACGTGTTTGAGATAAACACGTGTTTAGAACAAAAAGAGAACAGGTGCACGTGTTTGAGATAAACACGTGTTTAGAACAAAAAGAGAACAGGTGCACGTGTTTGAGATAAACACGTGTTTAGAACAAAAAGAGAACAGGTGCACGTGTTTGAGATAAACACGTGTTTAGAACAAAAAGAGAACAGGTGCACGTGTTTGAGATAAACACGTGTTTAGAACAAAAAGAGAACAGGTGCACGTGTTTGAGATAAACACGTGTTTAGAACAAAAAGAGAACAGGTGCACGTGTTTGAGATAAACACGTGTTTAGAACAAAAAGAGAACAGGTGCACGTGTTTGAGATAAACACGTGTTTAGAACAAAAAGAGAACAGGTGCACGTGTTTGAGATAAACACGTGTTTAGAACAAAAAGAGAACAGGTGCACGTGTTTGAGATAAACACGTGTTTAGAACAAAAAGAGAACAGGTGCACGTGTTTGAGATAAACACGTGTTTAGAACAAAAAGAGAACAGGTGCACGTGTTTGAGATAAACACGTGTTTAGAACAAAAAGAGAACAGGTGCACGTGTTTGAGATAAACACGTGTTTAGAACAAAAAGAGAACAGGTGCACGTGTTTGAGATAAACACGTGTTTAGGCAAAATTAAGCCAAACAAAGCGATCTCGAACCTTCAGATTGAAAAATCTATTGGCTCTGATACCACTTGTAGGTCCTTGTGGACTGATCGTACACGAGAACGCTTATAGTTATGACGAGAGTGCGGAATCCTCTCGTGATAACCTGTTTGCTTAATTAGATTATCGTCTTTCGTTGTTAATACAACCTAAGACCTTAAACGCGCGCGGGTTTGCAGTTTGACAGAGTTTAGTCGTATTAGCTTAATTAACTGTTACTAATTACGTATTAACGAGATGTATTTATACTAAGATGTACTAAACGCGTGCTAAGTATGGACCGTGTATATTAAAGCCCATAGTCCATTAACAAACGCGTGTCATTAAGTAAACACGTGAATACCACGTGTTTAGGCAAACTCGTGTTACTGTAGCACGAGTTTGCATACACTTTATTTTGTCATCTTTTAAGTATACTTTAATACTCAAAACGTGACTAGTTTATCACTTGTATCTGTATGTTATTTATAATCACATTCATACAAGTCGTAAACATTAAACATACCAAAACTCTGATCAATATGTAATCATTCACATTACTTAAGTCCAAATAACAAGTTTAAACATAACATAAGTCTATGATTACATATTACAAAACATAAACATATACTGATCAAATCGCTGTTGCTGTTGTCAACAGAATCATGCACTTACAGTCTCCCCCTTGACATCAGCTACACGATTTCTTCAGTCTTGTAAAAATCTATCATCCATCAAACGTCAATCTCTTGCTATTTGCATGGATATTCTCATGTAAGCAAACTTGAATAATCTTACGATATCGGCTTTCTTCATCCTTCCAAAATGGCAAAAATGAGCACTCTGTATCGTATAACCTTCTTAGATCATTTCTTGAGAAGTTGACCAACTGCATTGGATCATATATTCTTCTCAACAAAATCTTCTTCTGTGAGTCTGCATACATCTTGGCTTCACCAGTATTTCGATCAATCTCCCAATTATCCATCTTTTCTAGCTCATCTTGTGGCCACTTCTTGGCTGGGACTTTGATCATGCACTTGATATCACGTTGAATATACTCAACGCTTCTATCTGAATCAGAATCAGAATCAGAATCAGAATCAGAATCAGAATCAGAATCAGAATCAGAATCAGAATCAGAATCAGAATCAGAATCAGAATCAGAATCAGAATCAGAATCAGAATCAGAATCAGAATCAGAATCAGAATCAGAATCAGAATCAGAATCAGAATCAGAATCAGAATCAGAATCAGAATCAGAATCAGAATCAGAATCAGAATCAGAATCAGAATCAGAATCAGAATCAGAATCAGAATCAGAATCAGAATCAGAATCAGAATCAGAATCAGAATCAGAATCAGAATCAGAATCAGAATCAGAATCAGAATCAGAATCAGAATCAGAATCAGAATCAGAATCAGAATCAGAATCAGAATCAGAATCAGAATCAGAATCAGAATCAGAATCAGAATCAGAATCAGAATCAGAATCAGAATCAGAATCAGAATCAGAATCAGAATCAGAATCAGAATCAGAATCAGAATCAGAATCAGAATCAGAATCAGAATCAGAATCAGAATCAGAATCAGAATCAGAATCAGAATCAGAATCAGAATCAGAATCAGAATCAGAATCAGAATCAGAATCAGAATCAGAATCAGAATCAGAATCAGAATCAGAATCAGAATCAGAATCAGAATCAGAATCAGAATCAGAATCAGAATCAGAATCAGAATCAGAATCAGAATCAGAATCAGAATCAGAATCAGAATCAGAATCAGAATCAGAATCAGAATCAGAATCAGAATCAGAATCAGAATCAGAATCAGAATCAGAATCAGAATCAGAATCAGAATCAGAATCAGAATCAGAATCAGAATCAGAATCAGAATCAGAATCAGAATCAGAATCAGAATCAGAATCAGAATCAGAATCAGAATCAGAATCAGAATCAGAATCAGAATCAGAATCAGAATCAGAATCAGAATCAGAATCAGAATCAGAATCAGAATCAGAATCAGAATCAGAATCAGAATCAGAATCAGAATCAGAATCAGAATCAGAATCAGAATCAGAATCAGAATCAGAATCAGAATCAGAATCAGAATCAGAATCAGAATCAGAATCAGAATCAGAATCAGAATCAGAATCAGAATCAGAATCAGAATCAGA
This sequence comes from Erigeron breviscapus, assembly GCA_034093135.1. NCBI lineage: Eukaryota > Viridiplantae > Streptophyta > Magnoliopsida > Asterales > Asteraceae > Erigeron > Erigeron breviscapus. The sequence goes on along the minus strand of CM067167.1, from coordinate 115,014,674 downwards.
ATCAGAATCAGAATCAGAATCAGAATCAGAATCAGAATCAGAATCAGAATCAGAATCAGAATCAGAATCAGAATCAGAATCAGAATCAGAATCAGAATCAGAATCAGAATCAGAATCAGAATCAGAATCAGAATCAGAATCAGAATCAGAATCAGAATCAGAATCAGAATCAGAATCAGAATCAGAATCAGAATCAGAATCAGAATCAGAATCAGAATCAGAATCAGAATCAGAATCAGAATCAGAATCAGAATCAGAATCAGAATCAGAATCAGAATCAGAATCAGAATCAGAATCAGAATCAGAATCAGAATCAGAATCAGAATCAGAATCAGAATCAGAATCAGAATCAGAATCAGAATCAGAATCAGAATCAGAATCAGAATCAGAATCAGAATCAGAATCAGAATCAGAATCAGAATCAGAATCAGAATCAGAATCAGAATCAGAATCAGAATCAGAATCAGAATCAGAATCAGAATCAGAATCAGAATCAGAATCAGAATCAGAATCAGAATCAGAATCAGAATCAGAATCAGAATCAGAATCAGAATCAGAATCAGAATCAGAATCAGAATCAGAATCAGAATCAGAATCAGAATCAGAATCAGAATCAGAATCAGAATCAGAATCAGAATCAGAATCAGAATCAGAATCAGAATCAGAATCAGAATCAGAATCAGAATCAGAATCAGAATCAGAATCAGAATCAGAATCAGAATCAGAATCAGAATCAGAATCAGAATCAGAATCAGAATCAGAATCAGAATCAGAATCAGAATCAGAATCAGAATCAGAATCAGAATCAGAATCAGAATCAGAATCAGAATCAGAATCAGAATCAGAATCAGAATCAGAATCAGAATCAGAATCAGAATCAGAATCAGAATCAGAATCAGAATCAGAATCAGAATCAGAATCAGAATCAGAATCAGAATCAGAATCAGAATCAGAATCAGAATCAGAATCAGAATCAGAATCAGAATCAGAATCAGAATCAGAATCAGAATCAGAATCAGAATCAGAATCAGAATCAGAATCAGAATCAGAATCAGAATCAGAATCAGAATCAGAATCAGAATCAGAATCAGAATCAGAATCAGAATCAGAATCAGAATCAGAATCAGAATCAGAATCAGAATCAGAATCAGAATCAGAATCAGAATCAGAATCAGAATCAGAATCAGAATCAGAATCAGAATCAGAATCAGAATCAGAATCAGAATCAGAATCAGAATCAGAATCAGAATCAGAATCAGAATCAGAATCAGAATCAGAATCAATCATAACTTATTACATGCAATCGAAAATACAAATCATCTAATCTTTATCAATCTCATAAGTTGAATCAGAATCAGAATCAGATTCCAAAACTGTTTGTTTTTGAATCTGTAATTCTTTTTCTCTTTCATTTTCTGCCTGTTGTTGTTTATCTAACAAAACATCAAATACATCATGAAAAGCATTTTCTTCAGAATAATAGTCATGTCCAAATTTTGCTTCAACTTCACGTTTTAATCGTTCAGTTTCAGCTTCAACCTGATCATCACTTAAATAATCAATTGACTTTGAAGAATTACCTGAATCGTCAAGTGCTTCAATGACCTCAGCATCACGAGGCGCACTTGATCCAGCAGCTCCAGATGTACTTGCAACATCCTTCTCTAACTCCCCCTTAGTTCTTGCTTCTTGGTGGTGGTGGTGGTGGTGGTGGTGGTGGTGGTGGTGGTGGTGGTGGTGGTGGTGGTGGTGGTGGTGGTGGTGGTGGTGGTGGTGGTGGTGGTGGTGGTGGTGGTGGTGGTGGTGGTGGTGGTGGTGGTGGTGGTGGTGGTGGTGGTGGTGGTGGTGGTGGTGGTGGTGGTGGTGGTGGTGGTGGTGGTGGTGGTGGTGGTGGTGGTGGTGGTGGTGGTGGTGGTGGTGGTGGTGGTGGTGGTGGTGGTGGTGGTGGTGGTGGTGGTGGTGGTGGTGGTGGTGGTGGTGGTGGTGGTGGTGGTGGTGGTGGTGGTGGTGGTGGTGGTGGTGGTGGTGGTGGTGGTGGTGGTGGTGGTGGTGGTGGTGGTGGTGGTGGTGGTGGTGGTGGTGGTGGTGGTGGTGGTGGTGGTGGTGGTGGTGGTGGTGGTGGTGGTGGTGGTGGTGGTGGTGGTGGTGGTGGTGGTGGTGGTGGTGGTGGTGGTGGTGGTGGTGGTGGTGGTGGTGGTGGTGGTGGTGGTGGTGGTGGTGGTGGTGGTGGTGGTGGTGGTGGTGGTGGTGGTGGTGGTGGTGGTGGTGGTGGTGGTGGTGGTGGTGGTGGTGGTGGTGGTGGTGGTGGTGGTGGTGGTGGTGGTGGTGGTGGTGGTGGTGGTGGTGGTGGTGGTGGTGGTGGTGGTGGTGGTGGTGGTGGTGGTGGTGGTGGTGGTGGTGGTGGTGGTGGTGGTGGTGGTGGTGGTGGTGGTGGTGGTGGTGGTGGTGGTGGTGGTGGTGGTGGTGGTGGTGGTGGTGGTGGTGGTGGTGGTGGTGGTGGTGGTGGTGGTGGTGGTGGTGGTGGTGGTGGTGGTGGTGGTGGTGGTGGTGGTGGTGGTGGTGGTGGTGGTGGTGGTGGTGGTGGTGGTGGTGGTGGTGGTGGTGGTGGTGGTGGTGGTGGTGGTGGTGGTGGTGGTGGTGGTGGTGGTGGTGGTGGTGGTGGTGGTGGTGGTGGTGGTGGTGGTGGTGGTGGTGGTGGTGGTGGTGGTGGTGGTGGTGGTGGTGGTGGTGGTGGTGGTGGTGGTGGTGGTGGTGGTGGTGGTGGTGGTGGTGGTGGTGGTGGTGGTGGTGGTGGTGGTGGTGGTGGTGGTGGTGGTGGTGGTGGTGGTGGTGGTGGTGGTGGTGGTGGTGGTGGTGGTGGTGGTGGTGGTGGTGGTGGTGGTGGTGGTGGTGGTGGTGGTGGTGGTGGTGGTGGTGGTGGTGGTGGTGGTGGTGGTGGTGGTGGTGGTGGTGGTGGTGGTGGTGGTGGTGGTGGTGGTGGTGGTGGTGGTGGTGGTGGTGGTGGTGGTGGTGGTGGTGGTGGTGGTGGTGGTGGTGGTGGTGGTGGTGGTGGTGGTGGTGGTGGTGGTGGTGGTGGTGGTGGTGGTGGTGGTGGTGGTGGTGGTGGTGGTGGTGGTGGTGGTGGTGGTGGTGGTGGTGGTGGTGGTGGTGGTGGTGGTGGTGGTGGTGGTGGTGGTGGTGGTGGTGGTGGTGGTGGTGGTGGTGGTGGTGGTGGTGGTGGTGGTGGTGGTGGTGGTGGTGGTGGTGGTGGTGGTGGTGGTGGTGGTGGTGGTGGTGGTGGTGGTGGTGGTGGTGGTGGTGGTGGTGGTGGTGGTGGTGGTGGTGGTGGTGGTGGTGGTGGTGGTGGTGGTGGTGGTGGTGGTGGTGGTGGTGGTGGTGGTGGTGGTGGTGGTGGTGGTGGTGGTGGTGGTGGTGGTGGTGGTGGTGGTGGTGGTGGTGGTGGTGGTGGTGGTGGTGGTGGTGGTGGTGGTGGTGGTGGTGGTGGTGGTGGTGGTGGTGGTGGTGGTGGTGGTGGTGGTGGTGGTGGTGGTGGTGGTGGTGGTGGTGGTGGTGGTGGTGGTGGTGGTGGTGGTGGTGGTGGTGGTGGTGGTGGTGGTGGTGGTGGTGGTGGTGGTGGTGGTGGTGGTGGTGGTGGTGGTGGTGGTGGTGGTGGTGGTGGTGGTGGTGGTGGTGGTGGTGGTGGTGGTGGTGGTGGTGGTGGTGGTGGTGGTGGTGGTGGTGGTGGTGGTGGTGGTGGTGGTGGTGGTGGTGGTGGTGGTGGTGGTGGTGGTGGTGGTGGTGGTGGTGGTGGTAACGGGTGGTGATAGATGGTGGCGGTAGGTGGTGACTGGTGGTGGTAGCGGCATGTGGTAGTGGTGATGGTGGTGGAGAACCCGTCGTTGAACTTGTCGTTGACGTGGGACCGCACGTGGAACTTGAACTTGAGGTCCGTGTGGTGGTGGTGGTGGTGGTGGTGGTGGTGGTGCATCATCATTTCCACCTTCTGCGACTTCAACTTCATCTTCCCATCCAACTGCTGGAGCTCTATAGTTCGGATTTATCAAGTGTCCAAACAATGGCACAATCTGTGGATTCGGATAACTATCCTTAACCTTCAACATCATCGACCAAATCCTATTTGGTGGAGAAACAATCTCATATATATCTTGCAAGACTGGCAGATTCTGTACAAAATGATTAATGATCGCCATCGTTATCCTTGGCAACATCATAAACCTCTGCGACCCCGTCTGAGTAATCTGGGTCTTCAAAATATCAAAGGTAAACGCGTGTAGAAGGGTAAACGCGTGTGATCAAAGGTAAACGCGTGTAGAAGGGTAAACGCGTGTGATCAAGAATAAACACGTGTATAAAGGTAAACGCGTGTGATCAAAGGTAAACGCGTGTAGAAGGGTAAACGCGTGTAGAAGGGTAAACGCGTGTAGAAGGGTAAACGCGTGTGACCAAAGGTAAACGCGTGTATAAGGGTAAACGCGTGTAGAAGGTAAACGCGTGTAGAAGGGTAAACGCGTGTGATCAAAGGTAAACGCGTGTAGAAGGGTAAACGCGTGTAGAAGGTAAACGCGTGTAGAAGGGTAAACGCGTGTAGAAGGGTAAACGCGTGTGACAAAGGTAAACGCGTGTAGAAGGGTAAACGCGTGTGATCAAAGTAAACGCGTGTATAAAGGTAAACGCGTGTAGAAGGGTAAACGCGTGTGATCAAGAATAAACACGTGTATAAAGGTAAACGCGTGTGATCAAATGTAAACGCGTGTAGCAGGGTAAACGCGTGTAGAGGGTAAACGCGTGTGATCAAGAATAAACACGTGTATAAAGGTAAACGCGTGTGATCAAAGGTAAACGCGTGTAGAAGGGTAAACGCGTGTGACCAAAGGTAAATGCGTGTAGAAGGGTAAACGCGTGTGACCAAAGGTAAACACGTGTATAAAGGTAAACGCGTGTGATCAAAGGTAAACGCGTGTATGAAGGGTAAACGCGTGTGACCAAAGGTAAATGCGTGTATAAAGGTAAACGCGTGTGATCAAATGTAAACGCGTGTAGCAGGGTAAACGCGTGTGATCAAGGAAACACGTGTATAAAGGTAAACGCGTGTGAGCAAATGTAAACGCGTGTGATCAAGAATAAACACGTGTATAAAGGTAAACGCGTGTGATCAAAGGTAAACGCGTGTAGCAGGGTAAACGCGTGTGATCAAGAATAAACACGTGTATAAAGGTAAACGCGTGTGATCAAAGGTAAACGCGTGTAGAAGGGTAAACGCGTGTGATCAAGAATAAACACGTGTATAAAGGTAAACGCGTGTGATCAAATGTAAACGCGTGTAGCAGAGGTAAACGCGTGTGACCAAGGGTAAACGCGTGTGACCAAAGGTAAACGCGTGTATAAAGGTAAACGCGTGTGATCAAAGGTAAACGCGTGTAGAAGGGTAAACGCGTGTGATCAAGAATAAACACGTGTATAAAGGTAAACGCGTGTGATCAAATGTAAACGCGTGTAGCAGGGTAAACGCGTGTAGAAGGGTAAACGCGTGTTATCATGGCAAACGCGTGTGATCAAAGGTAAACGCGTGTAGAAGGGTAAACGCGTGTGATCAAGAATAAACACGTGTATAAAGGTAAACGCGTGTGATCAAATGTAAACGCGTGTAGCAGGGGTAAACGCGTGTGACCAAAGGTAAACGCGTGTAGAAGGGTAAACGCGTGTGATCATGGCAAACGCGTGTGATCAAAGGTAAACGCGTGTAGAAGGGTAAACGCGTGTAGCAGGGTAAACGCGTGTGATCAAGAATAAACACGTGTATAAAGGTAAACGCGTGTGATCAAAGGTAAACGCGTGTAGAAGGGTAAACGCGTGTGACCAAAGGTAAATGCGTGTAGCAGGGTAAACGCGTGTTACCAAAGGTAAACGCGTGTGATCAAAGGTAAACGCGTGTAGAAGGGTAAACGCGTGTGACCAAAGGTAAATGCGT
>CM067167.1:114916206-115003706 GCA_034093135.1 Erigeron breviscapus | reverse complement strand
TAAAATAAAATAAAATAAAATAAAATAAAATAAAATAAAATAAAATAAAATAAAATAAAATAAAATAAAATAAAATAAAATAAAATAAAATAAAATAAAATAAAATAAAATAAAATAAAATAAAATAAAATAAAATAAAATAAAATAAAATAAAATAAAATAAAATAAAATAAAATAAAATAAAATAAAATAAAATAAAATAAAATAAAATAAAATAAAATAAAATAAAATAAAATAAAATAAAATAAAATAAAATAAAATAAAATAAAATAAAATAAAATAAAATAAAATAAAATAAAATAAAATAAAATAAAATAAAATAAAATAAAATAAAATAAAATAAAATAAAATAAAATAAAATAAAATAAAATAAAATAAAATAAAATAAAATAAAATAAAATAAAATAAAATAAAATAAAATAAAATAAAATAAAATAAAATAAAATAAAATAAAATAAAATAAAATAAAATAAAATAAAATAAAATAAAATAAAATAAAATAAAATAAAATAAAATAAAATAAAATAAAATAAAATAAAATAAAATAAAATAAAATAAAATAAAATAAAATAAAATAAAATAAAATAAAATAAAATAAAATAAAATAAAATAAAATAAAATAAAATAAAATAAAATAAAATAAAATAAAATAAAATAAAATAAAATAAAATAAAATAAAATAAAATATTTCAAATCAAATTAGCTTAAGCATTATTAATCATACTCAAAACCCATTCAAAAAAAATAAACTAGACACAAATAAAATAAAATAAAATAAAATAAAATATACAAGAAAAATAGTTCTTTGAGAGATCTAATATGAATCAGCATTCTTCATACCATTGAGAAGAATCAGCTTTTCAAAGCGAGTCTTATCAAATGCTTTAGTATACAAATCAGCTAGATTATCATCAGTTATAACTTTTTCCAAATGAATTAACTTCTTTTGGGCACAGTCACGCAAAAAATGATGTCTAATGTCAATATGCTTGGTGACTTTATGCAAGACAGGGTTATTAGTTATATCTATAGCTGACTTATTATCAATCTTAATAGGAGTATCAAGAAAATCCATACCGTAGTCTCGAAGTTGTTGCTGAATCCATAATACCTGGGAACAGCAGCTTCCAGCAGCCATGTACTCTGCCTCACAAGTAGACTGAGCTACCGATGTCTGCTTCTTACATTGCCACGATACAAGTCTCCCTCCTAAGAATTGACATCCGCCAGTCGTAGACTTCCTATCATTGTTACAACCTCCAAAGTCCGAATCAGTGTAAGCAACAAACTCAAACGTTCCTCCCAACGGATACCATAGACCAAGTCCTTGGTTTCCCTTTAAATATCTGAGGATCCGTTTTACAGCCGTTAAATGTGACTCTTTCGGATTTGCTTGAAATCTAGCACACAGACAAACAGCAAACATGATATCTGGACGCGAAGCAGTTAAATACATCAATGAGCCGATGATCGCCCGATAATAAGTAGCATCCACAAGTGTATCTTTAGAATTAGGAACTCCTAAACCATGATTCAACTGAATAGGAGTACCATAAGTCTTGGATTCTAACATTTGAAACCTTTCCAAGATGTCATTGACATACTTAGTCTGGTGAATGAAAAAACCATCTTTTCGTTGATCAACTTGCAGTCCAAGGAAAAATTTTAATTCTCCCATAGCACTCATTTCAAATTCCTTCTTCATACTCATTTCAAAATCCTTGCACATCTTAATGTCAGATGAACCAAAAATGATATCATCCACATAAACTTGCACAATTATATAATCTTGCTTCTGCCATTTGATAAACAACGTGCTGTCTATCGATCCTCTTGTAAATCCATTTGTCAACAAATGTGTTGACAACTTCTCATACCACACTCTTGGTGCTTGATGTAATCCATAAAGAGCCTTATCCAGTCGATATGCCCTTCTTGGATAATTTGGATCTTCAAACCCCGGTGGTTGACGAACATACACTTCTTCCTTAACTTCTCCATATAAGAAGGCACTCTTCACATCCAACTGATACACCTTTATTCCTTTGAAACTAGCATAAGCTAAAAATAGCCTTATAGCTTCAATCCGAGCAACTGGTGCAAAAGTTTCATTGTAGTCATAACCTTCTCGCTGTGCAAAACCCTGAACAACTAGACGTGCCTTATTTCTTGTAACAATCCCTTTGTCATCTCGTTTGCATTTAAATACCCAACGAGTTCCAATTGGTTCGATACCTTTAGGCACATCAACTAATTCCCATACTCCAAGTTTTTCAAATTGAGCCAATTCTTCTTGCATAGCCTCAACCCAAAACGGATCTTGAAGTGCTATCTTAACATTCTTGGGTTCTTCTTGTGAAATAAAACATGAGTATAAACACTCAGTTATTAAACCTGTATCCTTCACTTCACAGAATAAACTAGTCATCTCCTTATTTAACTGATTTCTAGTTCGGACAGATGCTGAAGCTTCACCAAGAATATTTTCAACTGGATGATCTTTAGTTGCTCTATGTTGAGGAGTTTTGTGACTTGGAAAATCATCACCCATATTCGGAACAATTTGGGTGGGAGACTCTCCATCAGGTTCAGAAGATGAAGAAGAAGATGAGTCAAGCGGGTCATCATCTGGTAGTGGAATATTAGTTGGATCTCTTGAACCACTGGATTGACCAACCTCAGTTGTAGGAACAACTCCGGTTGGTGGTACATCATCAGTAGGAGATGCAGCGGGAGCAACCTCAGAATCATAATTCAAGTGATCTCGAACAATAACAACATTTTCATCAATAGGAATACCAGGAAAAGAAATTGGACCCTTAAGTGAAGTAAACACACTATCATAAGCAAAACTTGACTCAGAACCAGCATGAGCAGCAGGTTTATAACTTACAATCACGACATTAGTACCAAGATCGACTCTACCTGTCTGCGAATTGAAAACCCGACGAATGGGGGTTCCCGGTTTATATCCAAGAAAGAAACCTTCTTCAACTTTAGAATTAAACTTTGGTTGAGGAGAAGTTTTCAGAAAAGTACAAGGAACACCAAACGGTTCCAATCCAGACAAATCAGGTTTTCGTTTGTTGAGAAGTTCATAACAAGTCTTATTAAACCTTTTAACAGTTAGCACCCGATTTAACACATGACAAGCTGTGTTCACAGCTTCCGCCCAAAACATAGTTGGTAGCCCTGAATCAGCAAGCATAGTTCTGGCAGTCTCGATCAAGGTCCTATTCTTTCTCTCAGCAACTCCATTTTGCTGAGGTTCATACGGAGCACTAAATTGATGTTGAATTCCTTTAGACAAACAGAAAACATCCATCACCGAGTTTTTGAACTCCGTGCCATTGTCACTCCTGATTCGTTTGATCTTCGTGTTGTAGAGATTCTCAGCTTCAGTGAAAAAGTTAATCAGTATCTCCGTAGTCTCATCTTTGGTAGCTAAGAAGAAAACCCATGAAAACCTTGAATAATCATCAGTGACAACCAAGCAGTAGTACATTCCCCCTCTACTCCTAACATTTACTGGACCAAAGAGATCCATATGAAGTAACTCAAAAGGAGCGGCAATTGAATTTTGTGTCTTGGGCTTGTGAGGCTTTTTCTGTTGTTTGCCTTTCAAGCATGGAACACATCTATCTTCCAATTCAAACTTCTTTTTAGGAACACCTTGAACCAGATCATTCTTCACAATGTAATTCATCTTCCGGAAATGTAGATGTCCCATTCTTCTATGCCATAAGAGAGAATCACTTTCGCTTGCCTTAGACAACAAACAAACTTCCTTCTGTACATTCTTGGTTCCTAACATTAAACCATAAATATCTCTTTTACGAGGAGCAGTCAACAATATCCAATCATCTGGAATAACAAAACCCGGTTTCAAGACGAATGCAGCTTTGTCGTTGAAGAAAACTGAATTTCCTCGGTCACAAATTTGTGATACACTCATCAGATTATGAGTAAGTTCTTCCACGTAATTGACATTCTTTAAAGTAAGTTTTCCATCGACGACATCACCTTGTCCAGTGATTTGTCCGCCCTTGGAACCAGCAAAATTTACATGTGATCCTTTAATATTTACAAAATCAGACAGAAGTCTTCTGTCTCCTGTCATGTGCCTGGAGCAACCGCTATCAAGATACCAGATACTAATAGGAATTGGTGGTAGCCCCTGCACATGAAACAAAAATGGATCAGTTATCAAGGACAACCCAAGCCTTTATAGACTTGGGTTTACCATTCTCGTCCTTAACAAGCATTTCAGTCCAATATCCATTGCTCCCAATAGGTGCCTTGGATGTTTGCTGAGCATGCTGTAAAGGTATATTCTCAACCCTTGATTGAGACCTTTTAGGGGAAAATGGTCTATTAAAGAATGGTCTATTCACTTGTGGAACACGAGATGTGTTACGGTCATAGTAGTTCTGTCGATGATGCCCTGAATTTGCATTTTGTGATGACTGACCAGATCTATTTCTAGGGGAAACATATCTTGGTGAATCATTTCTTTTAGCCACAGGTGGAACAAATTTACCATAAGCTTGATTACCCATCCCATTAGAACTACTTGACACATTCTGTTGTTTACCATTCCCTCGCTCAAAAGAAACATGGGAATTAGGAGATAATCCTCTATTTTGATTTGACTTAACAGGAGAAACTGACTGTCTAGAGGACTTCCTAACTCGGTTGGGACAACAACTATACACATGTCCCTTTTCAAAACAAGCAAAACAAGATCGTTGTGCTGACTTGCTAGAAGATTGTTGAGCTGATGGTTTAGATGGAGGGGTATTCAAGATATTCTTAATCTCCTGAGTCGCTATCTCTTCCACAGTAGGAGCCTTAGTCTCAGAAGTTGAGAATGATTTGGTAACACTAGGTTCAGGTTCAGTAACATACTTAACCTCAGTTGAACTAGTCTGAATTCCTTTCTTGACAAACTTCTTACTTAGCTGTGGTATATCATGGTTTTTGGTCCTCAGTTGTCTAGGAATGAATTTGGGTTGCTTAGGTTCAGTGGAGACGGATGACTTAGGATAGTCAGTAAGCACTGGTTTAGCAGAATCAGACTCAGCCAAATCTGGATGAACAGGGTCTAAGTTGTTGTTAAAAGGAGGTCTTACATCAGTGTAATCAGCTCCTAGTCCTGTTTTATCCTTAGGATGTCTAGGTTTACCTAAAGAAGCTACCAGATCACTTCCTCTCCATTTAGCTAAAGTAGTCTCATGTTTAGTAATGGTAACCCTAGCATCAGCCAAATCCTTCTCTTTCTTACCGATTTCACTAGAAAGAAAAACTATCTTTTCATTTGCTAGATTTTCTCTAAAAATTGATTCTTTCAGTTTGTCTTTTAAGGCAGCATTATCATTGTCAAGTGACTTAATCCTACTCTTAAATTGACGTTCTTGATCAAGTAAAGCACTATTCTTAGAGAAAAATGAACTACGTTCCTTGCTGATAGTTTCATAACTAGCGGCTAACTCTAAAGTCTTGGATGAGGCAATACTATGTTGTTGCATCAAATCTTTAACAAACATGCAAATACGATGAACAGTCAAATAAGAAAAAGTTACCTGTTTCTCTCGATCATCGCAGTCAGCCATATATGCAACAAAGTCTGATATTGTCATACCTTCAGGAATATCAAAATCATCAGCTTCTGTAGAAATAGCCTTGTCCAATTTTGCACTTGAGCTCATCGATTGATTATCACTCTGGCTGCTTGTCTTATCAGTAGATTCATCGATCTTCTTATCAGCCTTTTTAAGCTTCACTGCTTCATCTGCATCCTTTTCATCATCAGAAACTTTTAATGCAGCATCAGTAGCAGCAGCCTCTTCACTTGTATAAAGAGCATAATCAAACGCAGCACTTCCGTCATCAATCACATTAGCTACTTCATCATAAATCTCAGCTAGCAAAGCATTTTCAGGTTCATTCTCCTTTGTCCAAAGGTAAGTACCATCTTCCTGTCTTGCCACCATGGCATTTTCAGGATTTTGAACTTGATTTTCTGTAGGAAGTTCCTGAATGATCATTCCATCATGCTCTGTAGCTTTGGTTGATTTGATTTGATTTCCAGCTTGCACACCTCCCTGATTGTAGTTCTGACGATTAGCTGTAGAATTATCAAAACGCTTTGGTCTTTGACATTCCTTAGCAAAATGACCAAAACCATCACAATTATAACACTTAACCTTCGACTTGTCAAATCCTCTATTCTTGTCAGATGCAAGATTTCTTCCAGTTCGTTGCATAAAACGACGAGCTTTTATAGTGAGCATCGCCATTTGCCACTTCAAGTCCATTTCCTCTAAATCATCAGGATCAACTTGTTCATAATCTCTATCAATCAAACTTGGATCTGAAATTTTCCCATTGATAAATGCCTCATGAGCAGAACACATTGCAGCAAATACTTGCATACGTCCTTCAGCAGATTGCATACTCATTGGCATCGAGCGAACAGTTGTGTTTCCACTGTTTCTTGATCCACTGCTATTCTTAGTTGTAGACGAATTGTCATAAACCATGTATCCAGCAATTCCATCAGGATCCATAACAGGATGAATGGTTTCAGTGGATAAAAGAGCAGTAGATCCACTTCCAGAAGCAGAGGAAGATGAAAACAATAGATTATCAGTATTAGCATGATAAAGACTCGGATTTTGTTGAAAAACAGAAAGGTCATCTTTTGCTTTACGCTTCATTTCCCTGTTCTTTACTTTTGAGACAATCTCTGCCAAGGTATAAGATTCATAATTTTTCTCTTCTTGAAGACTATGCACAAAATCATTCCATTTGTTCGGCAGAGAATCCAAAAATTTATCTACTAGTTTATTTTGTGTAAATGTAACACCAAAATATCCCAGTTCAGTAATCAGATGATTAAAACGAGTTAAGGAAGCAAACACGTGTTAAGAAGCAAACACGTGTTAAGGAAGCAAACACGTGTTAAGGAAGCAAACACGTGTTAAGGAAGCAAACACGTGTTAAGGAAGCAAACACGTGTTAAGGAAGCAAACACGTGTTAAGGAAGCAAACACGTGTTAAGGAAGCAAACACGTGTTAAGGAAGCAAACACGTGTTAAGGAAGCAAACACGTGTTAAGGAAGCAAACACGTGTTAAGGAAGCAAACACGTGTTAAGGAAGCAAACACGTGTTAAGGAAGCAAACACGTGTTAAGGAAGCAAACACGTGTTAAGGAAGCAAACACGTGTTAAGGAAGCAAACACGTGTTAAGGAAGCAAACACGTGTTAAGGAAGCAAACACGTGTTAAGGAAGCAAACACGTGTTAAGGAAGCAAACACGTGTTAAGGAAGCAAACACGTGTTAAGGAAGCAAACACGTGTTAAGGAAGCAAACACGTGTTAAGGAAGCAAACACGTGTTAAGGAAGCAAACACGTGTTAAGGAAGCAAACACGTGTTAAGGAAGCAAACACGTGTTAAGGAAGCAAACACGTGTTAAGGAAGCAAACACGTGTTAAGGAAGCAAACACGTGTTAAGGAAGCAAACACGTGTTAAGGAAGCAAACACGTGTTAAGGAAGCAAACACGTGTTAAGGAAGCAAACACGTGTTAAGGAAGCAAACACGTGTTAAGGAAGCAAACACGTGTTAAGGAAGCAAACACGTGTTAAGGAAGCAAACACGTGTTAAGGAAGCAAACACGTGTTAAGGAAGCAAACACGTGTTAAGGAAGCAAACACGTGTTAAGGAAGCAAACACGTGTTAAGGAAGCAAACACGTGTTAAGGAAGCAAACACGTGTTAAGGAAGCAAACACGTGTTAAGGAAGCAAACACGTGTTAAGGAAGCAAACACGTGTTAAGGAAGCAAACACGTGTTAAGGAAGCAAACACGTGTTAAGGAAGCAAACACGTGTTAAGGAAGCAAACACGTGTTAAGGAAGCAAACACGTGTTAAGGAAGCAAACACGTGTTAAGGAAGCAAACACGTGTTAAGGAAGCAAACACGTGTTAAGGAAGCAAACACGTGTTAAGGAAGCAAACACGTGTTAAGGAAGCAAACACGTGTTAAGGAAGCAAACACGTGTTAAGGAAGCAAACACGTGTTAAGGAAGCAAACACGTGTTAAGGAAGCAAACACGTGTTAAGGAAGCAAACACGTGTTAAGGAAGCAAACACGTGTTAAGGAAGCAAACACGTGTTAAGGAAGCAAACACGTGTTAAGGAAGCAAACACGTGTTAAGGAAGCAAACACGTGTTAAGGAAGCAAACACGTGTTAAGGAAGCAAACACGTGTTAAGGAAGCAAACACGTGTTAAGGAAGCAAACACGTGTTAAGGAAGCAAACACGTGTTAAGGAAGCAAACACGTGTTAAGGAAGCAAACACGTGTTAAGGAAGCAAACACGTGTTAAGGAAGCAAACACGTGTTAAGGAAGCAAACACGTGTTAAGGAAGCAAACACGTGTTAAGGAAGCAAACACGTGTTAAGGAAGCAAACACGTGTTAAGGAAGCAAACACGTGTTAAGGAAGCAAACACGTGTTAAGGAAGCAAACACGTGTTAAGGAAGCAAACACGTGTTAAGGAAGCAAACACGTGTTAAGGAAGCAAACACGTGTTAAGGAAGCAAACACGTGTTAAGGAAGCAAACACGTGTTAAGGAAGCAAACACGTGTTAAGGAAGCAAACACGTGTTAAGGAAGCAAACACGTGTTAAGGAAGCAAACACGTGTTAAGGAAGCAAACACGTGTTAAGGAAGCAAACACGTGTTAAGGAAGCAAACACGTGTTAAGGAAGCAAACACGTGTTAAGGAAGCAAACACGTGTTAAGGAAGCAAACACGTGTTAAGGAAGCAAACACGTGTTAAGGAAGCAAACACGTGTTAAGGAAGCAAACACGTGTTAAGGAAGCAAACACGTGTTAAGGAAGCAAACACGTGTTAAGGAAGCAAACACGTGTTAAGGAAGCAAACACGTGTTAAGGAAGCAAACACGTGTTAAGGAAGCAAACACGTGTTAAGGAAGCAAACACGTGTTAAGGAAGCAAACACGTGTTAAGGAAGCAAACACGTGTTAAGGAAGCAAACACGTGTTAAGGAAGCAAACACGTGTTAAGGAAGCAAACACGTGTTAAGGAAGCAAACACGTGTTAAGGAAGCAAACACGTGTTAAGGAAGCAAACACGTGTTAAGGAAGCAAACACGTGTTAAGGAAGCAAACACGTGTTAAGGAAGCAAACACGTGTTAAGGAAGCAAACACGTGTTAAGGAAGCAAACACGTGTTAAGGAAGCAAACACGTGTTAAGGAAGCAAACACGTGTTAAGGAAGCAAACACGTGTTAAGGAAGCAAACACGTGTTAAGGAAGCAAACACGTGTTAAGGAAGCAAACACGTGTTAAGGAAGCAAACACGTGTTAAGGAAGCAAACACGTGTTAAGGAAGCAAACACGTGTTAAGGAAGCAAACACGTGTTAAGGAAGCAAACACGTGTTAAGGAAGCAAACACGTGTTAAGGAAGCAAACACGTGTTAAGGAAGCAAACACGTGTTAAGGAAGCAAACACGTGTTAAGGAAGCAAACACGTGTTAAGGAAGCAAACACGTGTTAAGGAAGCAAACACGTGTTAAGGAAGCAAACACGTGTTAAGGAAGCAAACACGTGTTAAGGAAGCAAACACGTGTTAAGGAAGCAAACACGTGTTAAGGAAGCAAACACGTGTTAAGGAAGCAAACACGTGTTAAGGAAGCAAACACGTGTTAAGGAAGCAAACACGTGTTAAGGAAGCAAACACGTGTTAAGGAAGCAAACACGTGTTAAGGAAGCAAACACGTGTTAAGGAAGCAAACACGTGTTAAGGAAGCAAACACGTGTTAAGGAAGCAAACACGTGTTAAGGAAGCAAACACGTGTTAAGGAAGCAAACACGTGTTAAGGAAGCAAACACGTGTTAAGGAAGCAAACACGTGTTAAGGAAGCAAACACGTGTTAAGGAAGCAAACACGTGTTAAGGAAGCAAACACGTGTTAAGGAAGCAAACACGTGTTAAGGAAGCAAACACGTGTTAAGGAAGCAAACACGTGTTAAGGAAGCAAACACGTGTTAAGGAAGCAAACACGTGTTAAGGAAGCAAACACGTGTTAAGGAAGCAAACACGTGTTAAGGAAGCAAACACGTGTTAAGGAAGCAAACACGTGTTAAGGAAGCAAACACGTGTTAAGGAAGCAAACACGTGTTAAGGAAGCAAACACGTGTTAAGGAAGCAAACACGTGTTAAGGAAGCAAACACGTGTTAAGGAAGCAAACACGTGTTAAGGAAGCAAACACGTGTTAAGGAAGCAAACACGTGTTAAGGAAGCAAACACGTGTTAAGGAAGCAAACACGTGTTAAGGAAGCAAACACGTGTTAAGGAAGCAAACACGTGTTAAGGAAGCAAACACGTGTTAAGGAAGCAAACACGTGTTAAGGAAGCAAACACGTGTTAAGGAAGCAAACACGTGTTAAGGAAGCAAACACGTGTTAAGGAAGCAAACACGTGTTAAGGAAGCAAACACGTGTTAAGGAAGCAAACACGTGTTAAGGAAGCAAACACGTGTTTAGAAACACACGTTTAAAAGCAAACACGTGTTTAAAAAACACAAAATTTTGCACGATTTTAGGCAAAATTAAGCCAAACAAAGCGATCTCGAACCTTCAGATTGAAAAATCTATTGGCTCTGATACCACTTGTAGGTCCTTGTGGACTGATCGTACACGAGAACGCTTATAGTTATGACGAGAGTGCGTGAATCAAAAAAAAAAAAAAAAAAAAAAAAAAAAAAAAAAAAAAAAAAAAAAAAAAAAAAAAAAAAAAAAAAAAAAAAAAAAAAAAAAAAAAAAAAAAAAAAAAAAAAAAAAAAAAAAAAAAAAAAAAAAAAAAAAAAAAAAAAAAAAAAAAAAAAAAAAAAAAAAAAAAAAAAAAAAAAAAAAAAAAAAAAAAAAAAAAAAAAAAAAAAAAAAAAAAAAAAAAAAAAAAAAAAAAAAAAAAAAAAAAAAAAAAAAAAAAAAAAAAAAAAAAAAAAAAAAAAAAAAAAAAAAAAAAAAAAAAAAAAAAAAAAAAAAAAAAAAAAAAAAAAAAAAAAAAAAAAAAAAAAAAAAAAAAAAAAAAAAAAAAAAAAAAAAAAAAAAAAAAAAAAAAAAAAAAAAAAAAAAAAAAAAAAAAAAAAAAAAAAAAAAAAAAAAAAAAAAAAAAAAAAAAAAAAAAAAAAAAAAAAAAAAAAAAAAAAAAAAAAAAAAAAAAAAAAAAAAAAAAAAAAAAAAAAAAAAAAAAAAAAAAAAAAAAAAAAAAAAAAAAAAAAAAAAAAAAAAAAAAAAAAAAAAAAAAAAAAAAAAAAAAAAAAAAAAAAAAAAAAAAAAAAAAAAAAAAAAAAAAAAAAAAAAAAAAAAAAAAAAAAAAAAAAAAAAAAAAAAAAAAAAAAAAAAAAAAAAAAAAAAAAAAAAAAAAAAAAAAAAAAAAAAAAAAAAAAAAAAAAAAAAAAAAAAAAAAAAAAAAAAAAAAAAAAAAAAAAAAAAAAAAAAAAAAAAAAAAAAAAAAAAAAAAAAAAAAAAAAAAAAAAAAAAAAAAAAAAAAAAAAAAAAAAAAAAAAAAAAAAAAAAAAAAAAAAAAAAAAAAAAAAAAAAAAAAAAAAAAAAAAAAAAAAAAAAAAAAAAAAAAAAAAAAAAAAAAAAAAAAAAAAAAAAAAAAAAAAAAAAAAAAAAAAAAAAAAAAAAAAAAAAAAAAAAAAAAAAAAAAAAAAAAAAAAAAAAAAAAAAAAAAAAAAAAAAAAAAAAAAAAAAAAAAAAAAAAAAAAAAAAAAAAAAAAAAAAAAAAAAAAAAAAAAAAAAAAAAAAAAAAAAAAAAAAAAAAAAAAAAAAAAAAAAAAAAAAAAAAAAAAAAAAAAAAAAAAAAAAAAAAAAAAAAAAAAAAAAAAAAAAAAAAAAAAAAAAAAAAAAAAAAAAAAAAAAAAAAAAAAAAAAAAAAAAAAAAAAAAAAAAAAAAAAAAAAAAAAAAAAAAAAAAAAAAAAAAAAAAAAAAAAAAAAAAAAAAAAAAAAAAAAAAAAAAAAAAAAAAAAAAAAAAAAAAAAAAAAAAAAAAAAAAAAAAAAAAAAAAAAAAAAAAAAAAAAAAAAAAAAAAAAAAAAAAAAAAAAAAAAAAAAAAAAAAAAAAAAAAAAAAAAAAAAAAAAAAAAAAAAAAAAAAAAAAAAAAAAAAAAAAAAAAAAAAAAAAAAAAAAAAAAAAAAAAAAAAAAAAAAAAAAAAAAAAAAAAAAAAAAAAAAAAAAAAAAAAAAAAAAAAAAAAAAAAAAAAAAAAAAAAAAAAAAAAAAAAAAAAAAAAAAAAAAAAAAAAAAAAAAAAAAAAAAAAAAAAAAAAAAAAAAAAAAAAAAAAAAAAAAAAAAAAAAAAAAAAAAAAAAAAAAAAAAAAAAAAAAAAAAAAAAAAAAAAAAAAAAAAAAAAAAAAAAAAAAAAAAAAAAAAAAAAAAAAAAAAAAAAAAAAAAAAAAAAAAAAAAAAAAAAAAAAAAAAAAAAAAAAAAAAAAAAAAAAAAAAAAAAAAAAAAAAAAAAAAAAAAAAAAAAAAAAAAAAAAAAAAAAAAAAAAAAAAAAAAAAAAAAAAAAAAAAAAAAAAAAAAAAAAAAAAAAAAAAAAAAAAAAAAAAAAAAAAAAAAAAAAAAAAAAAAAAAAAAAAAAAAAAAAAAAAAAAAAAAAAAAAAAAAAAAAAAAAAAAAAAAAAAAAAAAAAAAAAAAAAAAAAAAAAAAAAAAAAAAAAAAAAAAAAAAAAAAAAAAAAAAAAAAAAAAAAAAAAAAAAAAAAAAAAAAAAAAAAAAAAAAAAAAAAAAAAAAAAAAAAAAAAAAAAAAAAAAAAAAAAAAAAAAAAAAAAAAAAAAAAAAAAAAAAAAAAAAAAAAAAAAAAAAAAAAAAAAAAAAAAAAAAAAAAAAAAAAAAAAAAAAAAAAAAAAAAAAAAAAAAAAAAAAAAAAAAAAAAAAAAAAAAAAAAAAAAAAAAAAAAAAAAAAAAAAAAAAAAAAAAAAAAAAAAAAAAAAAAAAAAAAAAAAAAAAAAAAAAAAAAAAAAAAAAAAAAAAAAAAAAAAAAAAAAAAAAAAAAAAAAAAAAAAAAAAAAAAACACAAATTTTGCAGATTGGCTCTGATACCACTTGTAGGTCCTTGTGGACTGATCGTACACGAGAACGCTTATAGTTATGACGAGAGTGCGGAATCCTCTCGTGATAACCTGTTTGCTTAATTAGATTATCGTCTTTCGTTGTTAATACAACCTAAGACCTTAAACGCGCGCGGGTTTGCAGTTTGACAGAGTTTAGTCGTATTAGCTTAATTAACTGTTACTAATTACGTATTAACGAGATGTATTTATACTAAGATGTACTAAACGCGTGCTAAGTATGGACCGTGTATATTAAAGCCCATAGTCCATTAACAAACGCGTGTCATTAAGTAAACACGTGAATACCACGTGTTTAGGCAAACTCGTGTTACTGTAGCACACGAGTTTAGTAGCAAACACGTGTTAAGGAAGCAAACACGTGTTAAGGTAGGGCTTGAACGAGTTTAAAGAACACCACGAGTTTAGAAGCAAACACGTGTTAAGGTAGGGCTTGAACGAGTTTAAAGAACACCACGAGTTTAGAAGCAAACACGTGTTAAGGTAGGGCTTGAACGAGTTTAAAGAACACCACGAGTTTAGAAGCAAACACGTGTTAGAAGCAAACACGTGTTTAAAAAACACAAAATTTTGCACGATTTTAGGCAAAATTAAGCCAAACAAAGCGATCTCGAACCTTCAGATTGAAAAATCTATTGGCTCTGATACCACTTGTAGGTCCTTGTGGACTGATCGTACACGAGAACGCTTATAGTTATGACGAGAGTGCGGAATCCTCTCGTGATAACCTGTTTGCTTAATTAGATTATCGTCTTTCGTTGTTAATACAACCTAAGACCTTAAACGCGCGCGGGTTTGCAGTTTGACAGAGTTTAGTCGTATTAGCTTAATTAACTGTTACTAATTACGTATTAACGAGATGTATTTATACTAAGATGTACTAAACGCGTGCTAAGTATGGACCGTGTATATTAAAGCCCATAGTCCATTAACAAACGCGTGTCATTAAGCACATTAGCTACTTCATCATGAATCTCAGCACAAACACATAATCCAGTCAAACAAGCCAAGAATCAGTGACAAAATCTAGTGAAGTTCAATATTTAAAAAGTTCTTTGTGAAAAGTGGTAATTATCATGTCAACTCACAAGTTTAATAAAATTATACTAGTAGTGGATAATAATCAAATGGCCACACAGCCAACCTTCTAAATATTCAAAAAAACACTCATTTAGCTTCTTCCCCCTTGTCAATATCTACAAACATGTCACATTATACATACGTAAAATATAAAATTTAGTCAAAGAATCCAAAATTTACAGACAAAATCATATTGTTGAACTAGTGTTGGAACCGTAAAAAGTGGTTGGAACACAAGAAAATAATTATAATGTCAACAAGTTATAATTAATACCCACCTTCTTAATTTCAAAACAACACTCATTTCAGTTCTTCCTTTTATTCAAAATTTTGACAAGCATTGTGTTGTGAACCTAAAATAATACAACTTCATTTATGATGTATTTGAATTTGAATTGGGTTTCTCATAAAACACCTTAATAAGTTTACTGGATTTTAATGAATTCCCTGGTAATGGCTTGTGAAAAAAACAACATATATTTTGTACTTGGTAGATAAAGAATTTTAATGAAAAGGTTACACAACTGATCTTTACATAAATTTTATAGGTAGAATATTAAATTTGCAAGATTTTTTAGGTAAGTACATTTTCTAATATAGATGTGATGCTTTCGTAAGGGGAAATAAGACTGGAAGTCTGAAATTAATTTATATACACAAATAATATGTAATACAAAAAATGGCTTATTGGATAATAATTCCATGCTGGAGATAATGAAAATGACAAGTCATTTTTGTTTGGGTGTAAAAAACTACTAAGGCGTACATTTAAATATTGGATGTGTTAGATGAGAAATGGAATCGATAATAGTCGTTGAAAAACGTGTTAAAAGGTCTAAAGAATTTTTTTATATTATTAAGTAACATGTAAAATACATTTTCTAAACATACAACACTAAGACCACTCCTTATAGGAAATTAGGAACCCACTTCTTCCCTATTCTTCCACTATTTATCAGTTTTCCTCTCCTAGAACCAGTGTTGTAAAACTCGGCCGACTCGGCCGGGAACTCGGAATCGGAATCGGGGGTTAAACGGGTCGAGTTGGCTAGAATCGGATGAAAACTCGGTCAACGACTTGGTCGCTTGTAAAACTCGGTCAAACTCGCTTGGATCGGTCAAAAATCGGCCAGATCGGTCAAAAATCGGTCGGATCGGGTCAAAACTCGGGTCAACTTTGTTAAAAAAAATTTTTTTTTTTTTTTATTAAAAAAATATCATAAATTGGTTTAAGTTTATGTTTCCAATGAATAAAGATTGAACTTTGAAGTATTATGTTAAAGTTTCTAAACAACTATGTTTTAAGTTTGAAATTTATTCCATATAATTTCAAAAACTATAAATTTTCTATATGAAAACCCGATCCGGGTTCTCCCCGATTCCGATCCGAGTTTTTAAAAACTCGTGACTCCCCCCTTTGCCGATCCGATCCGAGTCACGAATTCCCCAACCTTGCCTAGAACACCCCCTCCTTATAACCCCTTATTCTTCCCTTATTCTTTCATTATTTTTTTATTTCATTTTTTTAATTTAATTAAAACAACATTGTGATTACTTGCTCACAAGTTATCGAAAGTGTGGTACAAATTCTTTTGGATATTTTATAAGGTATATATTTTAATAATGTTTTAAATGAGTCGGGTTAAACTTGTGATTACTTGCTCACAAGTTATCGAAAGTGTGGTACAAATTCTTTTGGATATTTTATAAGGTATATATTTTAATAATGTTTTAAATGAGTCGGGTTAAACTTGTGATTACTTGCTCACAAGTTATCGAAAGTGTGGTACAAATTCTTTTGGATATTTTATAAGGTATATATTTTAATAATGTTTTAAATGAGTCGGGTTAAACTTGTGATTACTTGCTCACAAGTTATCGAAAGTGTGGTACAAATTCTTTTGGATATTTTATAAGGTATATATTTTAATAATGTTTTAAATGAGTCGGGTTAAACTTGTGATTACTTGCTCACAAGTTATCGAAAGTGTGGTACAAATTCTTTTGGATATTTTATAAGGTATATATTTTAATAATGTTTTAAATGAGTCGGGTTAAACTTGTGATTACTTGCTCACAAGTTATCGAAAGTGTGGTACAAATTCTTTTGGATATTTTATAAGGTATATATTTTAATAATGTTTTAAATGAGTCGGGTTAAACTTGTGATTACTTGCTCACAAGTTATCGAAAGTGTGGTACAAATTCTTTTGGATATTTTATAAGGTATATATTTTAATAATGTTTTAAATGAGTCGGGTTAAACTTGTGATTACTTGCTCACAAGTTATCGAAAGTGTGGTACAAATTCTTTTGGATATTTTATAAGGTATATATTTTAATAATGTTTTAAATGAGTCGGGTTAAACTTGTGATTACTTGCTCACAAGTTATCGAAAGTGTGGTACAAATTCTTTTGGATATTTTATAAGGTATATATTTTAATAATGTTTTAAATGAGTCGGGTTAAACTTGTGATTACTTGCTCAAGATATTTAAAATAAAGGTTTAAAAGCTCTCAACTTTACCCCTCAAGTTGGATAACTTGATGGAATCTTCATCCTGAAATAAAATACTTATCTTTAATTGTTTAATTTATGTATACCGTTAAACTATTTACTTTATAGAAAGATATACCTGTAATTGTATGTTACTCATAATATGGGGTTGGTTGTTATAAAACAATTATTAAAGTAAAACAAATAAGATAAAATTGTAATAATTATGTCATATTGCCCTAATTTCCAAACAAGTGAGAATGCATTTTCAATCATAATTAAGATATAGGCATGCATTTTCAATCATAAATAGACGCACTTATAAAAATTTAAAGTAAAAATATGATGTACGAATATTTTCACGATAGATAGTAATTTTTGGTTAAAATAACAATATTGTATTATTTGTTTTTTTACTTTAATACAGTACTTGTTTTATTTTAACCAAAACTTATATAGTATTATATTTTTTAAACCTGATGTTCATTTAACTTTATTTTGGTTTTCCAACTTGGTAGATTTTATGTTATTTGAAGTATGGGTTAAAGCTCCTTTAACTTGGAATATAGTCCAAATTAGTTTAGACATGACTCGAGTAGAGGTTTTAATGAGTTGAATTTGAAGATTTTGGTTCGTTTTAACCCTTTAGATTTTAGCCTACTTTCATTTCAAAAATGTAAAAGAACAAGAATTTTCAATTAAATGGATATAATTAATACTAACCAGGTATAATTTTTTTTTGAAAGGTGTGGATTAATCATCGCAGCGAAGGCTCTAGCTTAAGCTAGTTTTACATACCTTCTCACCCTCCAATACCCGGTAGGAGGAAAAAACCCCTAACTAGCCGCCCAAAGGCACGACACTAATTAGTATACTTTAGACCGATCATAAATTGTAGATTCATATAATATGTATTTTGTCTTTTTCATCATAAAAAGGAATTTTAGCTAAAAATATTCCCGTAATGTTTTAAACTAGTATTTTGACCCCGGGCGTTGCCCGGGATCGACGTTGCGTCATGCAAACATATTTTGGACACTTAAAGTTTACTATGGTGGTCAAAACCAAGAGTTTGATGGTAAAAGTTAAAGCCTTAAAATTAGAGATAGAAAAGTAAAAAAAAATGATCATTAAAGTTAGAACTATAATTAAGTTTGTATACAAAAAGTTGGGCTAAATTTAAAAAATACAAAAGTTAAGTGGTAAAAATAAGTTTGAAGCGTTAAAATAAGAGAAAGAAGGTAAAAAAAATAATAATAATTTGATGATAAAAGTTAAAATTCAAAGTTAATTGAAAAGTAAATTATACTTTGTATACAAAAAGTTAGACTAAAGTGATAAAACGTAAAAGTTAAGTGATAAAAATAAGAGACTCTAAAAGTATACTATCGTAAAAAAAAAATAAAAAAACCAGAAAAAAACAAAATAGGAATAAGACGAGCCGCCGAGGCGGTTACTATTCACGGCTCGGCTTACTATTCATTAGCCAAACCATAATTGTTATATATATATAATTGCTCATAATTTCTATCAAAGGGAAGCATTTTTAAAAGAATAGATGTTGACTTGGACGTGTACAAATCAATTTAACAAAACGACGTTCACTCATCGATTCAAACTTTAATTTAACTGAAATTGATTTGTTGCTCCGTTAAGAAACAAATTTAATTGTTTTTACATAGCCGATTTGACCAACTTTTAAAAAAATATATATATGCATATTATATATTATATATATTATATATATATATATAATATATATATATATATATATATATATATATATATATATATATATTAAAAACAAATATTCGTAATGCGTGCAAAGAATAGTAACGGGCCATTCTAATTTCTTTGGGCCCGATTTCATTTTCTTAACGGACCAATTTTATTTTCTTTTGGGCCCGTTTTATTTTTTTAATTTTGGGCTTGACATATTATGTTTTGATCTTTTAAATTGCTTCCAATTTGTTTACAAAGATCACTTATTTTAATTGCATATTATTATTTTTTAAGTTTGTTACGATTATCTCATCTTATTACACGTAACTACTTTTACTTTCACACAAACTTTTTATTTTTTTAATTTTCACCACAATACTTTAACTCTTTACACTTTGGTACGGGAAACGTGTAAAAAATAGTAAACTTTATATTTTTTTTTATTTTCACCACATTACTTTAAGCCTTTATACTTTTAGCACTAAACTTTTATACTTTTTGATTTTCTTTTATTTTCACCACAACATTTTAGCCTCTTACAGTTTTTGCATTATACTTTTATGCAAATTATTTTCACTTTCACTCAAACTTTTTACTCTTTTTATTTCACCACAATACTTTAACTCTTTACACTTTTAGCACTAAACTTTTATACTTTTTGATTTTCTTTTATTTTCACCACAAATTTTAGGCTCTTACACTTTTTGCACTAAACTATTATGCGAACTACTTTCACTTTAACACAAATTTTTTACTGTTCGTTTCTTAACTGACAAATGTCATTTTTTGTTTTATTCTTAATCATTCGAATAATATATGTTTTCTTCTAAAAGTTTGTAGTTTTTAACTTCGATCCATGAACGCATACCTATTTGTAACGTATTTTCTCATCGTTATCGAAATGTCGTAACTAATATCAAAAATATTTCATTGTCATATCTTTTTCTAATATTGATATAATAATCGTCACATATTTTCTTATTCTTATAAAAGTGTTGTTATCGATATTAATAAACTTATTTTTAGACATTTAGTTATATCTAAAAAAAAATTATTTTTATAGATTTGAATATTTTTTCTATTAGACTGCTAACAAATGTAATGTCTCCCGGGGCAACGCCCGGGTGACATATCTCGTTTGTTAGAAATTATACATACACTAATTTGATACAAATGCATAAATTAAAATTTGTGATTTATAAATATTATATATCGAAAATTTACTTAAGACTTTGTTATGATAATAGTGTCTAGACAACGTCGATTTTGTCGATTTATGGTGCTCCATTTCTTTATATTTTTTAATCATTTTTATTATTTGTCAAAATTAATACCTTTTTACGTTAATACAATCCGTAAACGTGTATCTTTAAGACTTTATAAATCTAAGCTTATGTTTTAGTCATTAATACTTCATCTGGAAACCAGCATGGTGGTCATATCCATTAACTTTAATACTAGTTAGAAAGTTAAATATAACAAGTAGAATGAAAAATATGATAGTTATAGATCCAAATCTGAAATATGAAAGAACATTCGTTCCATATATTATATAAAAGTTTTTTAATGTATATAAGTAAATATGTAAATGACACATTATCTATGAAAGCTTTTTATTTTAATCTATATAAATAATTAAATGTGCATAAAATTAATATTAATATTAAAATGAAATAAATAAGAAAAATGAAAGATATGTGTTATTGTCTTGTAAATAAATAAGTGAAAATTGGGCCTGGGTATTTATACAAACTGATTAAATGATTATAAAAGGTGTTAAATTTTTATGAACTGGGCCCATAAACAGATAATGTAAAACTCCAAGTCAAGTTTTTGTGGGGCTCCAATTTACTTCGTTTTTGAATGATGAGAAAGGGCTGAATAAACTATGGGCTACCACAATTTCTGATGGTAGTTTTTTTAAATTTTTTTTAGCAAAAGCAAAACAAAATTTTATTAGATAATTTTGCAAGGTGAGAAGAAATGATTCTTATGGGCTACCATAATTTTCTGATTGTGGTTCATACTTGCAAATTTGCAATGTAGGTGGATTTTGTCTAAACACACTGAAGATTACATTTTTCGAATATTTTTTAATTTTATAACATCACTTTTGCATAAACAATAGTTCAACCATGTATTTGTACGTATCACATGTATTTCATTTTGAGAAAAACTAAGTATTCTGGTTAGAATTCATGGTAGGAATTGAAAACAAATCTTTCATAACTCATGTTTGTAAGACTTGTAAATACATGACAATCAAATGGGACGGAGGGAGTATAAAATTAGCCTAAAATTTGATTGACCCAGGTAGCCGCTCTCCACGTTAGCTAATCCGCTCGTATACAATGGGTCACCGTCTGATTTGTGTAACACCAAGCCCAAATATCTAACTCCAATGCATCTCTTTAAAACTCCTTTATCATAGATGTGATGTCTCTAAACACTATCTCAAATTTATGAATGCAAAGTGTAGATCTATTTGTCTTTTTAGTTTTTATAAAGCTTTGATAACGTGTATGGCCCTAATCTGAGCATCACCTTTGTTTTGTTGACAAGGATAATCTAACCATTAATCTAACATTTTGTGCTTGTTGTAAAAGTATTGCCAACTATAATAACTAATAAAAATATTTTCAAAAGTTTATAAAGGATTACAAGTTAAAGGAAGTCATTGCCTTCACTTATGATACAAATGTGAGTTGCCGATGATCGTCAATGCCTGTCACTCTACCGTATGAACATTCAATCACATCACTATGAGTCGTTACTAAATACTACTAACAATAAATGTTAAGCTTGAATCAAAATTTATTTGATAACTAGTTATCTTGCCCGCGCTTTGCCGCGGGTCTTCACATGTTAGCAAATAATGAACATCGTATAAGTAAACTTGGTGTTTAGATAGCAAATAAACAAATCAGAAATATCATCCGCCACAACCAACTCTTTTTCGTTGACCGCCGTTATATGATATGTTTTGGATTTCGAAACCGGGTTAAAATTATTGTTTTTTAATCAATATAGAAAGACATTACTTCATATTAAACATGTAAGTAGGTAGTTTGAGAACCTAAATTGGGAGTGTGGTATTAGTTGAAGGACTAATAGAATAAATATAGATAGAAAAGACATTACTTCATATTAAACATGTAAGTAGGTAGTTTGAGAACCTAAATTGGGAGTGTGGTATTAGTTGAAGGACTAATAGAATAAATATAGATAGAAAAGACATTACTTCATATTAAACATGTAAGTAGGTAGTTTGAGAACCTAAATTGGGAGTGTGGTATTAGTTGAAGGACTAATAGAATAAATATAGATAGAAAGAGGCGGTGTGAAACCAAAAGAATATCTTTGATTTTCCATGTATGTATCTAAGCAACCGAGTAGACTAGAGAGTAGTTTCCTTGTTCTATATCATCACATCAGATTAATAACCGCCCCCCATCTTTCGCACCCTCAATCAAATTCCCATTACATATATGCCTTGTTTCTTTTTCAATATATAACCCGATTCTGTGTGGGTTTTTTAATCAATATAGAAAGACATTACTTCATATTAAACATGTAAGTAGGTAGTTTGAGAACCTAAATTGGGAGTGTGGTATTAGTTGAAGGACTAATAGAATAAATATAGATAGAAAGAGGCGGTGTGAAACCAAAAGAATATCTTTGATTTTCCATGTATGTATCTAAGCAACCGAGTAGACTAGAGAGTAGTTTCCTTGTTCTATATCATCACATCAGATTAATAACCGCCCCCCATCTTTCGCACCCTCAATCAAATTCCCATTACATATATGCCTTGTTTCTTTTTCAATATATAACCCGATTCTGTGTGGGTTTTTTAATCAATATAGAAAGACATTACTTCATATTAAACATGTAAGTAGGTAGTTTGAGAACCTAAATTGGGAGTGTGGTATTAGTTGAAGGACTAATAGAATAAATATAGATAGAAAGAGGCGGTGTGAAACCAAAAGAATATCTTTGATTTTCCATGTATGTATCTAAGCAACCGAGTAGACTAGAGAGTAGTTTCCTTGTTCTATATCATCACATCAGATTAATAACCGCCCCCCATCTTTCGCACCCTCAATCAAATTCCCATTACATATATGCCTTGTTTCTTTTTCAATATATAACCCGATTCTGTGTGGGTTTTTTAATCAATATAGAAAGACATTACTTCATATTAAACATGTAAGTAGGTAGTTTGAGAACCTAAATTGGGAGTGTGGTATTAGTTGAAGGACTAATAGAATAAATATAGATAGAAAGAGGCGGTGTGAAACCAAAAGAATATCTTTGATTTTCCATGTATGTATCTAAGCAACCGAGTAGACTAGAGAGTAGTTTCCTTGTTCTATATCATCACATCAGATTAATAACCGCCCCCCATCTTTCGCACCCTCAATCAAATTCCCATTACATATATGCCTTGTTTCTTTTTCAATATATAACCCGATTCTGTGTGGGTTTTTTAATCAAGATCCCATCTTTCTTTTTCAAAATTCTCAAATCAAACCCTAATTTCCTTTTTAGGGTTTTCTTTCACACACAATTCAAATTCCTTTTGATACACAGATATATATATATATATATATATATATAATAATGGTGGGTGCGGAAGTGCCAAAGCAGCACGGGGTTACGAAACCCCTATCTCTCGCTGGTCCATCTCACACTGATTTACTCAGAACCAAAAAACTTAATCAGGTGTTTTTCAATTTTTATTATTTATAAATTAGGGTTTTTGTTTGTTTCATGTAATTGGATAAAGAAATTTTGATTTTTTTTTATTGTATTTAAGTTTCTGGTAGATTCTGGATTATATGAAAGTAAAGAAGAAACTGCCAAAAGGGAACAAGTTCTTGCGAGAATTAAACAGGTTTATTCTTTAACCTTATATATCTATTTTGTATGTATATGTGTATATATATGTATGTATGTCTATGTTAACTTTAGTTAAGAAGGAAGTTGCTTTAACTAACTGCTTAGATTACGCATCTGACAGTTAGGTAGAAATCTAGAATAGGAACCTTACTTAGCTAGCTATTAACTGGTAATGAAATCCTTTATTATAAAGCTTATATACTGCGCACGTATGATACAAGGTTTTAATTTGTTAAGGCGATGTGAGTGTGTGTGTTACGTTGTGAGGCTTATGGTTTTTTGGGTATGCTTTGTTAATGGTTCGAATGATATAGCAGTATGCATCTATATGTGGTAGTTGATTCGGGAATATATTTTGGCCATTAACTGGCTAAGAAAGCTCCTTTGATGAAGTCTATATATGAGAAAGTTCAGACGAACCTATAGTGCATCATACAAGTTTTTTATTTTTCTTTCTGGTTGTTCTGTTTTTGGATATGTTTCTGTAGTTAAAATTAGTGTTTCTGTATATGTTATGAATACGTGTCTTATTATGATATGATTTAATAGATTGTAGTTGATTGGGTGAAGAAACTTACACGTCTACGAGGATATACCGATCAGATGGTGCAGGATGCAAATGCTGTAATATTAACTTTTGGTTCATATAAGCTTGGGGTAAGGAAGTGTTGCTTCGTATATAAAGTTTTAATTTATTTGAATTTTCACATTAACAATGTTCAGCTTGTTGTGTTGGTTTGTTGTCAGCAACTTATTGAGTAATTGTGTTAATAAACCTCTAAGAGGGTGTTTATATGTAATATTTGTTAAGTCTAATTCTTAAATTTTGGTGGTAGGTTCATGGTCCTGGGGCAGATATCGACACCTTGTGTGTTGGGCCGTCCTATGTAAATCGGGATGTAAGTGTATATATATATATATATATATATCACAACATTGGGGTATTATTTTCTTGTTAATTGATAACTCACGCTACTTATATTTCTAATCTATCAGGAGGATTTCTTTTTTATATTGCACGACATCTTGGCAGGAATGGTTGAAGTTACTGAACTTCAACCTGTTCCTGATGCTCATGTTCCCGTCATGAAATTCAAGTTTGAGGGGATATCTATTGATCTTCTATATGCCAGCATCTCCCTTTTGGTTGTTCCAGATGTATGTTTTTGTAAACTATGTTATCTTTCTGTTATTTCTGCCTCAAATTCCTCTTTGGACTGATCTTTACAATATGTTCAACAGAATCTAGACATATCTGATGTCTCAGTTTTGTACAATGTTGATGAGCCTACGGTTAGGAGTCTTAATGGTTGCAGGGTTGCCGATCAGATTCTTAAACATGTTCCAAATGCTGAGGTGATTTGTCCTACCAGTCAATAACTTTTCAACTTCTATCTTCCTTTGACTCGTATCCGTATTTCTTTTTAAATTTTCAGCATTTTCGTACTACACTTCGTTGCTTGAAGTTCTGGGCTAAAAGGCGTGGTGTTTATTCAAATGTAAGTAAAATTTCATTGCACAGTGCCCCCTTCTACAAAGTGTGTTTTTTTCATTTACTAAGCATTGTCATCTTTCTGACAGGTGACTGGTTTTCTTGGTGGTGTGAATTGGGCTCTTCTAGTTGGCCGGGTTTGTCAATTATATCCAAATGCTGTTCCAAGTATGCTAGTGTCGAGGTTTTTCAGGGTGTATACGCAGTGGCGCTGGCCAAATCCGGTTATGCTTTGTGCTATAGAAGAGGAAGAACTTGGGTTTGCTGTATGGGATCCCCGTAGAAACCCAAAGGACAGAACTCACCTTATGCCGATTATAACACCTGCATACCCATGCATGAATTCTAGCTATAATGTCTCCACAAGTACACTCCGTGTCATGAATGAACAGTTTCTATTCGGCAATAGAATATGTGAGGTATGTAAGATGCAATTGTTACATGTGCTTCATTGCCCCTTTTTTATTTTGGCATTAACAGCTATTAAATGGTACCGGTCTTTCCAATAATAGTGGTTTTTGTGTGGTTAAGTTTAATTGTTAAAGTTTTCTTTCAGGAGATAGAACTTAACAAAGCCCAGTGGTCCGCGTTGTTTGAACCGTATATGTTCTTCGAAAGCTACAAAAACTATCTGCAGGTTGATATAGTTGCTGCCAATACTGATGAGTTGCGTGCTTGGAAAGGTTGGGTGGAATCCCGTTTAAGGCAGCTGACTTTGATGGTAATGTTTTGAAGCTTATATACCATGACTTTGATAACTGACGCTGATTGTTACTTTTTCAAGTTTATTTTCCCCACTGCTTTGATAGTTGAATGTGATACATATGCTTTTGTTGTTTATTTCCAGATCGAACGGGACACTTCAGGGAAGCTGCAGTGCCATCCTTATCCTCACGAGTATTATGATCCCTTAAAGCAATGCTCACATAGTGCTTTCTTCATGGGGTTGCAGAGGAAGCAAGGTGAAGTGATTTTAGAAGGTCAACAGTTTGACATCCGTGGGACCGTTGACGAGTTTAGGCACTCTGTGAATATGTATACGTTTTGGACACCAGGGATGGAGATTTATGTTTCTCATGTACGTAGAAAGGAGATCCCTTTGTATGTGTTTCCAGATGGCCTAAAACGTACCAAATTATCCAAACCTGTAAATCAACAATCATCCAATGAACTTTCTAGAAAGAGAAAAGCTGAAGGGGCATCCGTAGAACGAGACCAAAAAAGGCAATCTATGAGCCCTCCAAGTCGGGATTCAGTTTCTCCTGTAATTGTTAATCATATCTGTGCCAACGATTGTGGGGTTGAAGCCCAGAACATCTTGGAGAATGCTGATTCTCAATCACCAAAAGATGTGCGAGGGTTTAACAGTCAGGGTTCTGAAGTTCAGGTTTTAGTTTCTAATTATTTATCTTTTGAAAGTTGCATTTCTTGGGTTAACCATGGTTTTGGTTGTTTACTGTTCAGGAGTTGTTAAAAGCAAGGCAACAGTGTGTAACGTAGATCTTGCTAACATTTGTTTTTTGGTTTATTTTGTTATTTGAAGCCAACGGTGGAAGTGGAGGCGGTAGTAACTTCCAGAACAGTAGCTGATGTGGAACAGAATACTGTTATGAGGCAAGTGTTGATTCTTTTACAGTATGCTTTTTATATTGAATATTATGTTGGTGACCGTGTGGGGTTGTATACGGATATTTGTGCGTCAGGTTAGGCGTAACATCAACAGCTTGAGAGAAGATTAGATTTCAATTTGCTGGTGTGGGACAGAAGCTAGTGGTAATGGTAAGTTGTACTCTTTGGTGACTTTGATTTCTTGCATCTCTGGCCATGATTGTTTTCTCCCAGCAAGGCAGTTTCAAATGCTAGGAATTACGCTTTGGAGGAAGAGGAAGTTTAGAGAGTGTTCTCTTTTATTAGTAGCCTATAGTAGTCTTGAATATCGATGTAAAGTTTTTGTTGGCGTAAGCTGAGCTTGTTGGGGGGGGGGGGGGGTGTTAGACATCGTTAGGTTCGACCTAAGCTCTGCCAGTCGATGTTTTGACCAGAAATATCTTGTCAGAGTCTATAGTCGAGATGGGGGGTCAAAGAAGTTTGTTATTTATTGTAATGTTGATACAGTTTCGTTAATGCGAGCCTTCTTTGAAATGATATTAATCACTCTTACGTGCTTTTCTGATTTTAGTAGTTTTTTTTGTTGCTGAAATTATGCGTTGAACTAGCATTAGATTCTGTTGCTTATCATCATGGCTATGGATTGAAAGCTTAATGTATTTGTTAAGTTTCCACTTGTACATGTGTGGTCCAGTAGTCAATAAATTATATTTGACAAACCAAATATTATTCAACTTGTCAGCATTTTGAACTTCGAAGAATATTCAATTACTACAAATGTTATCAACTCTTTTGTGCAATTGCAAGCTCGTTGTCAACTTGTCAATATGAGCGTTATGACTAAATGTTCGACTGTCTAAACGTTGTCCACATTTTGTAAAAATTGCTTAAAAGTTTTTCTTTGGAAATAGTGAACGTAAATACAAGTTTTTAAATAGTAGAGATAGATAAGCAAACACCCAATAATGCTAACATCTAAGTTACATATTCCCATCAGTATTAATACTAATCCATCACAAAACTGAAAATTTTGCTCAGAAAAAACATTTTCACATGTTGATTCTTCAATTGGGAAAGTTGTAATAACAAGCTTTTCTTATTACCTACAGAAAAAGCCCTCAAATTCATACACTTAAAACACCACAAAAGACTCTTTTCAATCCAACTTCATATAAACATAGCTATCCCCTACGACGCCTTAATCATCAACACGGCTTCTCTTGCTTACTTCCCACTGCAGTAAAAATAAACCATTGATACAATTAGTGCAAGAAAACTATTAACATAAAATGGGAGTAATATTAAAGAAAAGTTAACTCACAACATATGTTAGAAATCTCTGAACTCTTAATCACGCGTAGTCTCTTAACCGTAGAAACAAACATGCTGAAAACCACATGTCAAACAAACTTACTTTAACGTGATGCTTTTTAAATGCCAGAAAACCAGATCGAAAATGAGTAAGCAG
Source organism: Erigeron breviscapus (assembly GCA_034093135.1). Classification (NCBI taxonomy): domain Eukaryota; kingdom Viridiplantae; phylum Streptophyta; class Magnoliopsida; order Asterales; family Asteraceae; genus Erigeron; species Erigeron breviscapus. The sequence goes on along the minus strand of CM067167.1, from coordinate 114,975,762 downwards.
AATATAATAAGAATAATGCAACGGCGGATCTAAAACATTATTGATCACTGGCTATGTGCAATAATGGACACACTTGCATTAGTTTATGAGTTGTCAGGACAAGTCTCTTCCAATCTAAAACATCATTCTGATCTAGGATGCTTTGTTTAATTCTAATTCTAATATATCTATATACAACAAGCATCTTATGTATCTATCTATATCATCATCTATATCTATACATAATGTTGAAGGGATGATGTGGTTTAGGAATCTTAGTGCTAACAACACAAAAATAAGTATGCCTTTTTCTGAACTTATGTGGGGGGGCTTAGACAACAACTTGTGGGAATATTATAAACATGGTAAACAAGACAATAAACTTAACCAAACAATAAATCATGTTACTATTTAAAAACGTCTTAAATACTACAATTGAAATATATGTTTGTAATCGAAAAAAGCATTAAAAAAAGAAGTGATTAGAGAGATGCTTACTGCCATGGGACATCCCCAACAAGCATCCTGTCTCCTTCATTATCCTCATATACCAAAGTATATTCGCCACGACCGTCTAACAAACCCGTAATCGCCTTCTCTTGTTCAAGATTTACATTTAGTCCACTTCCGGATGTATCTTTTTGAGCTGTTCAAGCACATGTTAAAATAAATAGTTATGATAGATATATATAAAATCACAAATTTACGAAGATAGACAAATGTAAAAGAAGTTTTTGTTTTGAGTTTTAACCTGCAAGAAGTCCTCTAAAGAGTTGATCAACAGCAACAGAAAGCTTTTCATAGGTGTCATAGGCATTAAGATCAACTTTTCTACCAATTGGGACACCAATCATATTTATCTTCACAAAGAAACCTTTTTGGGTTTGGCTACTTTCCACCATTTTATCTTTCTTCTTGGCAACATTATTGTTCGAAACCACCATCCCATTTGGTGAATCTGAAGGTGGGGATGCCTGTTTTGAGTTACTGCTACTTGCAATATTCTTCCTAAATGACCTTATTGGTGGCCATCCCACAACTGGAGCAGGTGCACTCCTGGAAGATTTTCTCAAATATTAAAAACAAAAAGAAAAAAGTTAAAATAAAATTAAATTCACATAACTTTTCAAGAAAAGCTATATAGAAATACAGATATGTACGTATATACACACAAACATCTATTACTAAAAGTATTTAAACCGTGTAATTTATTTCTAAAAGTAATGAATATATGGATGTGGTTATAAACAGACTAGTACTCACATGATAGTTGTTACTGCAAAAATTTAATGAGAAAATATGATTTTCAAACAGAGTACCACCAATAGTGTCCAAACAAAACAAAACAAACATAAGTTGGTGTGTCTCCCAAAACAAGAAACACAGATACATACAAAGCAAAATATAAAGAAAAAAGATATGCTCCACAAATCAGAGAGAGAAAACAAATCAGAGAGAGAAAAAAAAAGGTACTAAAACACATGAAACTTTCTTAACATTTTTCATGCATGGACCATCATGTACATATACAAAATCTGTAAATATTATTCTCAAATGGGAAAATATATATGTGAAGTAATTTAATATATAAAAAAGGATAATAAAATAGGGTAGTAATACTGACCTTTTTTGAGCTGGTTTTGGTGGAGTTTTGTAGTTTTTCTGAGTATCTGAAAGAGACCAATCTTCAACACAAGGTGGAGCAAGCCTTAACTCAAGCTTCTTTTCATCTCCATGATCATCACCTTTGTTAACCAACCAGTTTCTTTCTTTTGAAATGAAATCCAATAGTTGTGGTTGCACTTCCTCATTTTTCCTTGAATACCCACTTTCCATTTGTACCTCCTTTTTTTTCACAAGAAATACTTTTTTACTCCAAACCCAGATGAAAAATAACCAAAAGCTTTCTTCTTTTTGGTGAGAAAATGTTCTTTATTTCAAAAACTTTAATATACTCAAGAAAGCAACCCCACTACAAAATGTTAAACGACAACATATTACCGAAATAGATACCCCATATATATATAATTATATATAGTGAAAGCTTTAATTAAGTATAAAAAAACAAATATAAATAGGTACATATATATAAAAATATATTTATATGTACCTGCTTACATAGTAGAAGAGCAAGTCCAGCTGTTTAAACTTTCTTTTTCACAAAGAAAAGCAAAAGAGATGTATGTATAGAATAGTAGCAATGAAAATCTCTATGAAAGTAAATATAACAGAAACTTGAGATGAGTGATGAATATAGCTAGAACTAGCTAAGTTATAAAACAAAAGTTTTTTTTTAATAAAAGAAATTATTTTGGGGATTTGGAAAACACAGAATATCTTTTCTTGATTATTTCCTTGTCTCTTTGTGTGTAGTATGTGTGTAAGCAATGTGTGTGTTACTTTATTGCTATGTGGCTGTCTAAAGCTGGTGTCTCTTTGAAAAGAAATCTTGAAGGTAGTACAAAATAGACCAATAGGGAGGTAGGAAGCAAGGAACAGGTATGAGACTAGCTAGAAAACGAAGCATAAATGAGGAAAAGAGTAAAACAAATCAAAAGAAAGAAAGAGATTCCTTTTCACTCAAAAAACACATAGCAGTGTTTTTTTCCACATTATACACGCAACACATCCTCCCTTCCCAATATATATATGTACTAGTTTGTTTCCACAAGCAAGCCTCTCTTTCTCCCTTAACCAAACACCAAAAAGCACTATATCTATTAACTTGTATAATTATAATTATATATTTTACTTATATGAGTTAGTCTAGGTTCAAAGTCCTCCCATATTAATATTTTTGAAATATTTAAAGGACACATCATCTCAACATAACTTAAATCGAAGAAAATCTCCGTACTGTGTGTATTCATCTTAAATAATGCTTCTTTTTTTGTGTTTAGTGACAAAGAGAAGTCCTTTCAATAGTGTTTGGATTAAGAGAGACTTGGGTTTGAGCCTCGGGAGAAAAAGTTTACCCCTATTAATTGTCGTATTTTTCGATGAATTAATAGAGTTTTCCACTTTCCCCCTACTAGGTATTGGGTAAGGTTATTTTCTTCTTAGGCCTAATACAATAGGGTTTTCATCCACACCTCTTCCACACTGCCACATCAGCTTTTCTCTCTCCTCATCCACCTCTTCCACACTCACTAACAATAACACCTCTTCCACACCTCTTCCACAACTTTTATTTATTTTATTTTATATTTACCTAAAAAATAAATAAATCAACATTTCTTTAAAAAAAACAAAACATTACATTTATTTAAATAAACAAACATTACATTTATTTAAATAAACAAAACATTACATTTATTTAAATAAACAAAACATTACATTTATTTAAAAAAACAACACATTACATTTATTTAAAAAAACAACACATTACATTTATTAAGAAAAAAAAAGACAATTCTAACATTATTGGAGATTAAACTTCAACGTTCACGTTGGTTTTCCGGCAAGTTCCAAATGTGTTCGACTAGGGCGCCTCTTAGACGGTTGTGTGTCGCCCTATCACGTAACTCCGTTGTCATACGTAACTGAAGGTCAACCCGTTCGTCCCAAGTACGGTCTGGCCTCGTAGGTGGAATTAGCTCCAAATCTAAAGGACTGATTGCACGCCCGTTATATTCAACGATCATGTTGTGCAAAAGCACACATGAGTACATGATGCGTTTAATTTTGTTAACACTTAATGGACGGGCACCTTGTTGAAGGATTTGCCAGCTGCCTTGAAGTACCCCAAATGCACGCTCTACGTCTTTTCTTGCATATTCTTGGAAGCGTTTGAATTTACTGGTCTTGGGGTCCATGGGACACTTGAAAGACTTCACAAGTGTAGCCCATTATGGATAGATACCGTCAGCTAGATAGTACCCCTTTGTAAACTCTTGGCCATTAGCGGTGAAATTTACCGCGGGAGCATTATCTTGCAGAAGCTGGTCGAACAAGTCAGATTCATTGAGGACATTGATGTCGTTGTTCGAACCGGCGGGTCCAAAATAAGCATGTCAAATCCACAAATCATATGAAGCAACCGCTTCAAGCATAATCGTCGGGTGTCCTTTGTCACCACGAGTGTATTGGCCTTGCCATGCGGTTGGGCAGTTTCTCCAAGCCCAATGCATACAATCAATGCTTCCAAGCATACCCGGAAAACCATGCACCGCCTCGTGTTTAGCGGTCAATCGGTCAACATCTTCTTGTGTCGGTCTTCTCAAAAACTCTGAGTGATATAACTGAATAACACATTTGCAAAAGTTGTTCATCGACTCGTGTGACGTTTAGGCACCAATTTCGAGGTATTCATCTAACTGGTCGGCATTAGCAGCATAAGCCAGCTGGCGTATAGCGGAAGTATATTTTTGAAAAATATGTAAAGCTGGGCGACCCGTAATATCGGTTGGAGCGTTGTGAAAGTAAGCAAAGTGTTTTGGTAATGGTTGTACGACGTTAAAGGAATGTATATCTTTCACTATACGAATAAACATTTCTTTGGGCATTCGAAAACAATCAGAAGGGGTAAAGGGGTATCGGGGCAAAGTAATGATTAAATAAACGTGTCGCGGCTTCCACATGGTTTCTGGGTACGGTCCTTCTTGGTGCTCTTGGTATGTTTGCCATTGTCGAGCTCTCGGCTTCTTCATCTTTTAGAAAAGTAACAAAAGTGTTTAACGTATCGGGATCTATTGTATATTTACGAATGTATGAAACTGAATCCTCGTCGGAACTCGACATATTTAGTGAAATGTATATAGTGTGTGTTGTTTTGTATAATTTTTTTGAGTGAGATGAGAATGATTGAATAGAAGTTGATTTTTATAGTGGAGGTTTTTTTTTAAATTATAAAAGTAGCCGTTAAAAAAAAAATACAATGACCGCTCGACCCCACACACGCTCCTCGACTTCGTCAATGCTCTTCGACTCGATGGGCAAAGTGAGAGAACCATTCAAACCTTGGAGGATATGTTGAGAACGTGTGTACTTGAATACGGTGGAGCATGGGATGATCATTTGAGGATGATTGAGTTTGCTTACAACAATAGTCACCATGCAAGCATTGGAATGCCACCATTTGAGATGTTATATGGTAGAAGGTGTAGGACTCCAAGTTGTTGGATGGAGCCCGGTGAAAAGCAGTTGACCGGTCCCGAAATTATTGAAATTACCTCTGAAAAGGTTAATGTAGCTAAAGAAGCCTTACGTGTGGCAAGAGAAAGGCAGAAAACATATGCAGATAAGAAAAGGAGACCGATTGAGTTTAATGTTGGGTGTCCTTTGTCACCACGAGTGTATTGGCCTTGCCATGCGGTTGGGCAGTTTCTCCAAGCCCAATGCATACAATCAATGCTTCCAAGCATACCCGGAAAACCATGCACCGCCTCGTGTTTAGCGGTCAATCGGTCAACATCTTCTTGTGTCGGTCTTCTCAAAAACTCTGAGTGATATAACTGAATAACACATTTGCAAAAGTTGTTCATCGACTCGTGTGACGTTTAGGCACCAATTTCGAGGTATTCATCTAACTGGTCGGCATTAGCAGCATAAGCCAGCTGGCGTATAGCGGAAGTATATTTTTGAAAAATATGTAAAGCTGGGCGACCCGTAATATCGGTTGGAGCGTTGTGAAAGTAAGCAAAGTGTTTTGGTAATGGTTGTACGACGTTAAAGGAATGTATATCTTTCACTATACGAATAAACATTTCTTTGGGCATTCGAAAACAATCAGAAGGGGTAAAGGGGTATCGGGGCAAAGTAATGATTAAATAAACGTGTCGCGGCTTCCACATGGTTTCTGGGTACGGTCCTTCTTGGTGCTCTTGGTATGTTTGCCATTGTCGAGCTCTCGGCTTCTTCATCTTTTAGAAAAGTAACAAAAGTGTTTAACGTATCGGGATCTATTGTATATTTACGAATGTATGAAACTGAATCCTCGTCGGAACTCGACATATTTAGTGAAATGTATATAGTGTGTGTTGTTTTGTATAATTTTTTTGAGTGAGATGAGAATGATTGAATAGAAGTTGATTTTTATAGTGGAGGTTTTTTTTTAAATTATAAAAGTAGCCGTTAAAAAAAAAATACAATGACCGCTCGACCCCACATACGCTCCTCGACTTCGTCAATGCTCTTCGACTCGATGGGCAAAGTGAGAGAACCATTCAAACCTTGGAGGATATGTTGAGAACGTGTGTACTTGAATACGGTGGAGCATGGGATGATCATTTGAGGATGATTGAGTTTGCTTACAACAATAGTCACCATGCAAGCATTGGAATGCCACCATTTGAGATGTTATATGGTAGAAGGTGTAGGACTCCAAGTTGTTGGATGGAGCCCGGTGAAAAGCAGTTGACCGGTCCCGAAATTATTGAAATTACCTCTGAAAAGGTTAATGTAGCTAAAGAAGCCTTACGTGTGGCAAGAGAAAGGCAGAAAACATATGCAGATAAGAAAAGGAGACCGATTGAGTTTAATGTTGGTGATTTAGTGATGCTGAAAGTATCACCTTGGAAAGGAGTTATTCGATTTGGAAAGAAGGGAAAGTTGAGTCCACGTTTCATTGGACCTTTTAAAGTTGTGAAGCGCATTAAAGACGTGGCATATCAGTTGGAATTACCTCCAGAATTGGATGGAATTCACAACACCTTCCATGTATCCTACTTGAGGAAATGTTTAGCTGAGGAGTCAAGTGTGATTCCTATTAAAGACGTGAGTATTGACCCAATGAAGAGAATAGTAGACGAACCGGTAGCGATACTTGGAAGAAAGCAAAAGAAGTTACGCCGAAAAGTGATTGACCTTGTGTTGATAAAGTGGAAGCATAATCATGGAGAAAGCTTAACGTGGGAAACTGAAGCAGTAATGAAGGAAAAGTATCCCGAGTTGTTCCTTACTGATGAGATTCTGGGGACGGAATCCTCTTAAGGGGGAGGTAATTGTAACATCCCAAACTTTTCTTTACTAGTTGACTAATGTCGTTAAGTCAATATTGTGTGTGTCGTTAAGTCTATTTTAGATTTAATGCTTATATGTAGTTAATGTGTGTTATGTGTGAGGCTTGTAAGCTTAAATGTTAATGTAGTATAAATGTGTGTAATATGAAGATTAATGTCTGATTATGTTTAGGTTATGTGTGTTGCTAATTTATTATGTGTGAAATGTAGAAATGGAGTTAATGTGTGACATATGCATACTACATGGCTTGTACACCTAGCTCACTAGACTTGGTAGGTTGCCATGTCACTTGCACGTTTAAGGGCCCAAACGAAATGAAGGTAATGTGTGATTATGTTTAGGTTATGTGTGTTGCCTAAACTATTATGTGTGAAATGTAGAAATGGAGTTAATGTGTGACATATGCATACTACATGGCTTGTACACCTAGCTCACTAGACTTGGTAGGTTGCCATGTCACTTGCACGTTTAAGGGCCCAAACGAAATGAAGGTAATGTGTGATTATGTTTAGGTTATGTGTGTTGCCTAAACTATTATGTGTGAAATGTAGAAATGGAGTTAATGTGTGACATATGCATACTACATGGCTTGTACACCTAGCTCACTAGACTTGGTAGGTTGCCATGTCACTTGCACGTTTAAGGGCCCAAACGAAATGAAGGTAATGTGTGATTATGTTTAGGTTATGTGTGTTGCCTAAACTATTATGTGTGAAATGTAGAAATGGAGTTAATGTGTGACATATGCATACTACATGGCTTGTACACCTAGCTCACTAGACTTGGTAGGTTGCCATGTCACTTGCACGTTTAAGGGCCCAAACGAAATGAAGGTAATGTGTGATTATGTTTAGGTTATGTGTGTTGCCTAAACTATTATGTGTGAAATGTAGAAATGGAGTTAATGTGTGACATATGCATACTACATGGCTTGTACACCTAGCTCACTAGACTTGGTAGGTTGCCATGTCACTTGCACGTTTAAGGGCCCAAACGAAATGAAGGTAATGTGTGATTATGTTTAGGTTATGTGTGTTGCCTAAACTATTATGTGTGAAATGTAGAAATGGAGTTAATGTGTGACATATGCATACTACATGGCTTGTACACCTAGCTCACTAGACTTGGTAGGTTGCCATGTCACTTGCACGTTTAAGGGCCCAAACGAAATGAAGGTAATGTGTGATTATGTTTAGGTTATGTGTGTTGCCTAAACTATTATGTGTGAAATGTAGAAATGGAGTTAATGTGTGACATATGCATACTACATGGCTTGTACACCTAGCTCACTAGACTTGGTAGGTTGCCATGTCACTTGCACGTTTAAGGGCCCAAACGAAATGAAGGTAATGTGTGATTATGTTTAGGTTATGTGTGTTGCCTAAACTATTATGTGTGAAATGTAGAAATGGAGTTAATGTGTGACATATGCATACTACATGGCTTGTACACCTAGCTCACTAGACTTGGTAGGTTGCCATGTCACTTGCACGTTTAAGGGCCCAAACGAAATGAAGGTAATGTGTGATTATGTTTAGGTTATGTGTGTTGCCTAAACTATTATGTGTGAAATGTAGAAATGGAGTTAATGTGTGACATATGCATACTACATGGCTTGTACACCTAGCTCACTAGACTTGGTAGGTTGCCATGTCACTTGCACGTTTAAGGGCCCAAACGAAATGAAGGTAATGTGTGATTATGTTTAGGTTATGTGTGTTGCCTAAACTATTATGTGTGAAATCGAGCTCGTAAATATAATGCAGGGAAAGTGTTAAGCTTAACCGGTGCGGCGCACCACAGCCAGTTTGAGTTTTTGGTGGACCCCGATATGCGACGCACCAATGGCTGGTGCGGCGCACCTAGTGTTGATCTGAATTCTCTGGAGGTTTGGTGCGACGCACCACTTGGAAGGTGCGGCGCACCAAAGGAGTGGTGCGGCGCACCACAGCCAGTTTGAGTTTTTGGTGGACCCCGATATGCGACGCACCAATGGCTGGTGCGGCGCACCTCAGCCAGTTTGAGTTTTTGGTGGACCCCGATATGCGACGCACCAATGGTGGTGCGGCGCACCACAGCCAGTTTGAGTTTTTGGTAGACCCCGATATGTGATGCACCAATGGCTGGTGCGGCGCACCAAAGGAGTGGTGCGGCGCACCACAGCCAGTTTGAGTTTTTGGTGGACCCCGATATGCGACGCACCAATGGCTGGTGCGGCGCACCTAGTGTTGATCTGAATTCTCTGGAGGTTTGGTGCGACGCACCACTTGGAAGGTGCGGCGCACCACTTGGTCAGATTTTACAAAATGTGTCATTTAGCTTATATTTTGATCTTATACTTGTTCTAGGATATTGGAGACACCTAGTCATCGTTGTATTGTGCTTGTAGCTTGTTGTTAAGCTGTATCAAGGTAAGATACACTACTTTTGTCACACTGAGGGTTCAACAAGCAAATGTTTCATACTTATAACTTCCTTAACGGTAACATATGATATATGTGGGTATCACGGGTTACACGGGAGGTACTATGGGATATGTAGTTGACCATGAGACCTGAAATGCAGACCCTAATGTCGTGAAATGAAGTATTGTTTAATGTAGTGTATTGATATGTAGTTGTTGCTTGGGTGGCTCCTTGCAACATGGTCTTTATAATGCAGGGCGAGTAATACGAGGGGTTTGACCAACCTCCACATACGAATTACTCTTGGATTGGCTTGCCATTCCTTAACGACATACGATGATTAGCCTTTGGTTGATCATCCAGTCGGGTGTGATGCAGGGCACACTTATATGCAGTAAACGAAGATATGTGTGACAATGTGTGAACTAATGCAGGATAGGCACATTTAGGATGATTATCCTAATTGATATGAAGTTGTTATGCAGATATGTGTGACAATGTGTGAACTAATGCAGGATAGGCACATTTAGGATGATTATCCTAATTGATATGAAGTTGTTATGCAGATATGTGTGACAATGTGTGAACTAATGCAGGATAGGCACATTTAGGATGATTATCCTAATTGATATGAAGTTGTTATGCAGATATGTGTGACAATGTGTGAACTAATGCAGGATAGGCACATTTAGGATGATTATCCTAATTGATATGAAGTTGTTATGCAGATATGTGTGTTGTGTATTGTGCCTAATGAGTTTGTCTATTAACGAAGAAATGTTTTAATTGGACAAATGCTTTTAAATTAAGTGTGATCTTACTTAGCTATTCTTATAGCTAACACTTGTTTCTTTAATGTGGTTGTTCCCTCAGGTTTAGCTTGAAGGACTTGTAGGTGCAGGACGTGAGAGCGTGGGTAGAAAGCATGCAGATTCCTTAGCTACCCCTAGTTGCTTATTATGGAGACTTTTGATTACATTTCATTTTGATGTCGAATATATGTAATAATGTGTGAATGTTTAGGTTATGTGTGTTGCCTAAACTATTATGTGTGAAATCGAGAAGATAAGTGTGACAATGTGTGAACTAATGCAGGATAGGCACATTTAGGATGATTATCCTAATTGATATGAAGTTGTTATGCAGATATGTGTGTTGTGTATTGTGCCTAATGAGTTTGTCTATTAACGAAGAAATGTTTTAATTGGACAAATGCTTTTAAATTAAGTGTGATCTTACTTAGCTATTCTTATAGCTAACACTTGTTTCTTTAATGTGGTTGTTCCCTCAGGTTTAGCTTGAAGGACTTGTAGGTGCAGGACGTGAGAGCGTGGGTAGAAAGCATGCAGATTCCTTAGCTACCCCTAGTTGCTTATTATGGAGACTTTTGATTACATTTCATTTTGATGTCGAATATATGTAATAATGTGTGAACGGTTGTTTAATGTTGCGCAACCGTTGGGTTTTCATTTGAACTATTGTTTGATATGGCGTGTAACACCAACTAAATGCAGAAACCGAAATGTTTTTATCGGTTTTGACTTTTACAGTCTTTACTTCCGCAATTTTAACACCGTTAGGTGAAAGATTTTTGAAAACCCATATTTTTAAACGTCGGGTGTTACAATAGGGTCACCGTCGACGACCCCATCGATGGGGTGTCGACGGGCCTATTGTAGCCGGCCTTACACAATATATCTCTTCTTGATTATTCTTTTTTGGAAAATGATAATAACAGCCCTAAGGGTTGTCATTAATACTTTATTACATGTATAAAAAGTAGTACTTTATACATAAAAAACCACCCCCTGAATTTTCGCATGACAAAATACAAATTTTAGTGCACCCAAATAACTTATACTAACAGCCTTAAGGGCTGTCATTAACCAAACTCTTTAGGGTGATAGCATAGATTTATTTACATAATAAAAAAGTTTTTTTTACATAATAAAAATATTGTGGACCATTGGCCATCAAATAAAAGATATATATGTAGTTACTAGTACTAATGCTCGTACGATGTACGGATTGAGCTCGTGTATTGTGCGATATAAAACGTAAAAGAAATAAATTCTTTTGTATCTATACAGCAACACAAAACGAGGGTTTCGCTCGTTATAGGACTTGACCAAACATCTCACGACACGAGCTGACGACAGCCATGCAGCACCTGTATGAAAGTCAGTACCATCCCGTTAAGGACAGGTTTTCTTGTTCATATGTCAAGGGCTGGTAAGGTTTTGCGCGTTGTATCGAATTAAACCACATGCTCCACCGTTTGTGCGATAATTACATTATCTTAGCAGTATGTATGTTGGATATTTTGCTAGAGTTCTTATTTTTATATAAACAATAATATTAAGTAATTTAATTAATAAATATAATTAGAAATATTGTTGGATTAGTACTCATATAAATATTTTTTAAAAATATTATATTATTGATGAAGTATATAGTTGTACAATTAAGAAAACTAAATATATAAAATCTTTTATGAAATCTTAGCTTTTGAAAGCATAATATAAATAAATTTTTTTATGAAAAGTAACGTTAGTTTAAATATTGAGAGTCACGGTCGTCTGCATATATATACTTGATTTAGGATTAGGATATTTATAAGTGTTTAATAAAATAAAATTATATGGTAAATAGGATACGTAACATATATATATATATATATATTATCATACCAATTATAATATGATAAGGAAACCACCTCGTATATATATTTGGAACTTTATTTTTTTAAATTTCATTTTTACCATACAAAAGAAAGAAACGTGTCGCTTAAATATTACGCCACGTGTCGATTAAAAGGTACCTTAATCCTGTTTTAGTTTATTGGTAGATGTGTAATCAACTTCGATTTTTGATTTTATCTTTATGAGTATGTAACTTGTTTTTTACATAATACTCGTTAAAAAATTTGTGGACCTTTAGCCATCAAATAAATGATATATCGCCGTTCAAAGAAAAATAAAAGATATATTCTCTTTAGGCACACTTTTAAAGGAGTCTATATTTTCATTTAGGATTATAGACTGGCACACAAACACACACATCACATTGGCTCCCTCTTCATCCAGCAACTTGGTCTACTTAGAGTATGACTCATTTTTTTATGTTTGTCAACATCTTTATTCCGTATCAACAAAGTTAAATCTTCTTTAAGTCACTAAACTTTAAACTTACCATATTTTAAGTTACTCGGTAATTAACTTACAAGTTAAGAGAGATTAATTGTCACGTAAAGTAACAATTGCATTAACATTATTAGTTTCCTTAATGCAAAGTTGCCGTAATGTTAAACTTCTTTACTAAATTTATTATCGTTTTTGAAAATTTTAAAACTGCTTATTCTTTTAACCTTTTCTTGAAGGTGTTTTCTTTTTTGGGTACTTGTACTAAAGTTATAAATGAATGTCAACTTTAAAATCGTTTATTCGTTAGAAGATGATTAAATTTATACGCTAAGACTTAGTTTTGGTTATACAAAGTTACAAACCACTTCTCTTTACTATGTAGTCTGTATACCTCTTTACTCTGTATATATTCAAGACAAAGATATGTATGTGTTTTTAAAAAAACAAGCACATTTCTACCACTAAAAGTAATGATAAGACCAAGTCTTAATTATTTGCTTATGGTATTTAAAATGTATATTTTGTATACATAAATCGCATTGTAAAAAAATGTTATAATCGTCAACTATGTAACTTTCATAGACTATAGAATGTGTGGAGAGAATTATGGTGTATGTTATAACCATTTTGGTACTCAATAATATAGGTGACTTTAAGATGATGAAACTCTCTTTCAACTCGTGTGCATCAAGCTTAGCCATTAATTAAGTTGAATTGATTGAGGGTTTGAAGGCTTACTTTTCTCTTTAATTACGTGTCTTAATTTTGTACTCTGTATATTACAAGTCCTTGACTTTTAATTTTGTGTCCCCCCTAATCTCATCTTGTTATGTTGAAATCCAAATTTACACGACAATTGTGAAGCTTGTTAAACCCAAACAATAATATATATGGTTGGTTTAATGTTCCCTTGAAGTCAACAGTTTTCAAATATAAGTATAATGAAGTGTTTTCTCTAAAAAAAAAGTATAATGAAGTGTTCAGTCAATTGGACCATCTTTAATATTTGGTATCAACCATCTCCAATTAAAATAGTATAGTATGTGGGGGTAAAAATCAAGAACACTACATTTTATAAACAATTTCTCAATTGCAAAACCATTAATCCACACATTAGCAATCTAATATTTTCACGAAGGAGCTTTTGACATACTTACCATATCAAGGGGAATGGTGTCATGGTGGAGATTGTGTTGTGACACGTTTTGATTCACGAGAGATAGTACCCAAGCGTTGCGGCGGTGAGATGGTGGGGGTGATAGGTCATAGGAGGTGATAAGTTATAGAGTGTGATAGCAATGCCTTAGCCGTACGGGCTCCGCCATCGGATTTAAAAATTCATCGAAAGTATATCGAATGACATCTCTAATGAAAGAGCATGAAATTTTAAGAACACCCATATGATTTTTATAATTTATCGATATACGGTTTTTGAGATAAAAGGTTTTGAATGAATTAGAGGTATATAATGATTTATGGAGGAGAGAGAAAAATGAGTGGTTGAGATTTGAGGAGAGTGAGAAATATGAGTGGTTAAGATTTAAAGGTATTATAGGTATATTAGGTAGAGATGTTTAAATTAGTGAATAAAAAAGAGGGGTATTTTCGTCGGTTCAAATCATATTTTCTTTAAAAAAAAGGTGCTCCTCTTTTATATAATCATTATATAGACTAGTTACTCCACGACTTAATTATTATATTTATATATAATTATAATTATTAATAATTAGATAATATAATTGTCCAAAATTAAAAGTTACTGAGTGTTATAAATGGTAGAGTTAACGGTTATGACGTATAATAAAGTTAAGTAATTTAATAGATAAAAAAAAGTACACTACAACAAATTAGTCATTTCTACACATATAAGTATAATGAAGTGTTTTCTCTAAAAAAAAAAGTATAATGAAGTGTTTTCTCTAAAAAAAAAAGTATAATGAAGTGTTTTCTCTAAAAAAAAAAGTATAATGAAGTGTTTTCTCTAAAAAAAAAAGTATAATGAAGTGTTTTCTCTAAAAAAAAAAGTATAATGAAGTGTTTTCTCTAAAAAAAAAAGTATAATGAAGTGTTTTCTCTAAAAAAAAAAGTATAATGAAGTGTTTTCTCTAAAAAAAAAAGTATAATGAAGTGTTTTCTCTAAAAAAAAAAGTATAATGAAGTGTTTTCTCTAAAAAAAAAAGTATAATGAAGTGTTTTCTCTAAAAAAAAAAGTATAATGAAGTGTTTTTCTAAAAACAAAAAGTATAATAATTAAGTTTTCTAAAAAAAAAAGTACACTACAACAAATTAGTCATTTCTACACACTTTATTCTACACAATTTCAAAAAGTGCGTAAAAATCACCCGCAAAGAAAATGATTTATACATTTAAAAGCGCGTACAAATCTAATATTGTACACACTTATTAGTGTGTAAACATTTTTCTTCACACTTTTAATTGTGAAACTTGTAACTTTTTTCGCACTTTTTAATGTAGACTATTTATACACATTTCTAAGTGTGAACAACTTAACAAAATTTTACGCATTTTTAATGAGTGCGTAGAAAAAATGCGTACAAACGAAAAATTTGTTGTAGTGGTAATATGATAAATAAAATGTTGTTTAAGTTTTGTTACTACATGCATATATAATTAAATATTAGATTATAGTATAATACATAAGGATGATGGCAATGGTCATCTTCATGCCTAGCCATGCCTAGCAATCCACCAATAACACACCTCCACATCATTTCATGCCTAAGTCATGCCTAACCATGTCTAACCCATGGCAACCATGTCTCCCCATGCCTCACAATCACTTTACTATTTTCCTCCAATCATATCCACTTTCTCTCCTATCCCTCCTTAAATCATTAAATATATCTCTCTCTCTCTTCCATGCCTAAGCGACAATCCATGCCTGAATCTCTCATGCCTAGCCCATGCATTGACGTTGGCGGCGGTGTTTGCCGCTAGGAATGGGCATGCCTAGCTCCATGCCGCTCTCATTGCCATGGTCCTAAGGGAAATGATATATTCTTTTAAAAATTAACCTGATAATACTCTTAACAACTTTAAAATATGACAAATTTAAGTTTTATTTTCTGAGAAAAGAGGATGAGTGAAATGATTTATAGAATAAAACCGAAATCATTTTTTGTGTTAGTTGTAATCTAAACCGAAATCAAGCAATTACGGAGTATTTCAGGTAACCAAATTGTGGATTACCACCTAGTCTCTTTTAGTTTTAAGTGGTAGATGAAGATGAGGTTAATTACTTGATGGTAGTTTTAAGGGTCCAACCCGACCAGACCAGCGAACATTATTCATCTCTGTGAAGTCGGCGGCATTATTCAACGGTGGTACATTGTGGGTTAATTACTCTCTCTCTTATTGTCTGCTGATGAGGTGTAGCTATTTACACTCCAACCATTATCCCATTCTCTTTCCTTATCCATGTGAACATCACGTGCCAGCGCAAGATGGTAAAATACATTGTGGGTTTGGTGATGAAAAAACACTATATTCCAAAATTTTGTGATTTCAACCACAGATGCACTAAAATTTCTCTTCACATTTTATCATCGCCACGCGTACCCCGAACATGGAAAAAAGGGTAACCGGACCAGAAACTTTCCGCGGCGATGTCGCCGCGGAAAGTCTCGCCACGTCATCAATACACCAACCACCAGCATTAATTAAAGCTGACTTTTGACCAGACTTTCCGCGGCGACATCGCCGCGGAAAGTTTCCTCGAAATTTGAGATTTAAGTTCGACCGCACACATCTTTCTTCTCTATCCCCTCTTTCTTACTTATCCCCACCCCATTCTTTTATCAGTTTTGAACGAAAAAAACCCACAAAACTCCATCTCTTTCAAAACCAAAAATCAATTCCGGCCAGGTCTTTTTCCGGCCAACTTTCCGCGGCGACTTTGCTTTCCACCATCCTCATCTCTCTTTTAAAATACTAAACAAATCTCAACCAAAACCCTATTTTTTAAATCCGGCCATCACTTTTTCCGGCGAGTTTTCCGGCCATTTTTCCCGACAAGGTATGTATTTTCCGGTCATCACCCTTTGTTTTTGCTTTTATTTCTGGCCATTACCCTTTTTTGTTTGCTTTTATTTGTTTTTTGATAGTTTTGGTATATGTTTGTATTTTATTTTCTATAGATTTGTTAGGATTATTAGTATTGTAAATTGATGTGTTTGGATTATTAGTTAGTATTGTGATTGTTATAAGTGATAAATTAGTGGTTTGTAATTGTTGTTATTCTTGTGTTATTGGTAAGCAAATTGTTAGTGTTAATATGTTAGTGTTGTCAAAAATCCTTAATAGTTTAAGAAAAATGAAGTAGAAAAAAATCATAAAAGATAGGTAGAAAATATTATATAGAAAAAAATAATTTGTATAAAAGTAGATTATATAAGTATAAAAACAAAGTTTTAACAAAACTTTAAAAAAAAATTATAAAAAAACAAGGTATAAAAAAAGAAACATAAATAAAAATAAATATAAAAAAATATATATAACTAGAGTATATAAGTATGAAAAACAAGTTTTAAAAAAATACTATCAAAAAAAGTGAAAAAGAAATATAAAATAAATTTAAATAAGTATATAAAATTATAACTTTAAAAATATACGTATAAAAGTAATAAAAAGATAAGTTGTAATTTGTATAAAATGTATATTAAAAATGAAGTATAAAAAATGTATACAAAAATAACTATAAAAAGAAATATAAAATAATATAAAAAATATATATAAAAAAAGTAACTATAAAAAGGTTTTAAAAAATAACTATAAAATACTTTTAAAAAATATAACAAAATTTAAGTAGAAAGGATGAACAAATTTTCGTGTACCTTATTGAAAATGATAGCCGAATGCAGTATATAAGTACACAGATACACTGTTGACCAATAGTATTAATTTGTCTTTTTCGACTTTCCGCGGCGATGTCGCCGCGGATAGTTGAATAAGACAAAGCAACAGTGATGGCTGTGACAGCCGACAGCTACTTTTGTCTATTTGTCTTTTTCGACTTTCCGCGGCGATGTCGCCGCGGATAGTCGAGTAAGACAAATGGACACTGTTGACTGTCATAGTCAACAGTGTACGGATAAAGGTACGTGACTTTCTGCGGCGACATCGCCGCGGCTAGTCTGGTCCGGTTACCCTTTTTTTCGGTCGGACTACATGACACCTTTATTATTTTCGATACTATTTGTTCAAATTATTATAGTGGTTATATTTCGTTTAATATAATGAATGGATTTTCTATTTTGTCCGTAAGTAATAATTACTTGAAACTTTTATTTTAAAAGTCCTTGTAGATTTAAATATAGTGAAAGAGACAATTTATCGTTTAACCAACACATTCGTTACCCAATCACCTAATAAGCCCGACTGAGATCTCACAATGTTTTCTCTAAAATGAAGCTACAAGATGTAGTTTTGCAATTCATTGCTGTTTAAGTCGCGGAGCTAACAAATACTCCGTTAATTCGCAGTTTTTTTCTTTTTCATTATTGATGTAGTATAAAATTCAAAGAGTAATAGTAGTAAGATGGATGGAATATATAATAGCATCACGTCTTTCTGATAAGGACCATACTACTTTTGTTCCACCCATTTCTTTGACTCTATTATGAATCACATTCACAATTACCCTTTTTCCTTAGGATTATAAATCTTTTAAAACTGATCCAACTTTATAAGTAAAGTTAGATCAACTTTAATTATTGGATTAAATCTAATGGTCAAGATTAAAATTTGATGTTTAAATCTTGAAAATTTAATTTAATCCAATGTTAAAGTTGATCCAACTTTAGAGGATCTCAAGTCTTTCCCCTATGCTTAACAAATAAGAAAATAATAATAATAAAATCGGAACAATAGCTTCTCGTGTATATAAACTTACATGGCATGCAGCCATATTTCTCATATAAATTTTTTTTTTTTTAATAACAATCTTATTAAGGTAACCCTTTATCCAAAAAAAAATTGGTTGTTACCAAACACCCCTTAAAGGGCATGGCTGGTTGAGTGTTTGAGTCAATGTGAACATGGATTTAGAACACAACTTAGATGTTGAATCCCATCAGAAGATATTAATTAGCTTCAATGTATTAACATTGACTCACAAATGAATATTGTCCATTGAAAACCATTTCATTTCATGCTAAGCAGATTGACCGGAGAATATATATGTATATATATATGGTGGTATATATATATTGAGCTAGGCACCAAATCTTTTAGCATGCAACCCTGACCCCATATCATAATTTCAATCTTTGAATAACTATATGTAAGGGACGACGGAATAAGACATCACGACAACCCCCACTATCTGCTAAATAGAGTAGTTACCCATACGACCATACATTTGTTGTGATAGACCATATAGTCGACACTAAACCTCTTTTCGTGTTCATTGTTACAGTGCTCATGCAAGTTTATCTCAAACTATAAGTTAAGAGCCAATTTGGGACTCGCCTGTTTGGTAGAGGCTTATGTCTCTTGACATATAAATATTTAGATTAATTTAGGAGTAAGGATATATTTGGTTTGCTTAGTTGTTAAAAAATAATATAAGTTAAGAGTTAATGAAATAATAAATATGCATCAAGTTAGAGTTTAAGAATAATACAACCATATGAAGTCAATAAATATCCTTCAAATCATGTCTTTCTTACAAGGATCAACATGAGTAAATTTATTGAATAATTAGAATTTTCAAATTATGTCTTTCTTACAAGGATCAACATGAGTAAATTTATTGAATGATTAGAATTTGGCATTAAGGAGGTCGGTTGCTTCATTGAGAGATACCAACTAAAAAAAATCATATTGATTTAACTGTGAAAATTGATATAAAAAGTTGTGTTATTTGAAGCGAACATTTTCTAACCATCATTAAAACTTAATAATAATACAATTAGCTAAATATAACGTACATATGCTAATGTGCTAAAACGTAAAAAATGAGATTAAGTTCTCGTCAAGTATATGGAGCATGTATGCAATATTTTATTATTGTTGTAACTGATGATGATTTTCCACAAGAAAAAGCTATATGAGTACTACTATTGGTTTGCGACATACGATGACCTTACAGCTCTACAACAAGACTAACGATCACAAACCATGTAGTCCAAGTGTGTCAACAAGAAAGGTTTGAAATCGAGCGTTAATACAAAAAAGTAGAAGGAACTTACTTAGGCCTGTGCTTATAAGCACTTCTCTGATGCGTCTTTGAAGAGTGGGACGCTGGACGCAATTGTTAGCGTGAGTCCTCCGCCGTGCGTCCTTTATCAACTTCTCCCACAAGAACAAGGTTGGACGCTCAAATGTGGGGCCTTGGAACGTTAGATGTCGACAAAATTAAAAAAGAAAACAACTTTTCTCTTTGACTTTCAAATCAGATTTATTTTACATACATTTAAACAACCAACCATTCATCTTTATTTTCACACTTTAAATTAAATAAAACCACAAATATATTATATAAAATAAACACAAATAATATATTAATTCCTAAAAATACCATTTTATTTAAAAAAAAGTACAACGACTAGAAATTAAAAGACATTAAACAACCAACATTATTTATTTTCACACTTTTAATTAAATAAAACCACAAATATATTTATAAAATAAACACAAATAATATATTAATTCCTAAAAATACCATTTTATTTAAAAAAAAGTACAACGACTAGAAATTAAAAGACATTACAAACTAATTAAACCATCTGATATTGTCGTTGCGTCGATTTGTTCAGGTTGTTCAATATGAAAACCGCACTGTCAATCTGTTCAATTGCAATTTCGATGATGTCGATCTTCCCCTACAAATATGATTGATATTGACACTCAAGATCAGAACATTTCCTTGCCTGTAAAGTAAAAATTTGTTCTCGGCACCATTTCTTTTTTTGCATAACTGCCATCAGCTCCTCTTGAAACATTACGTGGTCTAGGATATCAGCCATCATACTGTCCTCCACCTGATCGACAGTCATTGGTGGTTTTGGGATAGTAAAATTTGATGAAGAAGCCATTTCGAAGGTAGAAACGTTTGGTTTTTGGGTCAGGAATATTTGATGAAGAAGCCAATATTTACAGATGCAGTCCCTCCAACGTTCAAATTTTAAATTATTTACACATTCAGTCCCTCAAACGGCCAAAAATTCAAATAAATTACAACTTTAGCCCCTAAACGGCTAAACATTGATTTCACTATATATACATGATTCTAGGGACATCCCAAATCCATTTCACAGTTCCATTTCACAATTCCATATCACAACATCCATTTCACTACAATTTCACTATTCACATCCAAATGGCATCGTCATCAAACATTGTTCACCGATCCCGCATGACTGTGGATGAGATGAGGACACTAATCATGGCTGATATCAAAGAAGACACCCTCCTTCAAACAGAAATCTCTGGGGTTATGGGATGTCTGGGGGAGAAAAGGCGACGTTGCGAAGAAATGGTAAAGGAAATACAGGCGCCAAACCGTGAGGTTTCGAAGCATGAAAGTCAATATTCCCATTGTCTGCAGGAGGAGAGTAAGAGGGTCAAGCCCGCAATCAAGGATGTTTTTGATGTCAGTCACATGTTGGAAGACCAATGCACTTGGGCCGAATCGTACCATGATAATTGCGGCGAAGACAAAACCGTCGACGAAGTCAAATGCCCCAAGCATGACAAATGGTGGCTCGACCTAAACGCTCACCATGGCATAGGAAGTATGTCACTAGACGATCGTCATGAGTAATTATGTTTTTATTATGTATGTTTTTAATTATGTATTGTTTTTATTATGTAATGTGTTTTTATTTTATGTAATGTGTTTTTTTATCATGTAATGTATTTAGTTTTAAAAGTTTTTAATAAAAAGTATATATTTAAATTTGTGTTTAAGTTATAAAAGAAATTATAAAATAATAAATGAAGTTCCAAGAAGTTTGTCTTATAGTGTCTGGGTTTCTTCCTATACCCTTGCTCTTTTCTTTCCTTCTTAAACGTGAATTAATTGATGTGGCGAAAAAGTTCCAAAAAGTTTTTCTTATAGGGAGAGAGAGTCCTGAAAAGAGTCTTAGATGATGTGGTGCTGAGTTGGCAGGCAAGAAGTTCCAAGAAGTTGTTAAGCACATGCCTTATAAGGGTGGACGGAGTGCCACCGGCACCCATTAGGTACCGGTCCGGTACCTAAGGGAACACCGCCCCGTGGTACCGGTACCGATTGGGCGGTGAGTGGATTGGAGAGTCGTCCCCGGCTCCCTCTCGATTATTTGACCGTTGAAATAAAAAAAAAAATGCACGGGTCCCACATGAAACGGCTAGTTGCCTTTGTCTTTTTCCTCTCTTTCTTCTTTTTCTTTCTTCTTCCTCTCGATTCATTCTGTTCCTTCTTTTTTTTCCCCACCAGCAGCAACAACACCACAAAACCATTTCTTCAACATTTACACTACATTAATATATATACATATACATAGATACACATAAATCATGAACCCTTTCTTCAACAACCCTTTATTTTTCGGATCCGGCCCAACACCCCCAAATTTGCCATCGGACTCGAGTTCTTCCGATGAGACGGAACGGTTAGTTAACCTTTTCACAATGGCGAATCATGCGATTGATCAAAAGGTACGCGATACTGCCTCCTCTTCAAGAAGGTATACAAACGGAAACGATCGTATTGAGTCGCACGACCGTCTTTTTCGAGATTATTTTGCTGAGGAACCGAAATTTGATGCAAAGTTTTTTAGAACATGGTTTCAGATGAGTAGACGGTTGTTTGTGAAGATAGCTACAGATATGGAAAGCAACTTTGAATATTTTCAAAGGAGGATCGACGGTCGTGGGAAGATGGGGTTCTCGGCTTTACAGAAATGCACATCCGTCATTCGCCAGTTAGGATACGGTACTAATCCCGACAGCTTAGATGATTACTTAAACATGGCGGAAAGAACGTCACGTGACACCCTTAATGCTTTTTGTGATGGAGTCATTAAGTTATACCGGCATGAATATTTGCGTAGGCCAACGCGTAATGACATGCAAATTATATTTGATCATCATGCGTCTTATCATGGTTTCCCCGGCATGTTAGGTATATATTTACTTATAAATTCGTTTATATTATTAATTCGGTTATATATATATATATATATATATATATGGTTATATATATTACATAGTTAATAGTTTCGGTTTAATAATGTATATATAGGGAGCCTTGATTGTACACACTGGGCTTGGGAGAATTGTCCGGTGGCTTGGCGTGGCCAATACACGAGAGGTGACCAAATGGGGCCGTCAATATTGCTTGAAGCAGTGGCGACACAAGATGCATGGATTTGGCACGCGTACTTTGGTGTTGTCGGTTCAAACAACGACATTAATGTGTTGAATCAATCTTCCTTATTCAATTACTATGAAGACGGCACAACACCAGTGGTTCCATTCACTGTAAATGGAACCGAATATAAGTACCCGTATTTCCTCGTGGATGGGATCTACCCAAGATATGCGATGTTTGTGAAAACCATTCCTCATTCAACCGGTGAGAAAAGGATTCGACTTGCTAGGGCACAGGAGGCTGCAAGGAAGGATGTGAAGCGAGCTTTTGGTATTATCAAAAAACGCTTCAAAACACTTAAAGAGCCGGCACGACAAATGGATGAACTCCCCATCCGTAAGATCATGTATGCATGTTGTATTCTTCACAACATGATTTTAAAAGACGAGGACCACGCATTATGTCCTGATTATATTCCAGATCCCCCGGTGGCGCCACAGCCGTCAGATGCTCGACTAGTAGAGATACAGGACTCAAGCGTACACGAAGATCTTCGGATGGATCTCATTGACCATATTCATCGCACATTCGTCCCGGGCATCGATCGCTAGTTTATTTATGTATTGTGTTGTAGTTTCGTGTTTTATTTTGTTGTGTTAGTTTAATATTGTATTAGTTTTAATTTATTAAATAAAAGTTTTAGTTATTATTTGAATAAAAATAAATAGAAAATAAATTAAATATAAAATGGTGGGGAGGAGCGGGGAAACACTCCTTGCAATTAGGGAGCGGGCGAGGAGGAGAAGAAAAATCGGGGAGGGGTGGTGAGACACTCCCCCACCCTAAGTGGTTTAGTATTAAATATAGCAATAGTAAGCATATACAACTGAACTAAAATGGATAAGATCTTCTTTTGGAAAGTTGTCCCACCTTTAACTTAGCTAACATTTATGCTTAAACTTAAATGGATATTACAACAATAAAATCAGATCTAATTGAAAAACCTGTTGATAAAAAGATTGGAAATGGAATGCATGACAAAAGGGGAAGACTAAAGAAAGAAAGACTCCCAAATCACACGCCTCTTATTTTGTTTTCTTAGTTACAAATAAAATTCCATTTTGGTATATGTCTTTTTCACATTTAGAAAAGATGGGTTAAATAATTAAATAGAACAATTAATATGTTCAATGGTCTAGAACTTTGTTAATTGTTAGACAACACAAGAGCTTGGTTTGTCCATTTATATGTAATCTCCGTTTCTTTCTTATTTTCCATAGCAACAATCATAAACTTTAATGGTTCACTTAACAGATATATAAAACTATATAGCTAAATAAATACCGATCATTCTAGGATTGTTAGTATCAAAATCTTTATAATTATAGTTAACTAAATAATTCAATTAAAATAAGGCTGAAGTATGGAAGGAAAACAAATTTATAATCTTTATAATTATAGTTAACTAAATAATGAAAGGGAAAACAAATTTATTAGCTTTACCGACCAAAAAATCGAAATGAAAGTAGTGAATTAGTGTCATCCGAAAAACAAGGAAACAAGTGGATTGGATAATTGATCAACATGATGATACCACCATTGTTTACTGGGCCATGTAGGCAATTACTCACTTTAAAAGTGACAAGGTAATGTGGGCTTTGCTAATAAGAATACTATCTTTTACTGCATAAAATTATAAAAACTTCATTCTATTAAAAAACTTATTGAATACGCTACTTGACTACTAGTAATTTGAATTGTAAAAACATAAAATTTTAATTTTTAGTCTTAAAAAAACAAATAGTATTAGTAATAATATACTTTTGTCGGAATATTTAATTAATAGCTAACTCTCGATGCTTTTAACTATAAATATCATCAGAGTATCAGACTATGAACTCTTGGATTTTAACAAGAAGCACTAAATTGAAAATTTATGTAATATATTCTTTTTAACTAGAATAATTATTTTCTTTTACATAAACGAATAATCAATATACTTTTGCTGTTAATTAATGACCGAGATTATAGATTATAAAACGAGCAAATCAAGTAGTTTGGATAGCTTTAGCTAAAGAAAATAACAATTTAGTATTAAGAAAGGACCAAATGTAATTGTATTCTCAATCTTACTAATAGATATGCTGAGATAAGATCATAAAAACGTCATTGTGTAATGTAATTTATGTAATTAGTAAGTATATGTTTTCGGATGATTTAAATAAAAGTTTTAGTCGTTAGGATAAACTTTCGATGCTCTTGACCAACTTGACAGATTGGGTCATTTAACTCGTTCTGTTTTTGTTTTAGCTTTTGTGACCATTTTTAGGAGTAATTAAGACCCAATTTGGTTTGATATTATATACGAGTAATAAAATAACTTCAGATGACACCAAAACAAAAAATAATGAATTGGCGTTACATTAAAGCTTTCAAGTTTTAAGTGACGGCTTCCTTTTTCGAGTTTCGGTTGGTGGTTATTTTATCTGTCTATATCTGTATGTATAACGGTGGCTACTATTTTCTCACATCTTTTTTATTTGTGTGATTTCAATTAAATCCACGTTTTCAACATCAAAAAGCAAATGTGTATCCACCCAACAAAGTCAAGTCACATTCTTCTTGCCTACCATATTGCTAACTAAAATCTCTCTCTCTCTCTCTATATATATATATATAAAAGGCTATCAGAAGGTGCTCGGGTGGCACTCTCTGAGTCCGCCACATCAGAATTTTCTTACGTGGCATCACCACAACGATTCGAGGGGGACGTCAGTTCAGCTTTTCTTTGATAACAGCGATTTTGTCAATAGTGAACTGTACAACTGGGAGCTTCATCCAGCTTCTTTCACCGGCGTCTAGCCAGCAAAGTGGTGATCTGCACTTACGCCCATATAGGGCTTCGAACGGTGCACACTGAATGCTAGTGTGATAGCTGTTGTTATACGAGAACTCGATCAATGGAAGATGTTTATCCCAACTTCCTCTGAACTCTAATGCACAAGCACAGAGCATGTCCTCCAAGGTCTGAATAGTACGTTCGCTTTGCCCGTCCGTCTGTGGGTGATAAGCGGTGCTCAAGTTAAGTCTAGTACCTAACGCTTCTTGAAGTGACTGCCAAAAGTCAGACGTGAAGCGAGGATCTCGATCGGACACTATCGATAAAGGGACACCGTACTTGGTCACAATATCGTCTATATAGATCTCAGCAAGTTTCTCCAGCGAGTAGTCGTCACGAATTGGAAGAAAACGAGCTGATTTCGTCAGTCTGTCTACGATAACCCAAATAGAGTTATGGTTGTTCTTTGTACGAGGCAGCTTCATGATGAAGTCCATGGTAATATCTTCCCACTTCCACACCGGAACTTCTAATTGTTTCAATAGACCGGAAGGTTTCTGATGTTCGATCTTAACTTTAGAACATGTCAGGCATCTACTGACGTACTCAAAGATCTCCCTCTTCATCCCAGGCCACCAGTAGTCTTGCTTCAAGTTCTTGTACATCTTGTCTGCGCCCGGATGAATCGAGTACCTTGAACTGTGAGCTTCCCGCATGATGATCTCTCTAACACCATTAACTGCAGGGATCCAAACTCGGTTTTTGAACTTTCTGACTCCTTCGTCATCAATTTCCAGTTCTTGAGCGATTGGGCCTAACCGTTCTGCCTTTATATTATCTTTTGATGCTAATCCGATCTCTTGACCTGCGATCACGCGTTGCCTTAAATCTGTACGATCTGCCTCTTTGATAGATAAGATTTTGACTCGTTCCTTTCTGCTTAGAGCGTCAGCCACTACATTCGCCTTCCCAGGATGGTACTTGATTTCACAGTCGTAATCACTTAGTAACTCCACCCAACGTCTCTGTCTCATGTTCAGTTCTTTCTGATTATACACGTGTTGCAAGCTCTTATGATCGGTGAAGATAGTACATTTAGTTCCGTACAAGTAGTGCTTCCAGATCTTTAGGGCAAAAACAACTGCTCCAAGTTCTAAATCATGGGTGGTATAATTCTTCTCATGCACCTTGAGTTGTCTGGATGCGTAGGCGATCACCTTGCCTCTTTGCATCAGTACGCAGCCTAGTCCTTGATGTGAAGCGTCACAGTACACGACGAAGTCTTCGGTGCCTTCTGGTAAAGCTAGAACAGGTGCTTCACACAGTCTGTCTTTTAGGGTTTGGAATGCTCGTTCTTGTTGCTCACCCCAAATAAAGTCTTTGGTCTTTTGAGTCAGTTGAGTCAAGGGTAGTGCGATCTTAGAAAAGTTCTCAATAAAACGACGGTAATAACCTGCTAGTCCAAGAAAACTACGAACTTCAGTAGGAGCTTTCGGAGCCTCCCACTTTTTGATGGCTTCAACTTTGGCCGGGTCGACATGAATGCCTTGTTCGTTTATGACGTGGCCGAGGAACTGTACTTGGCGAAGCCAGAACTCGCACTTAGAGAACTTAGCGTACAACTCTTCTTCTCGAAGAAAGTTGAAGAATAGAACGTAAATGTTGTTCATGCTCAGTCTTGTTCCGAGAGTACACGAGTATGTCGTCAATGAATACAATAACAAATTTATCCAAGAACGGACGACAGACACGGTTCATTAAGTCCATAAAAATTGCTGGAGCATTAGTCAGACCAAATGGCATAACGAGAAATTCGTAGTGGCCATAACGAGTACGAAAGGCTGTCTTTGGAACGTCACCATCCTGAACACGGATCTGGTGATAACCTGAACGTAGATCGATCTTAGAGAAGTACGAAGCACCTTGCAATTGATCAAACAGATCGTCTATGCGAGGTAGGGGATACCGGTTCTTAACGGTTAATTTGTTCAGTTCACGATAGTCTATGCACATTCTCATGGAGCCATCTTCTTTTTAACGAACAAGATCGGTGCTCCCCAAGGGGATGAACTAGGACGAATAAAACCTTTGCTCAAAAGTTCCTGTAATTGATTGGACAGTTCTTGCATTTCAGGAGGAGCTAAACGGTACGGTGCTTTAGCGACTGGTGCTGCACCGGGAACTAGATCAATATTGAACTCGACTTGTCTAACAGGTGGAATGCCTGGTAAGTCGTCAGGAAAGACATCTGGGAAGTCCCGAACAATGGGAATGTCTTGAACTTTAGGTTCTTTAGCACTTTTATCAATGACATGAGCTAGGTACACAAGATGATCTTTCTTGTCCAAGTACTTACGGAATTTCATTGCTGAGACGATTTTAAGTTCGTTCGTGGACTTATCGCCTTGTACGATCAAGATCTCACCGTTCGGTAGTGGTATATGAACTGATTTCTCGTGGCAACAAATAGTCGCGTGGTGTTTGGATAGCCAATCCATTCCCACGATAAGGTCGAAGCTACTAATCTTGACAGGGATTAAATCAATTGTAAAGTTCTTGTCTACTAAAGTCAAAGGACAATCTAGAGCAATTTCATTGGTACCGTACTTTTGGCCATTTGCATATTCTATCACATACTTATCATTTAGTTTGCCAGTTATCATGTTAGTCTTAGCTTTAAAGTCTAATGCGACAAAGCTACGTTCGGCACCGGAGTCAAATAGTACAGAAGCATAATGATCGTTCAGAAGAAAAGTACCTGTCACAACCCGAGGGTTTTGACGAGCTTCCTCAGCGTTCAGAGCAAAAACACGGGCGTTAGCAGGGCCCTGTTGGTCTTGCTGTTGCTGGTTGTTCTGCTGGTTCTGGTTCCTTGGCCCGCGTGGATAAGCAACACGCTGAACTTGGGCGTTCTGGTTCTGGTTTCTGTGGACTGGTACAGCAGGTGGTAGGGGAGGTCTAACATTTCTCACTGGGGGATTTCTGTTCACCGGTGGAGGATTAGTTCTGGTCAAGTTCGCTGAAACAGTATTGCAGTACTTAGCCATATGCCCAATTCCTTGGCACTTATAGCAGACAGGACAAGCACCAGTGTGATGAAGGTTACAACGGGTACACTTTGGATAAGCTCCAGAATACCTTGTTGGTTCAGGCACTGCGGTCACCGCATAGTTCTTCAAGATCTTCCCCTTCTTACTTGGGGGTTCAGCTTTCCTTTCCACCACTTCTTCAGCCTTCCTTTTCCCCTTATCGGTACTTTCAATCAAACCTCCCTGATCTGATAATATCTTTGGTCAAGGTCTTAGCCAGTACAGTGGCTCTTGACATGGTCTTGGGGCCTTTACTGGTGAGGTCACGGCGGATCTCAGGAATCAAACCCCAAATAAAGCGATCAATCTTCTTCTCTTCAGTAGAAGCTAAATGTGGCACAAGTCTGGCAAGCTCATTAAACCTCAAAATGTATTTCTCGATCTCCACGCCTTCCATCTTCAAATCCCAAAACTCTTGTTCCAATTCTTGCAAAGCATCTTTGGTACAGAACTCAGCTCTCATCATCTTCTGAAGTTCTTCCCAGGTGAAAGCATAGGCGGTCTTCCTGCCGATAGTGGTGACGATGCCAGTCCACCAGGACCTAGCAGCACCATCAAACTGGCTGGTCGCGTGCTCCACCATCTTATCTTCAGAGGTTTGAGTGTGGTACAGGGTTTCTTCCATGTTTTCAAACCACATCAATAGTTCAGCAGCACCCTTTTCCCCTGAGTAGACTGGGGGTTTGCACTGAGTGAAAGTCTTAAATGAACACCCTTTGTCTTGGCTGACTCTGCCTTCAGCAGTAGCTCGAGTGTTGATCTGGCTAGCTTCATCGGAATCATTGTTTACTTCCTGATTCCGTTCGGGTTCTTCTTGAGTCCTCCTAGCCTGAGTTGCTCTAGCAGTCCTAGTACCTTCAGTTTGTGGGATTTCCAGCATCTGAGCAATTTGAGTAGCAAGATTTGGCATCATCGCATTCATGCGGTCAGTGATGAGGTTCGCTACGTCTTCCAGAGTAAAGTTGACGTTCGCATCAACACCAGGTTGGATAGGTGGTTCAACGGCTGGTGCAGTCTTAGGTCTTCGTCCACGTTTAGGCGGCATTCTTCCTTATGCCCCTAATAAGATAGAAATATGAACTCGATTACGTTTCGCACAAGTCTATAGTTCCAAGCACGTAGTACATTTACAATGATCGTCGTTAGTACAATATATGAACAAGAACAATCGTCGATCGCACGATAAGGACCTATAGTCGTATAAGCTCTAAGGCCTATAATCGAAGTATTAGAACGTATGTCTTAAGAGAACGAGTGAACTAGAACTGATATGATCGAAAAACGAGATTGTACGAAGTTCTTAATAAAGCTCTAAGAAACGGATGATACCTTCAATGACACACTTTGAGGTCCTAGGTGCTAGTATCGTAATTAGATGTAGTTGATCAGGTTACATTTAATTAGGATAAAAGTACCTACTGCCCAAACCGGTCATAAAAAGATCACCTCAGAGTGGATTCGAGTTATAGCTCGAGTTTTCCTTAAGAAAAGCTCGGTGTTCACTATAACCATGGCTCTGATACCAACTGTAACACCCCGCTAAAGCGGAATATACGGGATGCACAGACAAGCACAAAAGCACATAGTACAAGTTCCAACACAGCCAATAACATTAGAAAAAGAACAAAAGTACGATAGTTATTACAGAACATAAAATGTACTCAGAATGATCAGTATTCATAAGACAGAACAATTGTCTTTAAAGAACAGAACTAAAACTTGAATTGGCAAGAAGAGTCTTCACAGCTCCTGTTCTCGTACGCTCGAACAATCGCCAAAAGGATGAACTTAGGAAGGAAGACTCCTATGCTAACCCGGTCTACTTAACCTAGCCTGAAAAGCATGTAAGTTCAAAGGTCAACTACAAAAGTAGTTGGTGAGATTCACATAAAGTACTTTATAATTTACATATAAATATATATGTACAATAAGAACAAGATCGTAAGTTTTGTACGTTAATCCAAGGTACTTTGTCATATTATAAACAGGACAAGAACGTATAATGAACTTTAGATATAAGTTGACACTGCTAAACCGATTGGTCAGAACTGATCTGTAATGTGATAACCTGCTCATATAATTCAAGTACTTCAAATAAGATCTATGTCAGAACAGTGACAAGAACAAGAACAAGTCGTCGATCGCACGATAAGGACCTATAGTCGTATAAGCTCTAAGGCCTATAATCGAAGTATTAGAACGTATGTCTTAAGAGAACGAGTGAACTAGAACTGATATGATCGAAAAACGAGATTGTACGAAGTTCTTAATAAAGCTCTAAGAAACGGATGATACCTTCAATGACACACTTTGAGGTCCTAGGTGCTAGTATCGTAATTAGATGTAGTTGATCAGGTTACATTTAATTAGGATAAAAGTACCTACTGCCCAAACCGGTCATAAAAAGATCACCTCAGAGTGGATTCGAGTTATAGCTCGAGTTTTCCTTAAGAAAAGCTCGGTGTTCACTATAACCATGGCTCTGATACCAACTGTAACACCCCGCTAAAGCGGAATATACGGGATGCACAGACAAGCACAAAAGCACATAGTACAAGTTCCAACACAGCCAATAACATTAGAAAAAGAACAAAAGTACGATAGTTATTACAGAACATAAAATGTACTCAGAATGATCAGTATTCATAAGACAGAACAATTGTCTTTAAAGAACAGAACTAAAACTTGAATTGGCAAGAAGAGTCTTCACAGCTCCTGTTCTCGTACGCTCGAACAATCGCCAAAAGGATGAACTTAGGAAGGAAGACTCCTATGCTAACCCGGTCTACTTAACCTAGCCTGAAAAGCATGTAAGTTCAAAGGTCAACTACAAAAGTAGTTGGTGAGATTCACATAAAGTACTTTATAATTTACATATAAATATATATGTACAATAAGAACAAGATCGTAAGTTTTGTACGTTAATCCAAGGTACTTTGTAATATTATGAACAGGACAAGAACGTATAATGAACTTTAGATATAAGTTAACACTGCTAAACCGATTGGTCAGAACTGATCTGTAATGTGATAACCTGCTCATATAATTCAAGTACTTCAAATAAGATCTATGTCAGAACAGTGACAAGAACAAGAACAAGTAATATGCATTCTCCTGAACTGTGGAGAATGAGGGTGGGCCTACCCTAACAGCGCTGTCCATAATTACCTACGGTTCAATCCCTGAACTGTGGGATATGAATTGATAGCAGTGAACAAGAACTGAACAAGTACATGTACGAACTGGAACATAGTAAAGATCAAGTACAATCGTATACATGTATTTAAGGTCCTGCCCATTCAAGACTTAAATACTGTTTCAAATAGTTTAAGAACTATAATGTATTTAAGATCCTGCCCATTCAAGACTTAAATACACTTTTAAGTAGTTAATTCATGATAAGTAGTTCAAGATCATATTGTAGTACATAAAATAGTTCAAGAACATAAGTACTTAGTACAAAATAGTTTTTATGCTTTTCAGTCCCCGATAAAGAACTTTGAACAAAATGTACGAAAGGGGGAATAAGTGAACTCACAGTGATCTGGTACAAGCACAAGTAGTAATAGCACAAAGAACAAGCACAGAGATAGATACGTATATCTATCGAAATCCAAGTACGTCTTGATGGATTCCTAAGCACATAATGATTATAAAGAAGTACATATATTAGCACATGTGATTATTCAATCACAAAATGTCCTCGATGAACTGATGATTTGGTCCTTTACAGATCTTTGAACGTTTTGACTCGAAAGGGTTTTAAATGAACTTTAAGTACGTGAACTGGACTTGAACTGAACGTCTTTGAACTCATAATTAAGTACTTATCGTGTTAAAAGAGTTGGACATGTCTTAATTAATGAACTTAAGTCTTTAGAACTTAGTTTGATTGATTATAGAACTCGTACTCTGATG
Organism: Erigeron breviscapus; assembly: GCA_034093135.1. Lineage (NCBI taxonomy): Eukaryota > Viridiplantae > Streptophyta > Magnoliopsida > Asterales > Asteraceae > Erigeron > Erigeron breviscapus. The sequence goes on along the minus strand of CM067167.1, from coordinate 114,943,114 downwards.
ATCGAGCTAGAACGTGTCTTATTGATACTTTAATTAGGGTTTGCACTTTGTACTTCGATTTAGATCGAACCGGGATCTAGCTTAAGTAGTAATGAACAGCCTCAATGTATTTAATCAAGTGCTAACGTTGTTATGGACCAATTGTACGATTAGGGTTCAAGTGTGCATTAACGACCAAGTGTGCTAAACGAACTTATGTTACTTCATACGAACTAGTAACGAAGTTAATCTTCGTTTGAAGGTCAAAACGAAGATAGATTGAACGGATTTAAATGATCTTGAACGAACTTAAGGTTAAATTCGTAAGGACAGAACTAACGAAGTTAATCTTCGTTTGACTATATGGAACGAACTTATAGCTTATGTTCGTAAGGTGTTTGTACAAAAAGCAGTTAACTTCGTTTTCAGTAGACTATCTTCGTTTGAGAGCCAAATAGAACGAATTTAAGGTCTGTTTTGATGAACATTCGGATTTTTGAAGATTAACACATGTTAAGACCCAAACTTGATCACAAAACGGTTACTAAACACATTTAGACAAACCCATTAACTTTTAACACGATTTTCACATCGAAATGGACCAAATCATCAAGAACATAAAGTCTAAAAAAGTTCATATTTAATTTGATCAAAACTTATAAGATGTTGTTGTTACCTCAAAATTAATTTCAGAAACACGTTTTGATTATCACAAGGATGCTTATAATACCAGGAATTCGATCTAACAATCACGAAATCAAAGGATTGCTTATGTGTGTGTTTCAAGGTGTTTTAGTGTGTGTGGAGAGGATGAACAGTGACTGCATTCCTTTTTAGGGTTTTAGGTTTCCTTTATATACCTTGCCCATATTTAATACACTTCATAAATGCAAGGACTAATTGCGAACATTTTTGAACTAGAACTGTTATGAACACGAACATTTACGTACTGCACTTTAGTATTTCATTGAACTTAATCATAAATTCGTCATATAAATCATGATCTAAGATCAAATTGATCTTCATATAAGCACATAATTTAGGTCTAAAGTACGTCAAGAACTTAAATAAATTGAACTGTCTAGCCGTTCGAGTGGCGAAAGTACTTCTTAAAGAACTTATTTAGATCATTTCTAGGACGGTTGTTACATTCTCCCCTACTTAGAGGATTTCGTCCTCGAAATTAAGAGTCTTGCGATCAAAAAGATGAGGGTACTTCTTCTTAATGAAGTCCTCGCGTTCCCAAGTGTCATTATATCCATGTCTTAGCACTCCAACGTACACGAACTAGTGGTACTCTGCTCTGTCTAGTCCGTTTAGCATCTCTGTCAATGATCTCGATGGGCTTTTCAGTGAACTCAAGCCCTTCGTCGATATGAACATCCTTAATAGGAATGACGGCCGGGTCGTCAGCCAAACACTTCTTTAAATTGGACACGTGAAATGTGTCATGAACATTGCCAAGTTCTAGGGGTAGTTCCAGTTTGTACGCAACTGGTCCAATCCGTTTAATGATCTTATACGGTCCGATGTACCGAGGCGCCAATTTGCCTTTCTTGCCAAAGCGAGCAGTACCTTTCCATGGGGAAACTTTTAATAGAACTTTATCGCCTACTTGAAACTCTAAAGGTTTACGGCGTTTGTCAGCGTAGGACTTTTGTCTGTCTTGGGCAGCCTTCAGCTTTTCTTTGATAACAGCGATTTTGTCAATAGTGAACTGTACAACTGGGAGCTTCATCCAGCTTCTTTCACCGGCGTCTAGCCAGCAAAGTGGTGATCTGCACTTACGCCCATATAGGGCTTCGAACGGTGCACACTGAATGCTAGTGTGATAGCTGTTGTTACGAGAACTCGATGGGTGCACACTGAATGCTAGTGTGATAGCTATTATTGTACGAGAACTCGATCAATGGAAGATGTTTATCCCAACTTCCTCTGAACTCTAATGCACAAGCACGGAGCATGTCCTCCAAGGTCTGAATAGTACGTTCGCTTTGCCCGTCCGTCTGTGGGTGATAAGCGGTGCTCAAGTTAAGTCTAGTACCTAACGCTTCTTGAAGTGACTGCCAAAAGTCAGACGTGAAGCGAGGATCTCGATCGGACACTATCGATAAAGGGACACCGTACTTGGTCACAATATCGTCTATATAGATCTCAGCAAGTTTCTCCAGCGAGTAGTCGTCACGAATTGGAAGAAAACGAGCTGATTTCGTCAGTCTGTCTACGATAACCCAAATAGAGTTATGGTTGTTCTTTGTACGGGGCAGCTTCATGATGAAGTCCATGGTAATATCTTCCCACTTCCACACCGGAACTTCTAATTGTTTCAATAGACCGGAAGGTTTCTGATGTTCGATCTTAACTTTAGAACATGTCAGGCATCTACTGACGTACTCAAAGATCTCCCTCTTCATCCCAGGCCACCAGTAGTCTTGCTTCAAGTTCTTGTACATCTTGTCTGCGCCCGGATGAATCGAGTACCTTGAACTGTGAGCTTCCTGCATGATGATCTCTCTAACACCATTAACTGCAGGGATCCAAACTCGGTTTTTGAACTTTCTGACTCCTTCGTCATCAATTTCCAGTTCTTGAGCGATTGGGCCTAACCGTTCTGCCTTTATATTATCTTTTGATGCTAATCCGATCTCTTGGCCTGCGATCACGCGTTGCCTTAAATCTGTACGATCTGCCTCTTTGATAGATAAGATTTTGACTCGTTCCTTTCTGCTTAGAGCGTCAGCCACTACATTCGCCTTCCCAGGATGGTACTTGATTTCACAGTCGTAATCACTTAGTAACTCCACCCAACGTCTCTGTCGCATGTTCAGTTCTTTCTGATTATACACGTGTTGCAAGCTCTTATGATCGGTGAAGATAGTACATTTAGTTCCGTACAAGTAGTGCCTCCAGATCTTTAGGGCAAAAACAACTGCTCCAAGTTCTAAATCATGGGTGGTATAATTCTTCTCATGCACTTTGAGTTGTCTGGATGCGTAGGCGATCACCTTGCCTCTTTGCATCAGTACGCAGCCTAGTCCTTGATGTGAAGCGTCACAGTACACGACGAAGTCTTCGGTGCCTTCTGGTAAAGCTAGAACAGGTGTTTCACACAGTCTGTCTTTTAGGGTTTGGAACGCTCGTTCTTGTTGTTCACCCCAAATAAAGTCTTTGGTCTTTTGAGTCAGTTGAGTCAAAGGTAGTGCGATCTTAGAAAAGTTCTCAATAAAACGACGGTAATAACCAGCTAGTCCAAGAAAGCTACGAACTTCAGTAGGAGCTTTCGGAGCCTCCCACTTTTTGATGGCTTCAACCTTGGCCGGGTCGACATGAATGCCTTGTTCGTTTACGACGTGGCCGAGGAACTGTACTTGGCGAAGCCAGAACTCGCACTTTGAGAACTTAGCGTACAACTCTTCTTCTCGAAGAAGTTGAAGAATAGAACGTAAATGTTGTTCATGTTCAGTCTTGTTCCGAGAGTACACGAGTATGTCGTCAATGAATACAATAACAAATTTATCCAAGAACGGACGACAGACACGGTTCATTAAGTCCATAAAAATTGCTGGAGCATTAGTCAGACCAAATGGCATAACGAGAAATTCGTAGTGGCCATAACGAGTACGAAAAGCTGTCTTTGGAACGTCACCATCCTGAACACGGATCTGGTGATAACCTGAACGTAGATCGATCTTAGAGAAGTACGAAGCACCTTGCAATTGATCAAACAGATCGTCTATGCGAGGTAGGGGATACCGGTTCTTAACGGTTAATTTGTTCAGTTCACGATAGTCTATGCACATTCTCATGGAGCCATCTTTCTTTTTAACGAACAAGATCGGTGCTCCCCAAGGGGATGAACTAGGACGAATAAAGCCTTTGCTCAAAAGTTCCTGTAATTGATTGGACAGTTCTTGCATTTCAGGAGGAGCTAACCGGTACGGTGCTTTAGCGACTGGTGCTGCACCGGGAACTAGATCAATATTGAACTCGACTTGTCTAACAGGTGGAATGCCTGGTAAGTCGTCAGGAAAGATCTGGGAAGTCCCGAACAATGGGAATGTCTTGAACTTTAGGTTCTTTAGCACTTTTATCAATGACATGAGCTAGGTACACAAGATGATCTTTCTTGTCCAAGTACTTACGGAATTTCATTGCTGAGACGATTTTAAGTTCGTTCGTGGACTTATCGCCTTGTACGATCAAGATCTCACCGTTCGGTAGTGGTATATGAACTGATTTCTCGTGGCAACAAATAGTCGCGTGGTGTTTGGATAGCCAATCCATTCCCACGATAACGTCGAAGCTACTAATCTTGACAGGGATTAAATCAATTGTAAAGTTCTTGTCTACTAAAGTCAAAGGACAATCTAGAGCAATTTCATTGGTACCGTACTTTTGGCCATTTGCATATTCTATCACATACTTATCATTTAGTTTGCCAGTTATCATGTTAGTCTTAGCCTTAAAGTCTAATGCGACAAAGCTACGTTCGGCACCGGAGTCAAATAGTACAGAAGCATAATGATCGTTCAGAAGAAAAGTACCTGTCACAACCCGAGGGTTTTGACGAGCTTCCTCAGCGTTCAGAGCAAAAACACGGGCGTTAGCAGGGCCCTGTTGGTCTTGCTGTTGCTGGTTGTTCTGCTGGTTCTGGTTCCTTGGCCCGCGTGGATAAGCAACACGCTGAACTTGGGCGTTCTGGTTCTGGTTTCTGTGGACTGGTACAGCAGGTGGTAGGGGAGGTCTAACATTTCTCACTGGGGGATTTCTGTTCACCGGTGGAGGATTAGTTCTGGTCAAGTTCGCTGAAACAGTATTGCAGTACTTAGCCATATGCCCAATTCCTTGGCACTTATAGCAGACAGGACAAGCACCAGTGTGATGAAGGTTACAACGGGTACACTTTGGATAAGCTCCAGAATACCTTGTTGGTTCAGGCACTGCGGTCACCGCATAGTTCTTCAAGATCTTCCCCTTCTTACTTGGGGGTTCAGCTTTCCTTTCCACCACTTCTTCAGCCTTCCTTTTCCCCTTATCGGTACTTTCAATCAAACCTCCTGATCTGATAATATCTTTGGTCAAGGTCTTAGCCAGTACAGTGGCTCTTGACATGGTCTTGGGGCCTTTACTGGTGAGGTCACGGCGGATCTCAGGAATCAAACCCCAAATAAAGCGATCAATCTTCTTCTCTTCAGTAGAAGCTAAATGTGGCACAAGTCTGGCAAGCTCATTAAACCTCAAAATGTATTTCTCGATCTCCACGCCTTCCATCTTCAAATCCCAAAACTCTTGTTCCAATTCTTGCAAAGCATCTTTGGTACAGAACTCAGCTCTCATCATCTTCTGAAGTTCTTCCCAGGTGAAAGCATAGGCGGTCTTCCTGCCGATAGTGGTGACGATGCCAGTCCACCAGGACCTAGCAGCACCATCAAACTGGCTGGTCGCGTGCTCCACCATCTTATCTTCAGAGGTTTGAGTGTGGTACAGGGCTTCTTCCATGTTTTCAAACCACATCAATAGTTCAGCAGCACCCTTTTCCCCTGAGTAGACTGGGGGTTTGCACTGAGTGAAAGTCTTAAATGAACACCCTTTGTCTTGGCTGACTCTGCCTTCAGCAGTAGCTCGAGTGTTGATCTGGCTAGCTTCATCGGAATCATTGTTTACTTCCTGATTCCGTTCGGGTTCTTCTTGAGTCCTCCTAGCCTGAGTTGCTCTAGCAGTCCTAGTACCTTCAGTTTGTGGGATTTCCAGCATCTGAGCAATTTGAGTAGCAAGATTTGGCATCATCGCATTCATGCGGTCAGTGATGAGGTTCGCTACGTCTTCCAGAGTAAAGTTGACGTTCGCATCAACACCAGGTTGGATAGGTGGTTCAACGGCTGGTGCAGTCTTAGGTCTTCGTCCACGCTTAGGCGGCATTCTTCCTTATGCCCCTAATAAGATAGAAATATGAACTCGATTACGTTTCGCACAAGTCTATAGTTCCAAGCACGTAGTACATTTACAATGATCGTCGTTAGTACAATATATGAACAAGAACAATCGTCGATCGCACGATAAGGACCTATAGTCGTATAAGCTCTAAGGCCTATAATCGAAGTATTAGAACGTATGTCTTAAGAGAACGAGTGAACTAGAACTGATATGATCGAAAAACGAGATTGTACGAAGTTCTTAATAAAGCTCTAAGAAACGGATGATACCTTCAATGACACACTTTGAGGTCCTAGGTGCTAGTATCGTAATTAGATGTAGTTGATCAGGTTACATTTAATTAGGATAAAAGTACCTACTGCCCAAACCGGTCATAAAAAGATCACCTCAGAGTGGATTCGAGTTATAGCTCGAGTTTTCCTTAAGAAAAGCTCGGTGTTCACTATAACCATGGCTCTGATACCAACTGTAACACCCCGCTAAAGCGGAATATACGGGATGCACAGACAAGCACAAAAGCACATAGTACAAGTTCCAACACAGCCAATAACATTAGAAAAAGAACAAAAGTACGATAGTTATTACAGAACATAAAATGTACTCAGAATGATCAGTATTCATAAGACAGAACAATTGTCTTTAAAGAACAGAACTAAAACGTGAAATGGCAAGAAGAGTCTTCACAGCTCCTGTTCTCGTACGCTCGAACAATCGCCAAAAGGATGAACTTAGGAAGGAAGACTCCTATGCTAACCCGGTCTACTTAACCTAGCCTGAAAAGCATGTAAGTTCAAAGGTCAACTACAAAAGTAGTTGGTGAGATTCACATAAAGTACTTTATAATTTACATATAAATATATATGTACAATAAGAACAAGATCGTAAGTTTTGTACGTTAATCCAAGGTACTTTGTCATATTATAAACAGGACAAGAACGTATAATGAACTTTAGATATAAGTTGACACTGCTAAACCGATTGGTCAGAACTGATCTGTAATGTGATAACCTGCTCATATAATTCAAGTACTTCAAATAAGATCTATGTCAGAACAGTGACAAGAACAAGAACAAGTAATATGCATTCTCCTGAACTGTGGAGAATGAGGGTGGGCCTACCCTAACAGCGCTGTCCATAAATACTTACGGTTCAATCCCTGAACTGTGGGATATGAATTGATAGCAGTGAACAAGAACTGAACAAGTACATGTACGAACTGGAACATAGTAAAGATCAAGTACAATCGTATACATGTATTTAAGGTCCTGCCCATTCAAGACTTAAATACTGTTTCAAATAGTTTAAGAACTATAATGTATTTAAGATCCTGCCCATTCAAGACTTAAATACACTTTTAAGTAGTTAATTCATGATAAGTAGTTCAAGATCATATTGTAGTACATAAAATAGTTCAAGAACATAAGTACTTAGTACGAAATAGTTTTTATGCTTTTCAGTCCCCGATAAAGAACTTTGAACAAAATGTACGAAAGGGGGAATAAGTGAACTCACAGTGATCTGGTACAAGCACAAGTAGTAATAGCACAAAGAACAAGCACAGAGATAGATACGTATATCTATCGAAATCCAAGTACGTCTTGATGGATTCCTAAGCACATAATGATTATAAAGAAGTACATATATTAGCACATGTGATTATTCAATCACAAAATGTCCTCGATGAACTGATGATTTGGTCCTTTACAGATCTTTGAACGTTTTGACTCGAAAGGGTTTTAAATGAACTTTAAGTACGTGAACTGGACTTGAACTGAACGTCTTTGAACTCATAATTAAGTACTTATCGTGTTAAAAGAGTTGGACATGTCTTAATTAATGAACTTAAGTCTTTAGAACTTAGTTTGATTGATTATAGAACTCGTACTCTGATGATCGAACTAGAACGTGTCTTATTGATACTTTAATTAGGGTTTGCACTTTGTACTTCGATTTAGATCGAACCGGGATCTAGCTTAAGTAGTAATGAACAGCCTCAAATGTATTTAATCAAGTGCTAACGTTGTTATGGACCAATTGTACGATTAGGGTTCAAGTGTGCATTAACGACCAAGTGTGCTAAACGAACTTATGTTACTTCATACGAACTTAAAGAACTAACGAAGTTAATCTTCGTTTGAAGGTCAAAACGAAGATAGGTTGAACGGATTTAAATGATCTCTAACGAACTTAAAGTTAAATTCGTAAGGACAGAACTAACGAAGTTAATCTTCGTTTGACTATAAGGAACGAACTTATAGCTTATGTTCGTAAGGTGTTTGTACAAAAAAGCAGTTAACTTCGTTTTCAGTAGACTATCTTCGTTTAAGAGCCAAATAGAACGAATTTAAGGTCTGTTTTGATGAACATTCGGATTTTTGAAGATTAACACATGTTAAGACCCAAATTTGATCACAAAACGGTTACTAAACACATTTAGACACAAACCCATTAACTTTTAACACGATTTTCACATCGAAATGGACCAAATCATCAAGAACATAAAGTCTAAAAAAGTTCATATTTAATTTGATCAAAACTTATAAGATGTTGTTGTTACCTCAAAATTAATTTCAGAAACACGTTTTGATTATCACAAGGATGCTTATAATACCAGGAATTCGATCTAACAATCACGAAATCAAAGGATTGCTTATGTGTGTGTTTCAAGGTGTTTTAGTGTGTGTGGAGAGGATGAACAGTGGCTGCATTCCCTTTTTAGGGTTTTAGGTTTCCTTTATATACCTTGCCCATATTTAATACACTTCATAAATGCAAGGACTAATTGCGAACATTTTTGAACTAGAACTGTTATGAACACGAACATTTACGTACTGCACTTTAGTATTTCATTGAACTTAATCATAAATTCGTCATATAAATCATGATCTAAGATCAAATTGATCTTCATATAAGCACATAATTTAGGTCTAAAGTACGTCAAGAACTTAAATAAATTGAACTGTCTAGCCGTTCGAGTGGCGAAAGTACTTCTTAAAGAACTTATTTAGATCATTTCTAGGACGGTTGTTACATTCTATTGAGAATCCAAAAAATCATATTGATTTAACTGTGAAAATTGATATAAAAAGTTGTGTTATTTGAAGCGAACATTTTCTAACCATCATTAAAACTTAATAATAATACAATTAGCTAAATATAACGTACATATGCTAATGTGCTAAAACGTAAAAAATGAGATTAAGTTCTCGTCAAGTATATGGAGCATGTATGCAATATTTTATTATTGTTGTAACTGATGATGATTTTCCACAAGAAAAAGCTATATGAGTACTACTATTGGTTTGCGACATACGATGACCTTACAGCTCTACAACAAGACTAACGATCACAAACCATGTAGTCCAAGTGTGTCAACAAGAAAGGTTTGAAATCGAGCGTTAATACAAAAAAGTAGAAGGAACTTACTTAGGCCTGTGCTTATAAGCACTTCTCTGATGCGTCTTTGAAGAGTGGGACGCTGGACGCAATTGTTAGCGTGAGTCCTCCGCCGTGCGTCCTTTCATCAACTTCTCCCACAAGAACAAGGTTGGACGCTCAAATGTGGGGCCTTGGAACGTTAGATGTCGACAAAATTAAAAAAGAAAACAACTTTTCTCTTTGACTTTCAAATCAGATTTATTTTACATACATTTAAACAACCAACCATTCATCTTTATTTTCACACTTTAAATTAAATAAAACCACAAATATATTTATAAAATAAACACAAATAATATATTAATTCCTAAAAATACCATTTTATTTAAAAAAAAGTACAACGGACTAGAAATTAAAAGACATTACTTAATCAAAAGAGAAACACATCATAAACTACTTAGAAATCAAAACTACTCAAAAATTAAAAGACATTACAAACTAATTAAACCATCTGATATTGTCGTTGCGTCGATTTGTTCAGGTTGTTCAATATGAAAACCGCACTGTCAATCTGTTCAATTGCAATTTCGATGATGTCGATCTTCCCCTACAAATATGATTGATATTGACACTCAAGATCAGAACATTTCCTTGCCTGTAAAGTAAAAATTTGTTCTCGGCACCATTTCTTTTTTTGCATAACTGCCATCAGCTCCTCTTGAAACATTACGTGGTCTAGGATATCAGCCATCATACTGTCCTCCACCTGATCGACAGTCATTGGTGGTTTTGGGATAGTAAAATTTGATGAAGAAGCCATTTCGAAGGTAGAAACGTTTGGTTTTTGGGTCAGGAATATTTGATGAAGAAGCCAATATTTACAGATGCAGTCCCTCCAACGTTCAAATTTTAAATTATTTACACATTCAGTCCCTCAAACGGCCAAAAATTCAAATAAATTACAACTTTAGCCCCTAAACGGCTAAACATTGATTTCACTATATATACATGATTCTAGGGACATCCCAAATCCATTTCACAGTTCCATTTCACAATTCCATATCACAACATCCATTTCACTACAATTTCACTATTCACATCCAAATGGCATCGTCATCAAACATTGTTCACCGATCCCGCATGACTGTGGATGAGATGAGGACACTAATCATGGCTGATATCAAAGAAGACACCCTCCTTCAAACAGAAATCTCTGGGGTTATGGGATGTCTGGGGGAGAAAAGGCGACGTTGCGAAGAAATGGTAAAGGAAATACAGGCGCCAAACCGTGAGGTTTCGAAGCATGAAAGTCAATATTCCCATTGTCTGCAGGAGGAGAGTAAGAGGGTCAAGCCCGCAATCAAGGATGTTTTTGATGTCAGTCACATGTTGGAAGACCAATGCACTTGGGCCGAATCGTACCATGATAATTGCGGCGAAGACAAAACCGTCGACGAAGTCAAATGCCCCAAGCATGACAAATGGTGGCTCGACCTAAACGCTCACCATGGCATAGGAAGTATGTCACTAGACGATCGTCATGAGTAATTATGTTTTTATTATGTACATTTTTTTAATTATGTATTTTTTTATTATGTAATGTGTTGTTTATTTTAATATGTAATGTGTTTTTTTATCATGTAATGTATTTAAATTTAAAAGTTTTTAATAAAAAGTATATATTTAAATTTGTGTTTAAGTTATAAAAGAAATTATAAAATAATAAATGAGGTGGCGAAGAAGTTCCAAGAAGTTTGTCTTATAGTGAGAGAGAGTCTTGAAGGGAGTCCTAGGTGATGTGGCGCTAAGTTGGCCGGCAAGAAGTTCCAAGAAGTTGTTAAGCACATGCCTTATAAGGGTGGACGGAGTGCCACCGGCACCCATTAGGTACCGGTCCGGTACCTAAGGGAACACCGCCCCGTGGTACCGGTACCGGTTGGGCGGTGAGTGGATTGGAGAGCATCGTCCCCGGCCTACTCTCGATTATTTGACCGTTGCAATATATAAAAAAAACGCATGATATTCAAAAATTCATATATATAAATATGTATATATATACGCGGCATATATATATACACATATATATATATAATATAATATATACATATATATATATAGATATATATATATATAGATATATATATATATAGATATATATATATATAGATATATATATATATAGATATATATATATAGATATATATATATAGATATATATATATAGATATAGATATATAGATATATATATATATATAGATATAGATATATAGATATATATATATATATAGATATAGATATATAGATATATATATATAGATATATATATATATATATATATATAGATATATATATAAGATATATATATATATAGATATATATATATAGATATATATATATAGATATATATATAGATATATATATATATAGATATAGATATAGATCAGATATATATATATATATATAGATATAGATATATATATGATAATTTTGTCATAATATACTTTGTTTACAAAACAAAAGTATTATATATATATATATAGATATATATATATCTATATAGATATAGATATAGATATATATATATATAGACTATAGATATAGATATATATATATATATATATAGATATATATATAAGATATATATATATATAGATATATATATATATATAGATATATATATATAGATATATATATATATATAGATATAGATATATAGATATATATATATAGATATATATATATAATATATATATATAGATATATATATATATAGATATATATATATAGATATATATATATATAGATATATATATAGATCAGATATATATATATATATATATATATAGATATATATATATAATATAATATATAGATATAGATATAGATATATATATATATAGACTGAAGATATAGATCAGATATATATATATATATATAGATATAGATATATATTTATCTGACTTTATATTACTATATAAATATTAATATATTATTTGACCGTTGCTATATATATATAAACGCGCGGGTCCCACATGAAACGGCTATTTGCCTTTGTCTTTTTCCTCTCTTTCTTCTTTTTCTTTCTTCTTCCTCTCGATTCATTCTGTTCCTTCTTTTTTTTCCCCACCAGCAGCAACAACACCACAAAACCATTTCTTCAACATTTACACTACATTAATATATATACATATACATAGATACACATAAATCATGAACCCTTTCTTCAACAACCCTTTATTTTTCGGATCCGGCCCAACACCCCCAAATTTGCCATCGGACTCGAGTTCTTCCGATGAGACGGAACGGTTAGTTAACCTTTTCACAATGGCGAATCATGCGATTGATCAAAAGGTACGCGATACTGCCTCCTCTTCAAGAAGGTATACAAACGGAAACGATCGTATTGAGTCGCACGACCGTCTTTTTCGAGATTATTTTGCTGAGGAACCGAAATTTGATGCAAAGTTTTTTAGAACATGGTTTCAGATGAGTAGACGGTTGTTTGTGAAGATAGCTACAGATATGGAAAGCAACTTTGAATATTTTCAAAGGAGGATCGACGGTCGTGGGAAGATGGGGTTCTCGGCTTTACAGAAATGCACATCCGTCATTCGCCAGTTAGGATACGGTACTAATCCCGACAGCTTAGATGATTACTTAAACATGGCGGAAAGAACGTCACGTGACACCCTTAATGCTTTTTGTGATGGAGTCATTAAGTTATACCGGCATGAATATTTGCGTAGGCCAACGCGTAATGACATGCAAATTATATTTGATCATCATGCGTCTTATCATGGTTTCCCCGGCATGTTAGGTATATATTTACTTATAAATTCAGGTTTCTATAATTATTTAATTCGGTTATATATATATATTTATATATATGGTTATATATATTACATAGTTAATAGTTTCGGTTTAATAATGTATATATAGGGAGCCTTGATTGTACACACTGGGCTTGGGAGAATTGTCCGGTGGCTTGGCGTGGCCAATACACGAGAGGTGACCAAATGGGGCCGTCAATATTGCTTGAAGCAGTGGCGACACAAGATGCATGGATTTGGCACGCGTACTTTGGTGTTGTCGGTTCAAACAACGACATTAATGTGTTGAATCAATCTTCCTTATTCAATTACTATGAAGACGGCACAACACCAGTGGTTCCATTCACTGTAAATGAAACCGAATATAAGTACTCGTATTTCCTCGTGGATGGGATCTACCCAAGATATGCGATGTTTGTGAAAACCATTCCTCATTCAACCGGTGAGAAAAGGATTCGACTTGCTAGGGCACAGGAGGCTGCAAGGAAGGATGTGAAGCGAGCTTTTGGTATTATCAAAAAACGCTTCAAAACACTTAAAGAGCCGGCACGACAAATGGATGAACTCCCCATCCGTAAGATCATGTATGCATGTTGTATTCTTCACAACATGATTTAAAAGACGAGGACTACGCATTATGTCCTGATTATATTCCAGATCCCCCGGTGGCGCCACAGCCGTCAGATGCTCGACTAGTAGAGATACAGGACTCAAGCGTACACGAAGATCTTCGGATGGATCTCATTGACCATATTCATCGCACATTCGTCCCGGGCATCGATCGCTAGTTTATTTACGTATTGTGTTGTTGTTTCGTTTTAGATTGTAGTTTCGTGTTTTATTTTGTTGTGTTAGTTTAATATTGTATTAGTTTTAATTTATTAAATAAAAGTTTTAGTTATTATTTGAATAAAAATAAATAGAAAATAAATTAAATATAAAAGGGTGGGGAGGAGCGGGGAAACACTCCTTGCAATTAGGGAGCGGGCGAGGAGGAGAAGAAAAATCGGGGAGGGGTGGTGAGACACTCCCCCACCCTAAGTGGTTTAGTATTAAATATAGCAATAGTAAGCATATACAACTGAACTAAAATGGATAAGATCTTCTTTTGGAAAGTTGTCCCACCTTTAACTTAGCTAACATTTATGCTTAAACTTAAATGGATATTACAACAATAAAATCAGATCTAATTGAAAAACCTGTTGATAAAAAGATTGGAAATGGAATGCATGACAAAAGGGGAAGACTAAAGAAAGAAAGACTCCCAAATCACACGCCTCTTATTTTGTTTTCTTAGTTACAAATAAAATTCCATTTTGGTATATGTCTTTTTCACATTTAGAAAAGATGGGTTAAATAATTAAATAGAACAATTAATATGTTCAATGGTCTAGAACTTTGTTAATTGTTAGACAACACAAGAGCTTGGTTTGTCCATTTATATGTAATCTCCGTTTCTTTCTTATTTTCCATAGCAACAATCATAAACTTTAATGGTTCACTTAACAGATATATAAAACTATAGCTAAATAAATACCGATCATTCTAGGATTGTTAGTATCAAAATCTTTATAATTATAGTTAACTAAATAATTCAATTAAAATAAGGCTGAAGTATGGAAGGAAAACAAATTTATAATCTTTATAATTATAGTTAACTAAATAATGAAAGGGAAAACAAATTTATTAGCTTTACCGACCAAAAAATCGAAATGAAAGTAGTGAATTAGTGTCATCCGAAAAACAAGGAAACAAGTGGATTGGATAATTGATCAACATGATGATACCACCATTGTTTACTGGGCCATGTAGGCAATTACTCACTTTAAAAGTGACAAGGTAATGTGGGCTTTGCTAATAAGAATACTATCTTTTACTGCATAAAATTATAAAAACTTCATTCTATTAAAAAACTTATTGAATACGCTACTTGACTACTAGTAATTTGAATTGTAAAAACATAAAATTTTAATTTTTAGTCTTAAAAAAACAAATAGTATTAGTAATAATATACTTTTGTCGGAATATTTAATTAATAGCTAACTCTCGATGCTTTTAACTATAAATATCATCAGAGTATCAGACTATGAACTCTTGGATTTTAACAAGAAGCACTAAATTGAAAATTTATGTAATATATTCTTTTTAACTAGAATAATTATTTTCTTTTACATAAACGAATAATCAATATACTTTTGCTGTTAATTAATGACCGAGATTATAGATTATAAAACGAGCAAATCAAGTAGTTTGGATAGCTTTAGCTAAAGAAAATAACAATTTAGTATTAAGAAAGGACCAAATGTAATTGTATTCTCAATCTTACTAATAGATATGCTGAGATAAGATCATAAAAACGTCATTGTGTAATGTAATTTATGTAATTAGTAAGTATATGTTTTCGGATGATTTAAATAAAAGTTTTAGTCGTTAGGATAAACTTTCGATGCTCTTGACCAACTTGACAGATTGGGTCATTTAACTCGTTCTGTTTTTGTTTTAGCTTTTGTGACCATTTTTAGGAGTAATTAAGACCCAATTTGGTTTGATATTATATACGAGTAATAAAATAACTTCAGATGACACCAAAACAAAAAATAATGAATTGGCGTTACATTAAAGCTTTCAAGTTTTAAGTGACGGCTTCCTTTTTCGAGTTTCGGTTGGTGGTTATTTTATCTGTCTATATCTGTATGTATAACGGTGGCTACTATTTTCTCACATCTTTTTTATTTGTGTGATTTCAATTAAATCCACGTTTTCAACATCAAAAAGCAAATGTGTATCCACCCAACAAAGTCAAGTCACATTCTTCTTGCCTACCATATTGCTAACTAAAATCTATATATATATACTAGCTTAAGCACCCGGGTGATACCCGGGTAGTATTAATTTAACTGATTAATAGTTATTTCATATATGATGTAAATGTTAAATATTTAAAACACGACAACACATTTGACTATGTAATAAGCAGATATTTATAATAAAATATCCTAAAGGTTTATGGCAAAAGATTACAAATAAATAGAAAAGTGTCAAAAACTTAACAGGATACTAATGTTAAATCGAATTAAAAATATGATCAAATAACATAAAAAAATTAACACATCCAAAGTGTTAAAGTCTCTGAATTGGGTTTTTTTTTTCTTCTTGAAATCAGCCCAATTTCCTAACATGGCAACATGATCAATAGGAGACAATTTTTGCTTGTCGGATTTAAAGGATCTAACATAAGATAAAATTGTTAAAAACCCATATAACCTGATTGAATAACCCGGACTCTGATTAAACCAATCAAATAAGTCAACTATTTAAAGGCACCTAAATAAACAATTAAAAACAGTTATAGTAGTGAAAAATGTTTAAAGAAGGAATAACATAAACTTCAATGATAAATAATCAATAAGTGGAATTGTATATAAAAAGTTTGTATAAAGATATAACTTGATGAAATGAATGGTGAGGCTTTGCGTTTAAAGTTAATAATAACAATATCCATAACTATAACTAATTTAGGATTCAGAATATGTTAGAAAAAATTGGAGGAAAAATAGGAAAATAATAAGGTTTATATAAAGATATAACTTGATGAAATGAATGGTGAGGCTTTGCGTTCAATGATAATAATAATCAATAAGTGGAATTGTATATAAAAAGTTTGTATAAAGATATAACTTGATGAAATGAATGGTGAGGCTTTGCGTTTAAAGTTAATAATAACAATAAGTGGAATTGTATATAAAAAGTTTGTATAAAGATATAACTTGATGAAATGAATGGTGAGGCTTTGCGTTTAAAGTTAATAATAACAATATCCATAACTATAACTAATTTAGGATTCAGAATATGTTAGAAAAAATTGGAGGAAAAATAGGAAAATAATAAGGTTTACTGGTTTTATATATTTTGTTTGCATGATGTCATAAATAGTTTCTTTAATAATTAATTAGTGAATAAAAAGATTATAGCAGTGCCAAATCAGATTTTTTAGCTACTTTTTAGGTATGGACTTCAACTTTATATATGATAAAGATATATATAAAAGGCTATCAGAAAGTGCTCGGGTGACACTCTCTGAGCCCGCCACATCGTGGCATCACCACAACGATTCGAGGGGGACGTCAGCTGCCAAGTGGGCACCTACACTACTTATGTCAGCTTCCACCTAGGCGTCTAAGCTTTAGAGAAATGTTTATATAAAATCTTTATTAAAAACGGCGGTAGGGGGAATTGAACCCACGACCTACGGTTTAGATGTATTCACCTTTGCCAATCCCACCAAGCCAGCTGTTGTTGAAATTTTTAAAAACCAAAGTACTTAAAACAACCTTTCATGCCATGCGTGGTTTTTACATCAGATCTCCCGCTTCCTTCCTCTGTACTCCTCTAGCGCTTCTTTTTTGGGGTTTTTTTCTTAATAATAATAGTGTCCCTTAGCGCCTTTCTTTTCTTAAATGATATTTACATTAAATATAGTTCTCTGTAATTGATTACGGTTTCATGATATTTTTATAATCTTTGCTGATTGCTTTTGCAGAAAATCGAAATTGAATAAAGATATTGTGGCATCGAAATTTTTGTCTCACGGAATATACTACTGCCAATTATGGGTACGAATTTAATCTTAGTTTTATCCTTTTAAATTTCATATTATCGAATGTGTTATCTTTTATATTAGTTTATTTATAGATATATATTGCCGGTAAATGCATTTGTTAAACATGTCGCTTGCATTTGACCCAATTCGGCAATTCTCCATGTTTCCTACAAAAATTACTCATTTTCACATGTTGCCTCTTCCCCGAGCGACTATATTTACCACTCCATATGGGTGTATTACGAGTTTCCTTAAATGTGTCGATTAATTTTTCAACCATGTTTCTCATTAGATTGAGAAGTGGCTATTGGATATCGTTGTTGCATCGAATTTAAGAAGTTGTTATTGCTTACATATTTTTATGTATCTATATATGCAGAAAGAAGTTGTAGTTCAAAATTTTTTTTATCGGAATATCGCTACCAATGGTAGCATAATGAGGGTTTGTCGTCAGTCTACTGGTAATGATCATTTGGTAACTTTACTTGTGAAGAGCATGAGATTGTCATGTAGTAAAATGTCTGTATTTTGTTATTTTTAATTCATTTTCCTTTTTTGTCAAGTTTTTGGACATGCGACTAAATTTTAGAGGCAATCACTGAGTGCAATATTAGTGGCAAACTTCTATAAGAGGCAAGTAAACTATAGCTGAGTAGCATGACCGAGGGTGCCACGGTTTCCATTAAGACCTTTACTGCCGCATATAATGGAACACTCCAGAGTCATAAGTTTTAACCGACTTCCCAGCCATACATCTTAATGTTCTCGCCCAACACCATCGTCAGGCCAATTCTAGACTATAATGGATCCTAATATTCTTTTAACTTCAAGTTTTTCACTAAAACTGGCACTAATAATGAGATTAAAGAGCATCACTGTGTAGGTTAGTTTTCATGCAAGTTTTCATCTACATTATTTTATACCGGTTTTTGATAGAAAGTTTTAATTTCTTCGTCTCACCTACACTATGTATCAGACGTCATTTGAGCTCTTGTCAAGATGGGCGATATCACTACCTTTATTGTTCAAATGAGCATAACGACCCTAGCTTTTAATTAATGGGTGCATTGTAACCAGGTACTTAACTATGTTTTAGATTCGTGTATATGATTGCAAAAGTGAGGTAATTGACCCTGGTTTCTATAGGTTAAAAGCATACATATGAACAACTCTCAAAATTTGATCACTCCTATTATTAAAAAGATGATTCTTGGTGCTTGAAATATCTGAGTTTCTATATTTGTAGATTTCAATTTGGTGATTTAATTTGCATAACTATCTTGGTAGGACAGGATCCGAAGAATGGGCTTAAATGGTTAGATGTTTGGGTCTTCTTAATATAGACAGCATTATACAATACGAGGTATTAATATTTTGTAAACGCTTGTCGATACAGTTTCGTAATGCTGCAGAGAAAAGGGATGATGCCGAAATGAGTGTCCTTCTATGGTATGTATTTAACTAAAAGATTATTTCAAGCTATTTGATAATAAGAAAGTTGACATAAATTCTATTTATGATTGCTTATAGGTGAAGAAGTGATTGTTTAGGAAGTGAAGTTGATAGGCCTGTGAAGGAAATACAAGAAATCGAGCCTGGCATGGGACATGTTGATATTGGAGTCCATAATCCAATTTTCCCACCACTTTGAATGACGAGATGTGATTATACCATTCTAATCATGGAGGTTCTATACTTTTCATTTATATGGTATTAAGTTTTTAATTTTAAACTTTAATACTATGCTTTGGAGCAGCAAACTCGGATTCATTAATGCCAGCATCAACCATGGCAGCAAGTACATCATTTAAAGTAAATGGAAAAAAGGTGTTGAGTCTGACAAGTTGGGTATGTGCTCTTGGAAGAAAATTTAGCTAGGAATATCAAGCAGCTATAAAAACTAAACTTGCAGACTGGAATGCTGCACTTTCCCATCAAATAAATAGAAAAACATAGTATCTCCTTTGGATCATGTTTTTAAATTAAGTTAGTGTATTTCAGTCACTGTATATATGTTAAATATCACATGTCTATCGTTAACTTGTCAGCCTAGAATGCGTCAAGGTAAACATTTCGTATTAAATCCGGTAGAAAGGGTACTTTTGTTGATATTTTAAGGTTCCAAAGTTAGGGTTAATTACGATGAATGTGATATTTTTAGGGAATGCGTGTTTTGATGATTGTGAGGAGAGGTATTCATAGGCTCATAGCTGTTATTGGAATTTAGTATCCGATTATTATGAGTAATGAATTCCATCCATGGATAAGTACGTTTTGTTTTGGATTCTCAAATTTATAATTATATTAATATTCTATAGTTATAAAAGTTTTATAATTATATTATTGACTCAGCTATACTGATTGCATTCTTCAGGTACTGATTGG
The DNA here is from genome assembly GCA_034093135.1 of Erigeron breviscapus. Taxonomy (NCBI): domain Eukaryota; kingdom Viridiplantae; phylum Streptophyta; class Magnoliopsida; order Asterales; family Asteraceae; genus Erigeron; species Erigeron breviscapus. The sequence continues at coordinate 114,923,008 of CM067167.1, read as the reverse complement.
TTTTGGATCTCAAAATTGATTGTGATCGTGATATGGCAATTGATGTCGCCTTGTGGAAGTTTGAAACTGCCAACTATTACACCGATGTTTTTCGATTATTTTAAATATTTTTTTTTCATTTACGATCGAGTCATAGGAGGGGTTGCTACAGACAATTGTAACATCTGGTGGCATCAGTTTATAACCCACTAAGAATGCTCTTCAAGTGTTGCTGACTAAGGCCTCAAAGTTGGACGCCTTAGCTTGATTTTCAAGTTTTGAGGTATTGACAAACCTTTGATTGAGAGGTTCGAGAAAGAAACTTCGGTGCTAGACGATCTCAAAATTGATTGTGATCGTGATATGGCAATTGATGTCGCCTTGTGGAAGTTTGAAACTGCCAACTATTACACCGATGTTTTTCGATTATTTTAAATATTATTTTCTCTTTTCAATCACTGATCGAGTCATAGGAGGGGTTGCTACAGACAATTGTAACATCTGGTGGCATCAGTTTATAACCCACTAAGAATGCTCTTCAAGTGTTGCTGACTAAGGCCTCAAAGTTGGACGCCTTAGCTTGATTTTCAAGTTTTGAGGTATTGACAAACCTTTGATTGAGAGGTTCGAGAAAGAAACTTCGGTGCTAGACGATCTCAAAATTGATTGTGATCGTGATATGGCAATTGATGTCGCCTTGTGGAAGTTTGAAACTGCCAACTATTACACCGATGTTTTTCGATTATTTTAAATATTTTTTTTTCATTTACTGATCGAGTCATAGGAGGGGTTGCTACAGACAATTGTAACATCTGGTGGCATCAGTTTATAACCCACTAAGAATGCTCTTCAAGTGTTGCTGACTAAGGCCTCAAAGTTGGACGCCTTAGCTTGATTTTCAAGTTTTGAGGTATTGACAAACCTTTGATTGAGAGGTTCGAGAAAGAAACTTCGGTGCTAGACGATCTCAAAATTGATTGTGATCGTGATATGGCAATTGATGTCGCCTTGTGGAAGTTTGAAACTGCCAACTATTACACCGATGTTTTTCGATTATTTTAAATATTTTTTTTTCATTTACGGATCGAGTCATAGGAGGGGTTGTTTTAATTACATTTTTGGTTTACAACTTTTTCTGTATAATAATAAATATTATATATTTCATTTTACGCACATTTTTATTACTGAATCTTTTTTATGGTTCAATCCATATAAAAATATGCTTTATTATATTTAATTATAGCTATTCACCTTTCGTTATAACATTGTTTTTATTGCATGTCATTTACAATGAATTATATAGAAAATAAAAAAGACCGGTGCAACGCACGGGTTTCATCTAGTAAGTTTACAAAATTAAAATTTTATCCAATATATCTCATGTATTTCCATCTCTTTTTTTGATCATATAGATAAGCTTATTCTTTCCGCACATCAAATATTTTCTTTGCAGAACACCACAAAACGTTTAAACTAGGATATGATAATTATACAGAAGATAGAACTCAAGAGTGATAATCATATGAGAAATAAAACCCAAGACATTTTAGGTTTTAAATTCAAGAGACTTCTTGTTTTAAACCGCAATAAGGATAGTTCGAGACCTATCTAGGTGAATCTCTTGGTTTTCTCAAAAGAGTTGTAAGGTTCGAAACTCTATAAGCAAACATCCTCGTATGACCAGTGAAATGGCTGGAGACGGTGACAAGAGGCGCACAAACCAGAATAAAAAAAAAATTGTCATCTTCTAGTAACCTGAACAGTAAATAATACTAATGGACATAACTTAGAGCCCGTTACCACAATTGAATACCCCGAACAAGATAAACCTTATTTGTGTACTCATTTACATTTAATATTTGACATGTGTTAAAATCTATTTTTAGGTATATATATTTCAAACATATATAATTTTCCGGTTCCTATGCTAATCTAAATAAAATTCACATTAAACTAAATTTATATAAAGATGTTTGACTTTAAGAGGTTATAGCTGCATTCGAATCTCACTCTGCTTATTATTAGTGGGTTTTTCATTAGGTTACATTATAGGTATTTGTGTAGTTTAGAAGTAATAAAAAAAATCGATCATTTTATATTTAAAATTGGGATGGATAATATTCATTTAAATAATTATTTGCTTCCTCGAACATTATATCCATGATCCATTTGTGATTTGTCACGTTGTTAACTTACCGCTCCAAAGTGGGTTTCTTTAAAAAAGTTGAGGATTTAAATTCATAGCCTTATATTATAGAACAAGAAGGATAACTACGACCCACTTTTTCGAAAAAGAGAAAGAGCATAAAGTATTTTCTGGTTGATTTCAAGACTTCTTTTGGTCACGAAGAAAACATTTTCCTATATTAATTACTTTTGTCAAGGGAAATCTTGAAAGATATAATCATAGGATGATAAGCATGATGTTATCGACTTACGCTTTAATTATTATGTATTAGGTAAGCTATTTTTATATCAATTTTTCTATTTTAAATCACTGAAGAGAATTTTTTATTTGCTTTATAGGTGATCATGAATGAAGAAATGGATACATGCAATGTATCGTAAAAAGTAGTTTTTGCTTACAAAAAATACACTTTACAGGGGCCAAGGGATATTTTTTTATTCGTTTCTGAAATGAATATCATGATTAGTGTTAACTATGGGACGAGATGGACGACCGGCCGAGGCTGATTTTTTAAGGGGCTCAATTTTATATTTTTTATGTATATAAATAAAAAATATATGTTATTAACTAAGCCCATTACAAATTTTAACAATTATCCAAAAATTAAACAATAGTACTTAACAAAAAAAAGCTCACTTACACGTCTTTTATGGATAAAAAAATAATATTACACTCTTAAAAGGAAAACCTAAACATGCGCCTACTGTGTGTGCAGTCTGCTAAAGTCTATGTGTCATTGTCACAATTCACAAAAGTCTAAAAGGTAACAAGAATGACACAATTCACAAAAGTGTAAAAGGTAACAAGCAACACAGTCATTATTATGAAAGGACATATTTTTTTATTTAATTTATCTAATGTCATAATATGAAATGCATAAAATATTTATATTTTTTAGGTTTTAGTTTTTATCTTGTTTTTTTATTTTTGTATTTTGAAATTGTTGATGTTATTAATATATATATACATATAGGTATAATATAAAGTAGGAATATGGATCATGTTAATCGGACATAATTTAGAAATAGAATTGGGTGTTTTGAATTTAGATTTGATTGCTACAATGGGTCAAAAGACTTAGCGGATTGGCGATGATAGCGATTGAGAATGAAATATTAGATAATATAGACTATCAAGAATTGATCAACCAATTTGCTATAACATTTATCATCGTTTTTATATCTTAGTTTATATAATTATAATTGTTGCACTATCCTCCGGCCTTTTTTTCTCGGCCGAGGTCCATAAATCCTCAGAGACGGCACTGTTTAGGGTGGGGGAGTACCTCCCCGGTTTTTCTTCTCCTCCACCCGCTACCTAATTGCAGGGAATACCTCCCCGCCCCTCTCTATTTTATTTATTTTCTATTTATTTTTATTTAAATAATAACTAAAACTTTTATTTAATAAATTAAAACTAATACAATATTAAACTAATACAACAAAATAAAACACGAAACGACAACACAATACATAAATAAACTAGCGATCGATGTCCGGGATCATTGTGCGATGAAACCATGATAAGACCCATGATGATCAAATATAATTTGCACGTCATTACGCGTTGGCCTACGCAAATATTCATGCCGGTACAACTTAATGACTCCATCACAAAAAGCATTAAGGGTGTCACGTGACGTTCTTTCCGCCATGTTTAAGTACTCATCTAAGCTGTCGGGATTACTTCTGTATCCTAACTGGCGAATGGTAGATGTGCATTTCTGTAAACCCGAGAACCCCATCCTTCCACGACCATCGATCCTCCTTTGAAAATATTCGAAGTTGCTTTCCAAATCTGTAGCTATCTTCACAAACAACCGTCTGCTCATCCGAAACCGTGTTCTAAAAAAGTCTGCATCAAATTTCGGTTCTTCAGCGAAATAATCTCGAAAAAGACGGTCATATGACTCAATACGATCGTCTCTGTTTGTATACCGTCTTGAAGAGGAGGCAGTATCGCGGACCTCTTGATCAATCGCATGATGCGCGATTGTGAAAATGTTAACTAGCCTTTCCCCCTCATCGGAAGAACTCGAGTCCGATGGCAAATTTGGGGGTGTTGGGCCGGATCCAAAAAATAAAGGGTTGTTGAAAAAAGGGTTCATGATTGTTGTTTGTGAATATATATGTATATATTGAAAGAAAAGGGTTGTTGTTGTGATGTTGTTGCTGCTGCTGCTAGTTGAAGAAAAAAGATGCAGAATATAAAGAAGAAGAAGGAAAGAAGAACCAAAAAGGGGAAAAGACAAAAGAGTGAGGTAGCCGTTGGATGTGGGCCCCGTGTCTTTATCATTTCTTTTTTAAGCTAGCAACCCGGGGAGGACCGTCCCCGCCTCGCTCCCCACCCAACCGGTACCGGTACCACGGGGCGGTGTTCCCTTAGGTACCGGTCCGGTACCTATTGGGTCACCAGGGCACTCCGTGTACCCTTAGAGACGACTTTATAACTATTCTCCATTAAAGAGTATTTCTAATTTCTATATGCATAAGTAGATGTACCTTTTTATCTGAAAGCTTGTGTTTCATTGAATTTATGTAGAAATAAGGAATAAAATGTTATAAATCATAAATGATCGAAAATGGGTAGTGAGTTATTGATGATTTCAAACCTTTGACATGTATATACCATACTATAGATGAAGATTTGATCAAGTTGTGAGATGGATTTCAACAATAAAGTATTATATTTGGTGTTATATTACGCTCTTGTTTCCGTCATGGTTGTTTAGTGATAAAAGAAACACAACATAAAGCAGATGTGAGAAGTTCTAATCCCGCCCAGGTGACCATATTCTTTTACTCACAGTTTTACGTGATTTATCTTATCACATGTTTCCATGTGACTGGTCAATAAAAACCGATAATCAGGTATCCATTTATAACTCCATATATTACATTACATTACAATCTTTATTATAGTATCTTGTGTAACCAACCGAGTTGGATCAAGTGGTTATAGTCATTGCCTCTAGAGACAAAGGGGTGCAATCTTCATGCAGAGCAAGGATGGAGGTCCTTACCTTTGATAGACACCGAAAGCAACTTTTGTACTTCAGGTAAAGGTAAGGTCATCTCAACCTCCTCTTACACATTCGAAGACGATATTGAAACCCAAATTACATAAAAAAATGACATTAGGTGTTATTTACTTACTATACAACATTACTACACTGTTGGTATTAATATTTGTTTCAATAAATATTGGGCTAGGCGAGTTGTCCTGGAGACCTGGAAAGATATTATTGTAGGGCTCAAGTGGTGTCGGGCCTTACTTCTTTGGGCTGTATGCCTATATCCAATGGTCAATTGTCAAACAGTGGCTTATATTTTTGGGGTTTGGGCAGATAAATACAGAACAAGGAATTATCATCTTAAATGGTTTTTACACTTACACAAATATTTTCACATATACTTGTTATTTGTTTACAATTAAACTTGAACTTGACCGTATCATTAACTAGAAAACCACTTTTAATGAAATTTTCGAGATATCATCATCTTTTGACAACATCAATAAACACCTTGATAAATGTTTAAAAAGTTTGATTTGATTCTATATTGGATTGACTATTCCTAGTCTTAAAAAGTGAAGTAAGATAACACCCAATACTAAAGATTTAAACATAATTTTACCTTTAAAAAACGCCACATGATAAAGATCTTAAATTAAAAGTGTCAACAATCCAACATGCTAGTTTGAAATTTGTTCGAAAAATCAGAATCCCAGAAGAGTTTTGAAATTAGCCCAATGAAATTCAAAATCATAAGCCCATTGAACATACTGCTGGGATTGAAGTCCAAATTAAAGGCGCGAATAAATCCATTCTAAAGCACCCGTATAATTCTCCGTAAAGTTTATTAAATTAGATCATGTTTATAATCTTTGATACATTTTTATAAATTATTTGTAGATTGTAGTTTCATGATAGGTATTTAGTACATGAGTAATGATATATAATGATTAATTTGGTATGGTTAAAATCTTGAATTCTACTTTTATTAGTCAAAGACTAATCTCATTTATTAATATGAAAATGTAACCACTATATTAGAGGGTATGCTTTTTGGCTAGTTTAATCTCAACACTCAACTTAGATAACTTACATCACCAAGATATGCATATTATTCTTTCTAAAAAGTTGGACTGCTTTTGTTGGTCTGTCCATATATGGATAATATACTTTGTTGGTGCTGATTAAATATATAATATACTTTTAACTTTTGTTTTAAGAACAAGCAATGGTCAACACAGAGAAAATAGCTAGTGCATAGTAGAAAAAGGTGAAAATTTAATAATTCCTTTTTGTTGATAAATTAGCTAACTGGTACACTTGCATCTCAGAATAAAATATATCTTTAATCTCTATTTTATTTACATTTATTTATCAGGCATAAGCATAACACGTACACTAACATTATATATGAGTTCGTTATATACAGAACAAGGAATTATCATCTTAAATGGTTTTTACACTTACACAAATATTTTCACATATACTTGTTATTTGTTTACAATTAAACTTGAACTTGACCGTATCATTAACTAGAAAACCACTTTTAATGAAATTTTCGAGATATCATCATCTTTTGACAACATCAATAAACACCTTGATAAATGTTTAAAAAGTTTGAT
>CM067167.1:114761206-114911206 GCA_034093135.1 Erigeron breviscapus | reverse complement strand
ACAACCTGTATTGCTTTTTTTAGTTTACTGTATTGTTAAAACTTGTATCCAAGTTACTGTAACACCCGACGTTTAAAAATATGGGTTTTCAAAAACTTTCACCTAACGGTGTCAAATTGCGGAAGAAAAGACTTTAAAAGTCAAAACCGATAAAACATTTCGGTTTCTGCGTTTTGTTGGTGTTACATGCCATATCAAACAATAGTTCATATGAAAACCCAACGGTTGCCCAACATAAACAACCGTTCACACGACACTACATAAATTCGACATTAAGTACGAAATGTAACTAAATGTCTAAGAAAGAATCGTCTATGGGTAGCTAAGGCTCCTTCATTGCATCTACCCAAGCTCACAAGTCCTGCGTCACTAGTCCATCAAGCTAAACCTGAGGGAACAACCACATTAAAGAAACAAGTGTTAGCTATAAGAATAGCTAAGTAAGATCACACTTAATTTAAAAGCATTTGTCCAATTAAAACATTTCTTCATTATTAGACAAGCTCATTAGGCACCACACACAACACACAAAACTGCATATCAACTTCATATCAAATAGGATATCATCCTAAATGTGCCTATCCTGCATTACTTCATTACACACGATTAACCACATAACTGCTTTCTACATTGACTGCTTTACTACGTTTTAACTGCTTTATTACATTAACTGCTTTACTACGTTAACTGCTTTACTACGTTATTAACTGCGTTAATGTGTAACATAAGTTACACCCGACTAGATGACAAACCCCACACGGTTGTACATCAAGCGTCGTTAAGGAATGGCAAGCCAATCCAAGAGTAATCCGTATGTGGAGGTTGGTCAAACCCCTCGTATTACTCGCCCTGCATTATAAAGACCATGTTGCAAGGAGTCACCCAAGCAACAACTACGTCAACGCACTTAGCCGGGCTAGGGCAAGTACGGGTTAAGCTTAACACTTTCCTGCATCAAAGTTTAACGAGCTCGATCCTGCATTATTTAGTTTAGGTGACTGCATTACCTAAACATTTACTACGTTTACTGCTTTTACGTTTGGGCCCTTAAACGTGCACGTGTCATGGCAACTTTAACAAGTCTAGTGAACTAGATGAGCAAGCCATTAATACATGCACACAATAACATAAACTACGTCATACTGCATTTCAAGATTCTACATGCTACTTCATATAAAAACACTACGTTACCCTTCTTACCACAACACATACTACTTTATACTTCATTTCATAACACATACTACATTATACTTCATTTCATAACACATGCTACATTATACTTCATTTCATAACACATACTACATTATACTTCATTTCTACATTTCCTGCATAATAAGAGACTTCGTAATACTTACATAAACTGCATAACAAGACACTACATTAAGCAATACTTCATTTCACTACATTAGGGACTGCATTTCAGGTCTCATGGTCAACTACATAACCCATAATACCTCCCGTGTAACCCGAGATACCCACATATATCATAAGTTACCGTTAAGGAAGTTATAAGTATGAAACCTTTGCTTGTTGAACCCTCAGCGTGACAAAAGTAGTGTATCTTACCTCGATACGGTTTAACAACAAGCTACAAGCACAATACAACGATGACTAGGTGTCTCCAATAACCTAGAACAAGTACAAGATCGAAATATAAGCTAAATAACACATTTTGTGAAATCTGGCCATGTGGTGCGCCGCACCTCCCACATGGTGCGTCGCACCAATCCTCCAGGGAAATTCCTATCAACATAGGTGCGCCGCACCTATCCTTTGGTGCGTCGCATATCGGCCCCCATCAAAACTTAAACTGGCCAGTGGTGCGCCGCACCACGCCCTTGGTGCGCCGCACCTGGGGTGCAGACCAGCAACTCAATTTTAAAACTTGTTCTAAACGATTCTCATTCGATCTCAAACCCTTAGCCCGACCTGGAGACATAAAATTGACCTCTCTGACAACACTTTTGATGACTTTAATCATCAATCAACCCTTTAATCCTTTACAACCTAAATCAATCATTGAATCACCCAAATAACATGAAATCGGTAATCGTTTAATCAATTAACCCAACCCAAACCCTATGGCCTGGATTGAATACTCTACTATGACTCATAAGATCAGATTTCAAAGAGGATATTACCTTTAATACATGTAGATCACAATGGGAATGCATAATACTTGATCAATCACTCCATAAACACACGCAAAGGGACTTTTCGGCTTGAAATTGATGGGAACTTGCTATGGGGTGATTAGGGTTTTCTTAGGAGGCACAAATCTGAAAATAAACTTCCTAATGACAGCCCCCATACTACAAATCCCGTTTTTTGACTTTGCACATATGTCAAAACTAGTCCCTAAGCTTCCAATATCCTTCATTATTGGTCACAAACTACTTTATTGACCATATACATCATTAATCTTCATTAAATGTCACTACACAGACATTAACCTTCATATTACACACATTTATACTACATTAACATTTAGGCTTACAAGCCTCACACATAACACACATTAACTACGTATAAGCATTAAATCTAAAATAGACTTAACGACACACACAATATTGACTTAACGGCATTAGTCAACTAGTAAAGAAAAGTTGGGGATGTTACAGTTACATATTTATAAACCTATTACTTTGACTTTGTATTTAAATGGCTTAGATTATTTTTCTTTTTATTTTCAATGGTCATGATCAAAAGTTAAAAACAATTTTTTCTCTTACCTATGGTGGCTATATATATATATAGTATTCATATATATATATTATTCCCATCCATTCTCTACAATATATATATATAATATATATATATATATATATATATATATATATATATATTATATATATATATATTGATTTGTTTATTAAATATATATAAGAAGAATAATATGAATGAGAATGATTAATAAAAATTTAGGTTATATATATAATAATTTATTGGGAGAGTTTTAAAAATATATATCTTTAAAATTTAAAAAGATTTGTTTTGATAGAAAAAGATTTATGATAAAGTTTTAAATATAATTATCCATTTAATAAGCAAATAAAAGAAAAAAATCTAGAAAAAAGGAGAGAGGTCTTGATTAATTAGGAGAAAGTTTTAGGCTTAAAAAGAGTTTTAAGGGGTGCCAAGTGTACCCCCAACCTTCTCTTTTAATTATATTATAGATAATAATAATAATTGAACAAACCTTCTCAAAATCAAGGCAACAATTACAACCAATTAAATCATAAAATCCTATTTTATATGGCTCATTGTTCACCCGGATATCTACATGACACGTCTAGGATCATAGATAAACCGGGTACCCCGTTTAAGTTATTTTTTTTTGACAATATCTTACTTTTTATTTTTCTTTTATCATTTTTTCGAAAGACACCTTAGACGATCAACCTTTTAATGTTTGATCCCTATTAACACTGGCAATTAGATTTTAGATTGTCTTTGATCTTTTTGTAATTTTTCTCAAAGTAATATCTTTATATATAAATAGGAGTAAGCTAGGGTTATTTACATCATATCTAAATCATTAAGTGAGTATCGTTGATATTAAAATTGTTCATTTTGTATGTAAGTATGTGTTTTTCTATAATTTAGCCACAAAATTGTATTTTTATCTAATAAAGAGAGAGTTAATATACGAGTAAACAAAAATCAATGAATCATGAGTAAAGTTACCTCCGGATATAATTATGGGGTCTAGCATATGGCATTAGTAATGACCCGAAATTTGTTTAGACATGGAATTCGGTGGAAAGTTGAGTATATAAACGCGTAAAGTAGTTTATTACGTTATATAAAACAAATATTTTTATTAAAATATACTGGGTAACATTGTTGACACCTATATATGTATTATTTTTTTTCAACGCACATGCAAATTTGCATTTATGTTTCCTTTTGACGGGCCACCACCTTCAATGTTTATACCATTATCCAATAATTATTATCTAGGAATAAGAATATACTAATAACAAATTTATTTCAAATTATACCTTCATATAACAATTATACCTTCATATAACAATTTACAATAATAATCCTTTTTTAGTTTCAAAAAGTATATTATATATAAATTCATCTTCTTCCCATTCCATCAATGTTTGAGGATCTAACCAGAAATCAAACAAAAAAAAAAGGACGGTGTACGGTCCCACCAATTGAACCGGACCTGAAAAATGGCCACTAAATTTACATGTATTCAAGGATTTCGCATTTTAATACGTTGTTAGGGGTGAGTATGAGTCTTTTTGCCTAAAACCGAAACCCGAACCGATCTATTCGGTTTTTAGAAAACCAAAACCATTGGATTCGGTTTTTGTTCGGTTCGGTTTGTCGGTTTTTCGGTTCGGTTTGGATCGGTTTCGGTTTTTTTTATAAATTTTGTTTTTTCACGTTTTTTGTTTATTATGTTATAAATTTAACTTTCAATTGTTAAGAAAAAAATGATATAGAAACTAAAATATAGAGATGCTTTTTATTAACTAGTTATATTTTTTAGGTGTTAAAATTGGTATAACTTTTATAAAACGAATTGATTTTATTGTACGTTTTCATCTAAAACATACAATTTATATAGATTTGTACATTAAAAAGACAAAAAGTTTAAATATATTAACATATTTACAAATTATAAGTAATAAATATAAATTTAATATGATATAAATATAAAATAAATTAAAATATATTTGGTTCGGTTCGGTTCGGTTTTTGATCGGTTTTTTGGCATATGAAACCGAAACCCGAACCGATCCGTTCGGTTTTTAGAAAACGAAAACCAAACCAATGGTTTCGTTCGGTTTTTAGAAAACGAAAACCAAACCAATGGTTTTCGTTCGGTTTTCGGTTTTTCCGGTTCGGTTTTGTCGGTTTTTATTGGTTTTTGGTTCTTTGGTTCGGTTTTTTGCTCACCCCTAGTTAGAGTGGCTTAAGGTACTTTTCAAAAATCAAATGATGATATAATGACGTCTACTAATGGATTGCTGCCATCCGATGCAAATAATAGTTTATAGATTTAATCCAGTGGCGGCCCTGAGAATTCAAACACCCCGGACGAGCCAAGAAAAAAATGCCCCTAACTTCTACCGAATTCAAATATATAAACAATTTTTTTTATAAATGATAACTAGCATTATAACAAAAAATTATATATGCATAATAAGATCATAATTTTAGAATTACATACTATAGTAGTTACTTATTTACCCGATGATTCGTGAAACTCTCCTAGCATTCTTCATAGCAAATTGGTTGATTAGCTCTTCACAGTTTATGTTCTCTAAGATTTTGTTCTCGATTTTTACATTTTAGACATTAATTAAAATGGAATCAAATATATATTTATATTATAACACATCTTTTTATATATTATATACATTATATATATATAAATATATCTTTTATATATATATAAAAATTTCGAAAATTTATGTCCCTTTTAAAATTATGCCCCGGCCGGGAATCGGGTTTGCACACCCTCTAGCCACCCCTGATTTAATCGAACCTTAATGTACTTGTGAGTTGTGACAAGAATAATGGCGACAAGAATAGTGGCTGTCAAGAATATGGAGAAACTCTTGAGATTTAATCGTCATTTGAAAGACTACGTAGTGGCCGAATGCTATGCCTCATTCTTAAATTTTTTAGGGCCTAAATTAAAACTATTTAAGCTTAATTCATATAAATTTTAGACGTCTTTTATTATTTGGGGGCCTTTACGTTTACGCCCAAAATTAAGTGTCTAACATCCACATATTTTCATCCTTTTCATATATATATATAAGTAAAAAGATAAATAGAACCAAAAAAATGTCGAGAACCATGAGAACTTTTATTTCTTTAATATCTATAAGGATCATAGTTATAACTAATTATCATTATTTAAGTGTTTAACAACATATTGGTCTGTCAAAATTGAGAAAATCATGTTTTTTGTTTTGTGCATCCATCTTGGATGCATATTCATCAAAATGATGCATCCAACAAAAAACGTGATTTTTCCGATTTTGACGGATCAATGTGTTGTTAAACACTTAGATAATGATAATTAGTTATGCACTATGTTAGTTTTATGGACTTTTAATGCATCAAAATGATGTTTTTAAGTGTTCTCACTGTTCTTATTTTAAGAGTGTTCTTACCGGAGTGTTACCCTATATATATATATATAGAGAGAGAGAGAGAGAGAAAAAAAAATGGAGTATGTGGCTGTTAGACACCCAAGCTTGGGTGTAGAACCCCTCACATACTAATTTTTTAATATATCTATATATGTTTGGACCCATGCTTTTTATGGATTAAAAAAACAAAAATGGAGTATGTGGCTGTTAGACACCCAAGCTTGGGTGTAGAACCCCTCACATACTAATTTTTTAATATATCTATATATGTTTATATATTTTATTTATATATATATAATATTGGAAAAGTGATGATTGACGTGTGAAATCGAGTTTGTAAAATTTATAAACAAGTACCCACTAAAAACCGACTACTACACACTTTCAGGCAGTGGACCTGATCGCATATAATATAGTAAGTAGTAAGTCCGAGATCGTTCACAGGGATTGGTTTTAAAATAATTGTTTGCTAAAGTGGTTTTAGAATAAGGATGGAACCGTAGCCGAATTGCTACCTCACTTTGACAATTTGAAATTAAAGAAATTGAAATGACAAGACAATTGAAAGTAAAGAAAGTTCAGACAATATAAATAAAGATCATCCACTTCGAATCCACTTGACTTCAGCTATGATTGCACAAGTTAAAGATCAAATTCTTTAGAGTTGACAATATAATCGTGAAAGGATAAAAATGCTCGCGTGGTACCACCAACCGTTTCTAAACACGTTTACCGATTAATTTCTATTATAGATTTGACATTCACCGTCATACCATGAACCAGTGACAACCGACCATAGACAATCGACTTGAAACGATAAACATATTCACCTAGTACCACTAACGATGAACACATAAACCATCAACATTAAAAGAATAAATCACAAGGAATTAATTGATAAAGATCACGACACAACGATAATTGAATCAACGCTTGAATTAAAATATTGCAATCATATCATTCGTCAAGTTTCATCAAAGTGGATGATTAGAAATCTAGCCACTCATGGTAAATTGAAATTCATAAAAGAAATTGAGAGAGAACATATTGTACCAATATTTGTTGAATTTAAATTGCAAGACAGAAAATTAGATACGATCTAGATGGGTGTTCTTGAATCTTCAATGAATCCAATGATGAAATCTGAGATGATCCTTGAAAGAATTCGCGGTAGAACAGCTCCTAGAAAGAAAATTTGATAACTTGGGAAATAGGGTTTATTTTCTATTTATACCTCCCCAAAATCTGATGCAAAAAGGCTGAAACCCTGATTTCCCCGTGCACTCACTGTGGCGAAGTGGGCATGGTGCACTCCCACTGCGGCGCAGTGGAACATCCCTGGAATTCTGTTCTTATAGTGACTGCGGCGCAGTGGGGTGTGAATACTCCCACTGCGGCGCAATGGTAATCCTTTGGAAAATCATTTCTTTTTCTCGACCAGTGACTGCGGCGCAGTGGGGATGCACTCCTCCCACTGCGGCGCATGGAATATCGTCTGGAATTCATGTGGCTTTCCCACCAGTGACTGCGGCGCAGTGGGGTGTGAATACTCCCACTGCGGCGCAGCTCAAACTTGCTGAAATCTTTGGTTCTTCTTTATTAACAGCTCTCGAACACTCGGATCAACATCTTGGCCTAAAATTGTCAGAAAATGCACCAAATGGACGCACAACCTGCTAAGAACCTGAAAGCACTAACAAACACCATAAACGCGCCAAATGCATACAAAATTGACTCAAAACACATACGAAAAAGGCCATAAATGATGTGGGCGATCTATATAAATTGGTCACATCAAATCCCCCCACACTTGAGCGTTGCTTGTCCTCAAGCAAATCTGGAAATTAAGCAAAAGCATTCCTTGGCACGAAGCTATATAAACACATTACGATTATCAAAAAGAAGCCAAACCAAGTATGTCGATGACAAGGACTTTGGTGAAGCAGTTTTAATCTTAAATGAAAACCCGAAATGTTTGACAATATATGAACAATCCACAAGCCTCAATAACACGACTAAGCAAAAGTGAAACAAATGAGCCTATCAAAATCATCCTACTCCAACGAACTTACTATTGGGGTTGAATATATATGAATAATCACTCCTTGCTCGGTCGTGATGCATATCTTACCATAGGCTTGAACTAGGATCATAGCTTCACCGACATGGCGTGAGCACCAAGTACATCATCAAAATATGGCATTTAAATCGGTTGTAATGTTAGGCTAAGGGTATTTACAACGGGATTTGGGAAATTTAGGTTAGTGTTAACAGGAAATAACAAAAGTATAAGTTATGTACAAAATAGTCTAATCAAACCCTTACCATTGATTGCCACCAACCCATAAGATGCTATCCCACGAACACACCTCAAACGTAACAAGCAAAACCCGACACCATTGTGGTGTATCAACTTCAAACAACTTAGGAATAACCAAATCTTCCATTCTATTCACGAACCAAATGATACAACAATTCTTTTGACATATAAAAATGAGAAGTACCCACTAGTAGCCCAAGTTCTTTTCTTTCTTTTTTTTCTTATTTCATTTTTTTTCTTTTTTTTTTTTTTTTTTTTTATTTAATTTTTCTGTTTTTCACTTTTTTCTTCTTTATTTTGAACCATTTTTACTCTACTAGTAGGCACCCTCTTACAATGATGAACAATGTCTATAACAATATACTTCTTTTGAACAATCCAATACATTCCCCAATAACTTGACCAATCGACGTATTCCCATAGACCAAGAATATTCCAACTGACAACCACTGAAGCTCTCCCAAACCGCCCAAACAAACCAATGACAATCAATGGCCCCCCAAAATTAGACTATCGGTATGGCGAGGTAAAGTTTACATATTTAAGTGGATTTATACAAAGGAAAAGGCTAAGTTCAAAAAGGGTGTCTAAATGTATCTTGCACTAAAGATGAGTGCAACAAAGGTTTACAAAGAAAGGAAAATCACTGACCAGAGTAGCCAGCAACACAAAACATGTATGTACATGTATAAAAGTATGTATACTAAAGGTAAAAATATACATAAGTAAGGGGCGAATAGAAAGAAAATACGGGTCAAACCTAGTATGCCAATTCGTCATCCAATGTACTTATATCACAAAAGTGATCTCACTGCGGTCTCGTAACGATCACCAGGCCAAGTTCTAGCTCAACACATCACCGGCACACTCATATCAAAGAAAGTAACCCGGAAATGGAATAAATTAACCTCAAATTTGCACATCTTAGTGCAGAGTTCGAAATGGAACCCTTACTCCCGAATAAATCCAAGAGCCTAAGAGAGGGACAAATTTACAAGGCAATCAAACCAAAACCGTCAACACCTAGCACATCTATAAATGAATGATGAATCTCACAACTTTTGGGTGTTTGGGATATTTGAGTATGCAAGTAATGTTATCAATCCACAAGGATTAGCCCAATAACCGTTCAGAACACATTTCGCCGATTAAATTTGTACCAAGGAAAAAATTTTGTAGTAAAATTGCTCATTAAGTTATTATGAATTAAGTGACAAAAGCAATTTATCACAAAGACAAGCTCAACACAAGTTTCAAATCATATCATCTTCTGTCATCCTACCAAACCGAAGCCACCAATCTCAAACATGCACATCATAGTTCAGAGTTCAAGATAGAACCCTTACTCTTGGATACATCCCACAATAATATCCAAACTCAGCAATCGACAGCTTCCTCTGCTGTCCCCTACAATAAAACGAGGCTATCCTTTCCTCAAAAATATCTTTGACTTTCCCTAACTCCTTCTTCAGCTTCAAGGTCGAATAAAACTCCAAACACAACTCACGGTAGGCGGGCTCACGGTTAGCAAAAACCCGCCGCCAAATATCACAATTTACGTCATGCCCTCTTGACTCACCTCCAACTCTCAAACTCATAGAAAACCATCTTCGTATGTCCTCCTGCACTCCATATACCTGAGCTTGAATAGGATGTAAATATCTCGCGGGACAGACCGCATGCTTAGCAAGCTTATACAACTTGTTCTTGTACATGTTCTTATGAGGCTGCCTAACACTTCCAAATGCCTCTCGTTCAGTTCATCTTCAATGAATGTAAGCGGCACCTCCATCTGTTTCTTGGAAGTTTGACTCGGGACATCAACGGCCTCACTAGATTGCCCCTCAACCATGTTTCGTTTTCCGACGGCCTTATCAGTTGCTCCCTGCATTCACAAACATGAAAGCGACCAAACGTGAGTAATAAGAATGCAAAGTTGGGAACCATATTAAACAAGTTGAAAATGTTGGCAGGGAAAGGCCCCCACTGCGGCGCAGTGGGCATGAATAACCCTCACTGCGGCGCAGTGGGGTTAATAAGACAAGTCGGGCAGAGGATCCTCACTGCGGCGCAGTGAGGCAATGAACCCCCTCACTGCGGCGCAGTGAGGCACAAATTCTGGGCAAGATGACTAAGGTTCATCACGACTTGGCACAAAAAGGGGAACTCAAACAAGCAAATTCAGGGAATAATGAAACAATAATCTCCACATAAATCGACATATTCATCCCCCACACTTGTTCATAACAAATCCCCAATTTTTCCAAAACCCTAATTTCAAAATTAAAATCAATAATGGATGAAACAATAATCTCCACATAAATCGACATATTCATCCCCCACACTTGTTCATAACAAATCCCCAATTTTTCCAAAACCCTAATTTCAAAATTAAAATCAATAATGGATGAACTAGATGAAAGATTTAACACCCAATTAGCTTCTATTGCCCACAAACATCAAAACCCCTAAATTAATTCGAAAGATTAAGCTAGCATAAACCCTAGAATTTGAAAGCTCAAAATAAAAGAAAAAAAAAATACAAGGAAACAAAAGAGAAAAACTTACACTTCTCCCCATTATGCAATGTATGAAGATAAAGATCTGGAGAAAGGATTAAAGATGGAAGAGAATGGAGGATCTTGATGGAAGAAAAGGGGTTTTTTTTATATGTTTTTCGGTTTGCAGAGAAGAGAGAAAAGAGAGAAAGTAAGTTAAAGGTTAAAAGAAATTTACCCACTTGTAAATGGTCATTGACTAACCTACCCGGCCCCTCACTGCGGCGCAGTGGGGTTAATAAGACAAGTCGGGCAGAGGATCCTCACTGCGGCGCAGTGAGGCAATGAACCCCCTCACTGCGGCGCAGTGAGGAGTAAATCAACCTTGGGCAGAGGCTTTTGGCTGCGTCGCAATCGGCTTATCCCACCCCCACTGCGGCGCAGTGGGGAATCTCTGAAAATTTTTCCTTCAAACATTTTGTGACAAAACTCAAATCATACTTACCCGGAACCTCATCAAATCGAAACCACACCTGCACTTACTAACAAAACAAGATTAGAACTAACTAATTAAAGGAAAGTAAAATGCGATAAAAGAAACACGGGTTGCCTCCCGAGAAGCGCTTAAGTTATTAACGAGTCTTGAGCTTGACTCGACCAACTTTCAAGTTTCAAATTCAAACACGGGGATCTCATCAAATATCCCCTCGACCTGCTCTTCTTCCAAATATAGCTTAAGTCGATGACCATTGACAATGAACGAACCTTCACCATTTCGCTTAAACAACTCAACATAACCCGACGGGTATACGTGCTTAATCACAAACGGTCCAATCCACCTAGAAGTTAGTTTAGGTTGCTTAATCTTAAATTTAGACAAGAATAACAACACTTTAGCCCCAACCTTAAACTCCTTCCTACGAATCCTCTTATCATGCCAAATCTTGGTCCTCTCCTTATATAGCCTCAAATTCTCATAAGCACCTAACCTAAGCTCATCAAGCTCGTGAAGTTGCAACATCCTAAGTTCACTTGCCTCCATCAAGTCCAAATTCAAATTCCTCAAGGCCCAATACGCTTTATGCTCTATCTCAATAGGAAGATGGCAAGTTTTTCCATAGAGCAACCGGTATGGCGTGGTGCCAATCGGCGTCTTATAAGCCGTCCTAAACGCCCACAAGACGTCATCTAACTTCTTTGACCACACCTTGGGGTAATCTCCAACAGTTTTCTCCAAAATCCTCTTCAAGGCCCTATTTGTGTTTTCCACTGGTCTGTGGATGGTACGAGGTAGAAAAATAGTGGACCACACCGTACCTCTTCAACACTTTGGCTAACTGATGGTTTACAAAATGGGTTCCACGGTCACTAATCAAAGCTCTAGGGCAACCAAAACGACAGAACAACTGTTTCAAGAAATCAATGACTACACGCGCGTCATTCGTGGGCAAAGCCTTGGCTTCGGCCCATTTAGACACGTAGTCAACGGCGACAAGAATATACTGAAACTTATTAGACGGTGGGAATGGTCCCACAAAGTCTATACCCCAGACATCAAAAACCTCACATACCTGAATGCTTTGTTGAGGCATCTCATCCCGTTTAGTGATGTTCCCTTGTCGCTGACAGATGTCACAAGTCTCAACCAAAGTTTGGGCCTCCTTGAAAATTGTTGGCCAATAGAAACCTGCATCAAAAACTTTCTTACCCGTCACTGAAGGACCATAATGACCCCCAGTTGGCCCGTAGTGACACGCATCCAAAATCTCTCTTGTCTCACTTCCATAACACATCTCCTCACCATACCATCTGCACAAACACGAAACAAGTATGGATTGTCCCAAAAATAATACTTAACATCCGATATGAGCTTCTTTTTCTGCTGGGACGTGAAATCATTAGGTATCTCACCTGCAACCAAATAATTAGCTATATCTGCGAACCAAGGAGCTTCATCAGAGTTAGAAATAAACATTAAAGACTCATCGGGGAAGTGATCATTGATCTCCCCATCACGAAGTTCCTCCCGGTGAGGATCTTCCAAACGACTCAAATGGTCGGCAGCCAAGTTTTCAGCCCCTTTCTTATCCTTTATCTCAATGTCAAATTCTTGCAACAAAAGAATCCAACGGATAAGCCTGGATTTAGCATCCTGTTTCGAGAACAGGTACTTAAGGGCTGAATGGTCAGTGAAAACTATGGTCTTACTCAAAACAAGATATGATCTAAACTTATCAAATGCAAAGACCACTGCAAACAACTCCTTTTCTGTAGTGGTGTAATTTTGCTGGGCGGGGTTCAAAGTCTTACTAGCAAAGTAAATGGGTTTGAAATGTTTCTCAACCCTTTGCCCTAGCACAGCTCCAACAGCATAGTCACTTGCATCACACATCAACTCGAAAGGCAATTCCCAATCTGGAGCTACCATGATAGGAGAATCAGTCAACTTCTCCTTCAAGACCTGAAAAGCACTCAAACAAGAATCATCAAAAACAAAAGGAATGTCCTTCTCCAACAAGTGGGTCATAGGACGAGTAATCTTAGAGAAATCCTTAATAAATCGACGATAAAAACCTGCATGTCTAAGAAAACTCCTTACCCCTTTCACATTGGAAGGCGGGGGTAATTTGGCAATTACATCTATCTTAGCCCGATCAACCTCAATCCCGACCTTGGACACTTTATGCCCTAACACAATACCCTCAGTGACCATAAAATGGCACTTTTCCCAATTTAAGACAAGGTGTGCCCTCTCACACCGTTCCAACATCCTATCCAAATTACTCAAGCAAGAATGAAAAGAATCCCCAAAAACTGAAAAATCATCCATGAAAACTTCCATGGAAGTTTCAAGCATGTCCTGGAAAATAGCAATCATGCACCTTTGAAAGGTGTCAGGGGCATTACACAAACCAAACGGCATACGCCGATAAGCAAAAGTGCCAAATGGACAAGTGAAAGTGGTTTTCTCTTGGTCCTTGGGATCAATGGGTATTTGAAAGTACCCGGAAAATCCATCCAAGAAACAAAAATATTCATTCCCTGCAAGACGTTCCAACATTTGATCAATAAAAGGAAGGGGAAAGTGATCCTTACGGGTGGCATCATTAAGCTTACGGTAGTCTATACAAACCCGCCAACCCGTAATAGTACTAGTGGCCAAAAGCTCCTTATTATCATTTTCAATGACTGTCATGCCCCCCTTTTTGGGCACATAGTGGACAGGACTTACCCATGAACTATCGGCAATAGGAAAAATGATTCCTGCATCAAGAAGCTTAATCACCTTTTTCTTAACAACCTCATTCATATTAGGATTCAGCCGCCTTTGTCTCTGGACAACGGGCTTAACATCATCAAGAAATCAATTTTATGCTGGCAGAAATTAGGACTAATACCTGGGATATCTGTGGTCTTCCAAGCAAAAGCCCGCTTATGGGCTTTAAGCACAGACAAGAGACGATCTTTCTCGTCACTCGAGAGTGAGGACGAGATAACCACTGGAAGAGAAGACTCACCTGACAGATATGCATACTCTAGATGGCCTGGAAGCGGCTTGAGCTCCAAGTCAGTAGGTGGTACATCAACAGAGTTTGGTACCCTTGAACTCCCGTCAGCAACTACCTCCTCAAAAGTCTCGTCCTCGGGAGGTGATTCATCCAAGCTCAGTGCCATGACCTCAGCAAACAAAGCTTCATCAGTAATTTCTCCAGATACTAAATTAGCGATCTCTTCCTTTCCAATATCTGTCACCATGAATTTCCGAAATTCTTGATCCAATGCATCATCAATGACGTCAATCCTGAAACAAGTCTCATCATTAGAATATGAATGCTTGATAGACTTTTCAACATTAAACACAATCCTATCAGATCCTACGCCTAAGGAAATCTCCTTGTCCTTCACACGGATGATAGCATCCGCGGTATTAAGGAATGGGCGTCCAAGAATAAGAGGGACCTTCGTATCTTCCTCCATCTCGAGGATAACGAAGTCAACTAGAAAAACAATATGGCCAACTCTGACGCTAATGTTCTCAGCAATCCCGATGGGATACTGAAATGAATGGTCAGCAAGTCTTATACTCATGCGAGTAGGGCGAAGGACTCCCAAGGACAACTTGGCATAAACCGAGTAAGGCATCAAATTGATGCTAGCCCCTAAATCAGCTAAGGCTTTACAAATAATAGTTCTAATAGAGCAAGTGATAAGAAAACTCCCTGGGTCTTCAAGCTTTGGTGGAATGCGATTCTGCAAGATAGCAGAACACTCGGCACTAAGAAATGTAGCTTTTGCCTCTTCAAATTTCCCTTTGTCTGTCACAAGCTCCTTAATGAACTTGGCATAATTGGGCATCCCCTGAATAAGATCAACTAAAGGAACATTAATATGAACATTTTTTATCATGTCCACAAACATGTTATAGTGCTCCTTCAGCTTTGCTTTCCTGAACCTTTGTGGAAATGGTATCTTTGGCTTGTATGGTTTAATCTATGGAACCACAGCCGGTTTTGGTGGGGTGACCGGAGTCTTCACGGTCGGATCTTCCTCCATCTCTATCTCTTCATCAACATCAGCATCATCACTCCCGTTATCCTGCACATCTGAAACAACAACATTAGGTATAGGAGGTGGGTCATAAGACCTACCAGTACGAGTGGTGATGGCTTTGGCTTGCTCATTACGGACTGGAGGTGGAGTGTATTTCTGTCCCTGATTAAACTGAGGTCTAGGATTCTGCTGTGTGTTGCTAGGAAGAGTCCCCGTGGGCCTAGCAAGAGCTGCCATCCTACTCTCGAGATCCTTGAAGTTAGCACCCTGATTTTTCATGTTGATCTCCACCTTCCCGCTTATCTGATCCAACCTCTCACTCAAAGCCTTAGTATCATCCCTGATCATTTGAATGCTAGTGTTTGTTTCAACTTGATTACTAGCCAACTGCTTCATCATCTCCCTCAACTCGGCATTAGGATCGGCATTAGAAGAAGAAGAACCTGATCCTTGTCCTTGCTGACTCTGCTGTTGTGGCTGATTCTGATAATTATCTCTTTGCCACCTGTTACCTGAAAAACGAGGAGCATTAGCCTGAAAAGAAGAGTTATAAGAAGGATTACCTGAAGGCCGGTTCTGGAAACCGGTGTTGCAGTGGAAATTCCCTTGGGGTTGATTCTGAACATAGTTCACATCTTCGGGTGCCCGATTTGGACACTCATCAGAATAGTGCATATCACCACAATGATCACACCCATCGGCTACGACCTTAACATCCCTCTCAAGTGCACTAAATCTAGTCTCTTGAGCAGTAAAGCTCCTATCCATGCACTCAGATAGCGCCTTAATCTTTCCAATAACCGCCGAATCGTTACTAGTTTCAGCCTTATCAACTCTCCCTTGGTTAGTGCCTTTCTTCATCTTTCTTTCATTCTTCAAGAACCTTTCATCATCCATAGTTGAGTTATCCTTTGCCATGTCTTCCAAGATCTGATAACCTTCATTGGGTGTAATGTTATTGAAACTACCCCCAAAAGCATATCCCAATTCTCGTTTAGACTTCTTATCTAACCCATCAAAGAATAGCTCCACATATTGTTCCCTAGTCAAATTGTGACCTGGACAATTTCTCAACATTTCCTTGAAACGAACCCAAGCATCTACAACATCTTCTCCATCATCTTGTTCAAAAGACCTAATCATATTCTCTAACCTTCTTTGAGTTCTGAGTGAATAAAACTCACCAATGAAAGCCTCCTTAAGTTGGTCCCAAGTAGTGATTGAATTCTCTGGAAGATCATTGAACCAATCAAGTGCTTCTCCGGTGATTGAGATGGGAAATGTCTCAAGTTTCACGGCATTCATTTGATTTTGACCATATTGATAAAGTCGAGCCAACTTTTCAAACCTATCCAAGTGTTGGTAAGGATCCCATTTCCTTTTTCCATCAAATTGTTGCTCTTCTATACTCTTGAGATGATTTCCTTTCAAATTGAAGGTATGATCAATGGTCGGAGGTCTAATGGCAGAACCACGGCTGGTCGGAATAGTTCGAACCCTCTCGCCATAGCGAGTGTCATTTGGACCCCTTGGTTGTTCGTCACCCATCTCTTCTTGCTTAACTTCTAAATTGAAGAATTCATCTAAATAAAACCCTTCCTCGTCTGAATCAGGAGTGGGTTTAGCTATAGGTGAAAATGGTGTTGGTATTGGTGTTGTGGGTTCAGTGAAGTTAAACCGACGCCCTCTTGGTCTTCTCGGAGTAGCAAAGGACTATTCAAAGGGAGACCCGAAGAACGCAAGTTCATCAACTAAAGAAATATGCCTGCAAACACACAACTAACACAAACACGTCAAATGCACCGGTGATAAGAAAAGAAAACTAAACTAATAAAACAAGTAACTTCCTCACTCATGAGAAAGGATCAAACCACTAAATTAACAACTAAATCGGCACACAATCCCCGGCAGCGGCGCCAAAAACTTGACGTGTGAAATCGAGTTTGTAAAATTTATAAACAAGTACCCACTAAAAACCGACTACTACACACTTTCAGGCAGTGGACCTGATCGCATATAATATAGTAAGTAGTAAGTCCGAGATCGTTCACAGGGATTGGTTTTGAAATAATTGTTTGCTAAAGTGGTTTTAGAATAAGGATGGAACCGTAGCCGAATTGCTACCTCACTTTGACAATTTGAAATTAAAGAAATTGAAATGACAAGACAATTGAAAGTAAAGAAAGTTCAGACAATATAAATAAAGATCATCCACTTCGAATCCACTTGACTTCAGCTATGATTGCACAAGTTAAAGATCAAATTCTTTAGAGTTGACAATATAATCATGAAAGGATAAAAATGCTCGCGTGGTACCACCAACCGCTCGCAAATCACCCAAACACCTAAGTTGCTAGTTTAATTACCCAAGCCGGTACCACCAATGCCTAGAAAATCTCCCCAAAAATTAGTTTGCTTGATTATCCAATTACCAATTATGCCTATGTGAATGAAAACGTGGTACCACCAACCGTTTCTAAACACGTTTACCGATTAATTTCTATTATAGATTTGACATTCACCGTCATACCATGAACCAGTGACAACCGACCATAGACAATCGACTTGAAACGATAAACATATTCACCTAGTACCACTAACGATGAACACATAAACCATCAACATTAAAAGAATAAATCACAAGGAATTAATTGATAAAGATCACGACACAACGATAATTGAATCAACGCTTGAATTAAAATATTGCAATCATATCATTCGTCAAGTTTCATCAAAGTGGATGATTAGAAATCTAGCCACTCATGGTAAATTGAAATTCATAAAAGAAATTGAGAGAGAACATATTGTACCAATATTTGTTGAATTTAAATTGCAAGACAGAAAATTAGATACGATCTAGATGGGTGTTCTTGAATCTTCAATGAATCCAATGATGAAATCTGAGATGATCCTTGAAAGAATTCGCGGTAGAACAGCTCCTAGAAAGAAAATTTGATAACTTGGGAAATAGGGTTTATTTTCTATTTATACCTCCCCAAAATCTGATGCAAAAAGGCTGAAACCCTGATTTCCCCGTGCACTCACTGTGGCGAAGTGGGCATGGTGCACTCCCACTGCGGCGCAGTGGAACATCCCTGGAATTCTGTTCTTATAGTGACTGCGGCGCAGTGGGGTGTGAATACTCCCACTGCGGCGCAATGGTAATCCTCTGGAAAATCATTTCTTTTTCTCGACCAGTGACTGCGGCGCAGTGGGGATGCACTCCTCCCACTGCGGCGCATGGAATATCGTCTGGAATTCATGTGGCTTTCCCACCAGTGACTGCGGCGCAGTGGGGTGTGAATACTCCCACTGCGGCGCAGCGTGTGAAACTCCCACTGCGGCGCAGTGGAACATCCCTGGAATTCTGTTCTTATGGTGACTGCGGCGCAGTGGAACATCCCTGGTTGCATACTGCGGCGCAGTGGAACATCCCTGGAATTCTGTTCTTATAGTGACTGCGGCGCAGTGGGGTGTGAATACTCCCACTGCGGCGCAATGGTAATCCTCTGAAAATCATTTCTTTTTCTCGACCAGTGACTGCGGCGCAGTGGAACATCCTAATTGTCACTGCGGCGCAGCTCAAACTTGCTGAAATCTTTGGTTCTTCTTTATTAACAGCTCTCGAACACTCGGATCAACATCTTGGCCTAAAATTGTCAGAAAATGCACCAAATGGACGCACAACCTGCTAAGAACCCGAAAGCACTAACAAACACCATAAACGCGCCAAATGCATACAAAATTGACTCAAAACACATACGAAAAAGGCCATAAATGATGTGGGCGATTTATATAAATTGGTCACATCAGTGATGCTGTTAGGCACCAAAGTTGGATGAAATCCCTCTCACATGCTAATTTTTTAATATTTAATGTATAATGCATAAAGAAGTGGCCCCCATGTTTTTTATGGATTAAAAAATTAGCATGTGAGGGGAATTTCACCCAACTTAGATGCCTAACAGCACCACCTTCACTTTCCCCTATATATATATACTAGTGCTCAGGCCCGTCCAATGGACGGGTAGTCTCAATATATATTAATCAAAGCTAAAAAATTGGAATTCAAGTATATTAAATAGATACCGAAATCAACTTGGAAATTTATAGCTGAATAGCCACTCCATCGGTCAAAATACTCTTAAAATTTTCGGCCCAATCACCATTGACCGAGTTATGTATGGTCGTGCTCTGCAAATAGCAAAAAAAACATGAGAAAATCTGGTAAGTTCTCTTATAAAGTTTCTATGTATTATTTATAATGTACCTGTCGTTAAAACATAGCTTGCTTTTATATTAAATTATATATCAATCAATAAACATAAACATATATTAATAATTAAAAAATAAAGAAGTTGCATTGCGTACGAAGATCAAGTACTAATTCTTGATAGGTAAGTTTATGCTTCATAAATCTCTATATATATTCTTAGTAAATTGATTATTGATGACAACTTTTGATTTTTTTTTAGTCAAAGCTAATTCAAGAGTGTTTTTCTTATGCAACGAAAAGCTAGCGAGCAAACAGTAATTTCTTTTGGTTTCCATCAAGTATAGACAAACTAAAAATTTATACAGTAACAATATGATTCGAGCAACCATCAATATGACCAATATCACAACTTAATCAATACGAAAGCTAAAGAAGAAACATATGAAAATTAACTCCATGTAAATATTGATTCGAGTTTACTTTTTTTTCCCCAACTTTAGTTAAATAAAAAAGCAACAAAAAGTGTATAGTACATAATTAAAGAAGAAACATACCATTTCATCAACAAAGACCATCTCAAACGTTTTGATAATCTTCGGTTTATTCCACTCCGAAACAGTCCATACATGCACAACACGAAGTCGTAGATGATGGTTAACATGTGTTGGCTTAAGATATTCAAGATGAACTAATGTGGTCTTATTTTTTGTTGTTGAAGAAGAAGCCATAAGTAACCTATAAGGGACAACAAACTAAATTAAAAGAGATAATAATAACAATAACATAAGAATTCATTGTTAAATAATAATAATAATGATTAAATATGAACAAAGTATATAAATAAAAAAACCTTTTTGTAGTCGATCGTAGTTTTTTTTTTGGCCGTAGGTTTTTTTTGGGTTGAGAATATGTGAGGGTTTTTTCTAGGTGGTATATATATAGATAATAATAATAATAATAAAGATTTTTTTATAAGATTTTTTTATTAAAGGTCGGCCATTTATTAAATAAATATTAAAAAAAGAGGATTAATAAGAATGGAGTATTAGGCTAAAGGAGGGAATTAGGGGTGCCAAGTATACCCCAAACTTTCTCTTTTAGTTATATTATAGATATATTCACATTAACATTTAAATGTGTGATATAAAAGATTGTGGTAGTCGAAACCATCATTTAATTTACTTTGGTTATGCATGAAGAAGAATAAAGCCTGAACTCCAAAACATGATTCTCACAACCTGTACAGTTCCTCCTTTCTACTTTTACTATCACCCTCCCTCTCATGTCTTGTCCACATCCCTCCTTTTTTTAGCCTGTAAATATCACTCTTCTCTTCCTTCTTACACACCCAAAATAAATAAAAAAAAAAAAAAAAAAAACAAAAAAAATCACCACCCACCCCCCTTCCCTTCCTCTCCATTACTCTCATTTCACTCAACCAACACAAAAATCATTTCTAATCAATTCCTTTCTTCCCAAAGATTCCATTATGATGAATTCACTACTCACTCTCTTACTAATTTTTCTCTTCATTTCACCATGTTTCTGTTCATCAACAACAACACCACCCTTAAACTGCACAGAAACATCACGTTTATGCACATCATTCTTGGCTTTCTCACCAACAAAAAACCAAACACTTGACATCATCCTCAGTATGTTTGACATCACCCCCAAAGACATCACCTCCGACGAGGACGACACCAGCAATAACTACCTCTTCATTAGAAAAAACTGTTCCTGTTCCGCCACTTCTCATAACTACTTAACCGTCACCACTTTCACTGTACGGAAAACAGGTGGATCTGTGTACGATATAGTTACAGATGCTTATGGTGGCATGGCGTACCTGTCTAACTTCACGCGCCCTGCGCGTGCCGGTGCGGTTGTTTCGGTGCAGCTGCTTTGTGGGTGTTCAAGTGGGCTGTGGAATTACTTGATGAGTTATGTGATGAAAGATGGAGATAGTATTGAGCTGTTGGCGAGTAGGTTTGGAGTAAGTATGGATAGTATTGAGAGTGTTAATGGGATTTCTAATCCTGATAATGTGACCGTTGGTGCTCTTTATTACATTCCTTTGAATTCCGGTTCGTTTCCTTTCATTTTTCATTCTTGATTTTTGTTAGTTTTGTTATTTGTTTGATTTATTACTTTTTTTTTTTATAAAAAAAATGTAGTTCCGGGCAAGCCGTATCGATGAGAATAGGTCGCTGATATAGCGCCTGCCCCATCGCCGGTTCTTGATGCAGGTGTTTCAGGTAACTTATTTACGACTATATAT
This sequence comes from Erigeron breviscapus, assembly GCA_034093135.1. NCBI lineage: Eukaryota > Viridiplantae > Streptophyta > Magnoliopsida > Asterales > Asteraceae > Erigeron > Erigeron breviscapus. The sequence continues at coordinate 114,889,212 of CM067167.1, read as the reverse complement.
TTAACCGTTACCAATGTGGCCTAGTAGTTGGTCAGGCATTTCTAGGTATATATCTTGAGGGTTCGGAAACGGTCACTTGGTTATCTGACATGCATCTTAGACTCGCCCTCCCGAATAGGAAAACCTCCTCCGTTTTAGAAATGCTTATTGTTTATACTGCCAATAAACAATAATAAAACACTCTTTGGAAAACTGTTTTTAGAGAATAAGTACTCAAAAGAAGAAGTTTGGTACGGGCTATTATTTAATTAAGCAGATAAGTGCTTTAAAAATATACAACCCCATATACCCTATAAATAAGAGATGGATTAACTAACATTGTAAGTGTGTTTTTATAATGTAGATGAGGGGACTAAACATAAGAGTGATCTAAAGCATTGGTGGATCATAGGGAGTTTATGTGTTGGTTTGGTTGTGATCTTAGCGGTTGTGATTGCTTTTGTGTTTTTGAGATCATCGATTTGCTTCGATGGCGGCTCAAGGAATCATGTAAAGGATCACGAACATCAACCTTTTAGTCATAAGTTCCATATATTACGAACGTCGAGCTTTTGGTGTGGTTCAGGGAGACTTTGTTGCAAATCTGATGATTGGAGGAGACATACGATTGAGGAATCTAGTGACCGTAATACCAACATTCCAAAAGGTTTGGATTCTCGGTTTATGTTACTATAAGGTTATGCATTAAATGAATCATGTATTCATAGTTTTTGAAGTGGTTTTTGTTCTTTTGTTGCTATTGCAGTTATTGGGACTGACGTGTTTGATGTAGAGAAGCCTGTTGTCTTCTCGTATGAAGAAGTTTTATCATGTACAGATGTTTTTTCTGAGTCTAATCTTCTAGGCCATGGAACGTATGGTTCTGTATATTATGGTTTACTTCGTGAGCAGGTTTGACACAATGACTTCCCTTCAAATGTCTGGAACAATTATCTGTGATGCAACCTTACTGGGGCATTTTTTTTCCTTTTGTTTCAGGAAGTTGCTATCAAAAGGATGACTGCAACAAAAACTAAAGAGTTTATAGCAGAAATCAAACTTTTGTGTAAGGTTCATCATACAAATTTGGTAAGGATTCTGGAATTCGATGTTATTATACTACGTAGATGTAGATCTCATAACTCCGTAAAGTTTATAACTTTTACTATATATTAAGCATTGACTCTGTTTGGTTTTCTTGTTGTCAAGGTAGAACTTATTGGCTATGCGGCTAGCGATGATGAGCTCTTCCTCATTTATGAATATGCTCAGAAAGGTGCACTTGCAAGTCATTTGCATGATCCTCAAAACAAGGGTAATATTTTACTACATACTGCTTTCTCCAAAGATAGGTGTTTTGGGTTATTTGAGAATATGAAAGATACAAGTTTGCAATCTTATTGACACATAATTTTACCTGTTTGGGTCAAAATTGAATGTCCATCAGATCAATGTGTCAAGTTGAACATCTTGGTTCACAACAGGCCGGTCAGATGTCAAATCTTAAAAGGGACCATGATCACCCAAATTCAGAATATATAAATAACCCTGCTTCAGTGCTTGAATATATTGAAAAATGATTTTTGCTCTTTTTCATAATGTATTAAATTGTATTATGTTGCTAGCATGTACTATTTATATTACTCCTTAAGCCTCTATATAGTTCTTTTCTTCGCATCCCTTCTTAAGCCCTTACTATCTTTAGAGGTAGAGCCATAGAGATATGTAGACTCCCTAAAAATTGCATAGGCTTGAAGTATACGAACTATGCTGAAACTATAGGCCTTGGTATTAGCTAAGAATTAACAATCAACTCAATCTATCAAGTCCTTCGTGATATTTTTATCTTTGTCCCAACTATAACTATATCATAGAAGCTGTATCTAAGTTAACACAAAGAAGATGTATATATGGCTTCCCTCTAGGTCATCCAACACTATCATGGATTATGAGGGTTCAAATTGCGTTGGACACTGCAAGGGGGCTGGAATACATACATGAGCACACTAAGCCTCATTATGTGCATCGAGATATTAAGACTAGCAACATCTTACTTGATGGTTCCTTCAAAGCCAAGGTATCTATCTTTTTTTTTTTTTTACAACGTAGCCTAACAACATAAATATTATCTATCATTTTCTGAGGAGAACTTTCATTTGAACAGATTTCAGATTTTGGTTTAGCAAAACTTGTTGGAATTACTAATGACGGAGAAATTTCAGCTACAAGAGTGGTTGGAACTTTTGGTTATTTAGCACCAGAGTAAGTTTGTATAACATATTTGCAGCTTGAGCTCTGCTATATCTTTATAATTGACTTTATGTGATTGTTCTTATTACCACAGATACCTCAGGGATGGGTTAGCTACAACAAAGAGTGATGTCTATGCATTTGGTGTTGTTCTTTTTGAGTTGATATCAGGAAAAGAAGCCACCACACGAACCGAGCCTGTTGTTAAGAAGAACTCTGACAGACGCTCATTGGCATCCATTGTAAGTCTAATTACAAACTCAAGAGTTCATTTTCATAATGTTGAGTAACACATAACACTCTGAGAGCTCCATCTTCCTTACATGGAGTAACAAGTACAGTAACAGATTTATCTGACTTGAAAACAAATAATTAAAGCATTATGGTGACTACCAACAATTCAATTTATGTGAATGACTTCTATAAATTTGTACTTTATTAACTATAATTTGACAGCGGCCTTTATTTTTTGTTTGGAATGTTGCAGATGTTGGCAGCTCTTAAGCACTCTCCCGACTCTATGAGTATGTCTGGCTTAAAAGATCACATTGATCCTAATCTATTGGATCTATACCCTCATGACTGTGTTTTCAAGGTAACATATGAGCTATTTATATCTATAAGTACAGATACTTAAAGCTAATACATGTAACTGACCCATGTATGATTCTACCATATGCGGTATAGATGGCAGCATTGGCAAAACAATGTGTGGAAGACGACCCAATCTTACGACCAGATATGAAACAAATTGTTATTTCACTTTCACATATTCTTTTATCATCCGTGGAGTGGGAAGCTACTCTTGCCGGGAACAGCCAAGTTTTTAGTGGGCTCGTACAAGGTCGATGATCTCTCTACAATCACCATTCATTCATTACTTGGTGAAGAGGGACTCTATTAGGCTCAGATCACAAGCAGTCTCAGTTTTCGCCGTTACACTGTGTGTGTATATAGTTTGCATAGATGGTTCATTATAGTATCAATCAAAGTGAGGTTTCATACATCCGCATTTCTTTTAGTCTCCAATATATGTTATGATCTGGAAATTTTCCCAACAAGTTTTTCTTGTAATATAAAGATGCGGACAGGGATCGAATTATCATGCTTTTGGTTTGCAGTTCAAAATACTTGTAACAGTATTTAATCCAATTGTATCACAGTAGTTTAAACAATCAGACAAGGGAGACACACATTGATGAAAATTATATCTTGAAGCTCTTTATTTAGTTTAAACTTGAGATAAGGGTCACAAATGCAGCTTCTTATCATATCATATCCATACTGATACAAGGCAAACAAGCCAATGCTCCCCCTTCACTTACAAAGAGAAGCCAAAACCCGACGAGGCGGCTCAAATGCCCGGCGGGCATGAAGAACTGCCAAATTATCCAGCAGCAGAACGTCACCTTTCTGCCATGGTATTGCCACACTTTCCTCCTCTAATATCTTTAAACAATCATGTATAACATGGGCAGGCAAAGGCGTACCATCGCCAAAAGTCACCGCCTTGACAGGATCATTCCTCGCATCTTCCCATCCGGTATACGCTGCCACCATGCTGTTAAACCATATCTTCCTTTGCCTAGTTCCATCAAACTTGATAGCCGGGATCGGCCCCATGACCGTCTTCACTCCATCATCTGTCCATTCCAGCTTCATTCCAAGCTTCTCAGCCCTGCAATATTTCAATAACACAAAACTTCAAGAACCCAATCTTACATTACTCTAAAGACTGAATTTGTCATATATAATATATACCTTTCTTCAGCGACCGCTTTGTCTTTGGTCATGAACGTGGATACCCATCCGCGACCAATGGGGGAAGACGGATCGTCGTCTTCCCCCAACACTCGTGTATATATCAATCCATCTTTTTCCAATTTGTCAACAAACTCTGGATACTTATGTTTCATCTTATCATAAATAACATGGCTTAACACAATAGGGGTTTCACCCCCTATTTTCGGTTCCACTTCACAAAAGAAAAACACCTTCAATGGAAACGTAGGTACCTGTTTTTCCAACACATCATCAACAAATATATATTTCTATTTCTATTCATAGGGAAAAATACATATACAAAATAATTATTATATATATCAAAAAGGGGGACCTGGGCCATTTCATGATGGAAGGGGATTTTTTGATCAGGAGGAGATTCATTAGAAGTAAAAACACGACCAACGACGTTGGTACGAGGAGCAGCCCCGCCCACGTAAGGAAGCTCATCATAACCGAAGGCTTCGACGACGTCGTTGAAGTCAGAAGCAGAGGAAACAGATGTGAAGCCACGGAATAGAATGGCACCATTAGTATGCAGTATGGATTCTAAATATGGTTTGTGATCACGAATGCTACGTTTTAAATCATCTTTGAATTGTGTATTGGGGATTAAAACAGTCGGGAAAGTGACGGAATCATTGTGGTATCTTTTTTGTTGGGGTAAGTCTTGTGATTCTATAAACAGGTTTTCTGGCATGTTTACGGTTACGGAGTGAGTACTACTTTTTAATTTCCGTTCAATTAGAGCTTAAAGCTTTTACATATGAATGTGTTCCTCTATGTATGTATGGATAGGATACATAGAGACAGGGACACATAAAGATTCCCCTTTGACTGATTTTTCGTCTAGGTTCACAGGTGGGGTCACTCTCATCATTCTTTTTATTTTTGTATTTATTCGGATTATTGGGGGAGTCCAAACTTTTCTAACTAATTTTTTTTTTCCAGAACATTCGGTCGGTATGCGACATTTGGAAAACCTCACCGTATAATGGTGAAGCCTTACACGTACCCTAGACAACGAGATGTTGACCATGGGCCGTTACAAGTATTTGGAGGAAAAAACCCCAAGACTTGCGACCTTGGGTAAAACCTAGGATGCCTCTGACCAGTTGGACTAGTCATTGCCTAACTTTTCAACTAATACACCATCTAATTAGATAATCATCATGTTATTGATGATTTTCAAACCTTTTTCTGGCCGTCCCCAAAATGTACACTTAGGTATTTATTCGGATTATTTGAGATTATGGAAACACAACTTGAATAAATAAGTTTGATCACAATTAGGGATTTTTCAAGCATTACTTCTCAATTGATGAAATATTTGGAATGAATGAATAGGGGATCATGTTAGATAAGAAAGGATAACATTATAAATGCATTTTTCTTGTTTGCTCATATCCAATTAGTCATTGGATAATATATTTTAAAGATAAATATATATAAGTATATAAAAAAATATTATGAATCAGAGTGAAATCATGGGTTAAGAATCCTAAGACCAACAATAAAGTGTATAGTACATGAAACACATACCTATATTTAGATACATATCGACATGGGATTTGCATAATGCGAGAATGGCCAATATAAACATTGGTTTCTTGATTTTAACGGTTTCTAGCAATTTTTAGTGATATATGACTGGAGCACCGGTTGACGGTAGGTGTGAGTGGTCATGTGGGGGCGGCAACGGTGGCTAGTGGTGGTAGGTTAAGAGAGAGAGAATGTGTCAGGTGTCATACTTTTACTGGGTGAAAAATAAGTTTACTCGTCATTTAGATTGGATGAGAAAAGAGAGTTATGTGACTTGAATGATATCTTAAATGATACATATTATCATATACATTATCAATCACAATCATTATATGCTGAATCCTGTCCTTTATGTTGATCACACAAAATATTAAAGGCAATTTTACAAGTGAACACATGGATACATATATTCACAACTTTATTACTTGCAAAATGAAGCGAGCACTCGGCGAGGTAGTGTAATCAGTGGGCGTCGGGAATGCAAGACTGCCAAGTTATCTAGAAGCAGGACATCACCCTTCCGCCATTGTAATGCAATACATTCCTCATCAAAGATTTTGGAACAATCGCTAGGAACATCAGTTGGCATTGGTTTACCATCGCTGAACATGACTGCTTTTGATGGATCATCATTTAGTTTATCTTTCAATCCTCCTACCACACCATTAAACCAGATTTTACGTTTTCTTAACTCGTCGTATTTGAAACCAGGCTTAGGCCCGATTATAACCCTCACAGCACCTTCCATCCACTCTAGTTTCATTCCTAGCTTTGCAGCCCTGCAATTTTTGGGTCAAACACACATTACCTTTAGAAAACTGGAAAAAATAACAACTTCAAGATGTTCTTTTCTCTGTGTTTAATCTATTTGCTATAAAGATTATCAAAGTAATTATCTAGAGACAGAAATTGACTTTTCTCTCACAAACCAGTCCATTGACCCCTAAAGTCAACTTTAACATCTTTTCTGTATTCAGAGGGTGCCATATACAAAACGAAAGTGTGTACTATAAATAAGGCAATCTGGGTTATATTCTAATCAGACGGGTCAAAAGAATCAAAATTTAGCTTTAATGCATACAACAGGTCAACTCCTAGATCGGCTTAAAGATTTATACTATTGTTGTAATAACATTTACCCGTACTAACATTGACTCGTTGCCCAACCCACCCATCTTGCTATAGTGTATACCTCCTCAAATTTATAATTTTATAACGAGTTCTAGTAACTATTGTGGATTCAATCAAATAATCAGGCCACTAAAATACTAAGTATTTAATTTCTATTCATATATGGTGCGTGTGGTTGATCCTATGAAACAAACCTTTCTTCAGCGATGGTCTTGTTGTCGGTCATGAACGTGTCCTTCCAGCTACGACCAACTGGTGATGAAGGATCAGATTCTTCTCCAAGAACTCGAGAATAAACCAGTCCTTTTTCTTCCATTTCTTCAACAAATTTTGGGTGCTTCTGTTTCATCCTCTCATATATAACATGACTTTGAGCTATACAAGTTTCTCCTCCACTTCCTGGTTGTACTTCACAGAAGAAAAATAATTTGGATGGAAACACAGGAGCCTGTCACATATAAGTGTATCTAAGTTCCAATTTAAAAGAACTGATCAAGCAAAATACGATTTTAATCATAATTCATACATGAGACATTTCGTGATGAAAGGGAATGTTCTGATCAGGTGGAGCTTCATTGGCAGTGTAAACACGGCCAACAACTTTAGTTCTGGAGCCTGCACCACCGACGCCATAGCTGAAGTCCTCATACCCCGAAGACTCAACTAGTTCGTTGAAGTCAGAAGCAGAAGAAACGTCAAATCCTCTGAAGAGAACTGCACCAGATCGATGGAGGATCGAATCCAACCATGATCTGGTTGCTTTGATGGCTTCAGTTAACTTAACAGTTTTCGCAAGTTTAAGATTTGGAGAAAGAACCACAGGGAAGAGAACTCCATCCTCACACTTCTGCTGTGGTACTAACCCAACTACTTCATGAAATAAGCCCTCTTCTGCCATGTTTGACAAAGTTATAACCAAAATTTGTAACTTAAACTGGTTAATACGTTCCAGTACTTTATAATAAATTCATGTAAAAATTTAACTAATACCCATGCTTAAAACATGCGAGATTAAAGGGTTATATAAGTAAGTCAATGGTGAATTAGTTCAAAAGTCGACATTTCTTATCTTAATTATTATTTTTGTGGAAGTAGACAATTGCAAATTGTTCACTTACATACATACGAGTAATATATACATCAAAACACTTGTCTAAAAAATGGTCCAGAATATGAAAGGTGCACAAGCTTTTCCTAAAATGCTCTAACATCAAACTCTAGTGTATTTTTGATGTTCTTTATTATTTATTTTTCAAAAATGAATTCAAGTTTTGCTAAAATTGAAGAATAACCTATATCATATATTAATCAAGCCAAATTTCCTATCGGTCAAAACTGTAAAATATGACATGAAACTTATAAAAAAACCAAAATAAAAGAGAGTGGATGTGCGACTATTAGTGATAATTTTATACAATAATATGAATATGCACTCTATAATACAAACATGGATGTGATCTTAAAACATACATATATATATCTTACATTATCACAATCACTATATGCCAAAGCTTGTCCTTTATGTTGATATACAAACATTATAGGCAACTTTACAAGTGATCACATGGATACATATATTCACAAATATTTTACTTGCAAAATGAAGCAATAACTCGGCGAGGTTGTGTGATCAATGGTCGCCGGGAATGCATGACTGCCAAGTTATCTAGCAGTAGAACATCACCCTTTTGCCATTGTAGTGCAACACACTCTTCATCAAAGATTTTCGCACAGTCACTAGGAACATCAGTTGGCAGTGGTTTACCATCACTAAACATGACTGCTTTTGATGGATCGTCGTTTAGCTTATCTTTCATTTCTCCTACTAAACCATTAAACCAGATTTTGCGCTTTCTTACCTCATCGTATTTAAAAGCAGGCATAGGCCCCATTATAAACCTCACAGCACCATCCATCCACTCTAGTTTCATTCTTAGCTTTGCAGCCCTGTCATTCGGGTCAAACACACATTGCTTATTACATCCAAAGCTTGATATCTTACAAATTGAGATACACGTGTTTCAGTGTGTTATTCATTTGCTATAAAGATCAACAAAGTAATTATTTAAAAACAGCAAAAGAGTTTTCTGTCACATAATTAGTCCATTTGACCCCAAAAGTCAACTGTAACATAGGGTGCCATATATAAATGGAGAAGGGCATGAATTAGTCGATCTGGGTTACACTAATAAATCATACAGGTCAATTGCCTTCAAATTTATCCAAAAATGGAACATGTCAAATGGTCCTGAATGGGAATAATACCACCTGAAATGAATCTTTAATGAATACAACTCCTAAAAGGTTCTACCTCAAAGATTTATATTATTGTTGAAATAATCTTGTTTTTAACTATAATTCACCCTTTAATCTTCATTAAGTTTTGTAAGATATGGCCAAAAAGTGTTCCAGGGTCGACGATCCAAACTTTTTCTATCTATATTAAATGTAAAAATTGACCTGTTGTCCAACCTGCACATCTTGCCACCAGCCCACCACAATGAATATTAAGTCATTATTGTGGATTTAATCAAACAGTTTGAAGATTGAAATGCTGTGTATTTCATTTTGTTTCTTTAAGTGTCCGTGTGTGATTGATCCTATTGTTAGAATATAAGCACTTAAACATATAACAACTCACGAGTACGCAGCGGATAAGAACGTATATGTAATCATATTAATTAACAAAGAGGGAATCGAATATGTACCTTTTAGCGTAAGCTTCCAATAAGATAATAATAATAATATTATTATTAATTAGGGTTTAAAGTAAAACCCCTCTACGATCGCACACTTGACACCCCTATGACGTATGCTAGTACCCGATCACGAACTCACAAACCCGTTGTGTAATACCCTAAAAGTCGAACCCTAAAAACCCCGAACCCCTTGGGGTTTTTCCTTGCTTGACCGATCGAACAAAAGGGAGAGAAAGAGAGTGTTTTTAGTTAGGGTTTTACCTCATAGAACTTATGAAAAACCCTTAACTATAACCCTCTATTTATAAGCTTCAATTAAAAGGGTTTTAAATTTGGTGACCAAGTTTGTAGAGGATTAGGAAACCCCATTAGGAATTTCGCCAACCCCCCCCCCCCCCCCCCCCCCCCCCCCCCCCCCCCCCCCCCCCCCCCCCCCCCCCCCCCCCCCCCCCCCCCCCCCCCCCCCCCCCCCCCCCCCCCCCCCCCCCCCACCCCCCCCCCTTTATTGTACAATTAGGAAACTCCTAATTTACACTTTAAGCCATCTCTTTTAATTAATAAACATTTATATAACTATTAACTTATGTTTATTAATCATTTCATGATCATATTAATTAACAAAGAGAATCGAATATGTACCTTTTAGCGTAAGCTTCCAATAAGATAATAATAATAATATTATTATTAATTAGGGTTTAAAGTAAAACCCCTCTACGATCGCACACTTGACACCCCTATGACGTATGCTAGTACCCGATCACGAACTCACAAACCCGTTGTGTAATACCCTAAAAGTCGAACCCTAAAAACCCCGAACCCCTTGGGGTTTTTCCTTGCTTGACCGATCGAACAAAAGGGAGAGAAAGAGAGTGTTTTTAGTTAGGGTTTTACCTCATAGAACTTATGAAAAACCCTTAACTATAACCCTCTATTTATAAGCTTCAATTAAAAGGGTTTTAAATTTGGTGACCAAGTTTGTAGAGGATTAGGAAACCCCATTAGGAATTTCGCCAACCCCCCCCCCCCCCCCCCCCCCCCCCCCCCCCCCCCCCCCCCCCCCCCCCCCCCCCTTATTGTACAATTAGGAAACTCCTAATTTACACTTTAAGCCATCTCTTTTAATTAATAAACATTTATATAACTATTAACTTATGTTTATTAATCATTTCATGATCATATTAATTAATATATTACTTTAATATACTAATTAATAACATAGAGTTTACGTGTCATTTTGTGTGACCCCGTAGGCTTAAATGATTTCCGGACATGCGTTTATTTAACGTGATCACATACCAACAGCTCCCACTTGAGCATGTTATATAAAGGCAATAACATTGGTTAGCGTCTAGCAACACGCCAATGCTCCCAGAAATATTTAAGTATAGTTTCTTAAAGTATCATTTGAAATGATTTAGTCTTTATTATCCCTTTGTTTCAGATACCTTGTTAATTATGGATATGGATCAATGTCATTCCATAATTTAACGATTATGTTTCTCATTTCTACAACTAATTAAGATTACTAAATTAATCGAGACAACCTCTGGAGTTCATTTGGGTATGGTCATACAAACATCTTAATTAATTAATGAGGGCGCCAAATGGTATCATTCTTCAGTTGCAAATTGAAGGAACAAATCCTATATTGACTACACGTGTTAGTCATGTCGTTTCACTACATTTATGAAAATAGCCCTTTGTTACTACCTTGTTCAGGATAGTTAGAACTATATCAAGAAAATGCAATCCACACATGCATAACCTGCTTGTATCTCAAGTCTAAGGATAAATAAAGCAACCATTTCACGAATTTCACTTAATGACGCTGATCCATAAAGTGATGATTCGTTAAGTGGGGTAGTCCGATATGCATCTCTATGGATATCATGTGAGTTTGGTAGGACCATCTTCAAATATTCCTAAGAATATTACCAATCGCTCATATTTGTCTTAGTTTAACTATATTCCCATATAGTTAATCGACAATGGACATTTAGAATATTTTAAAATATTCATGGATTTAAACATGCAAATATAGGATACAATTATTATTGAAATGAAATCACTCATACCAAGTATATAAATTCATTTATTGAAATAACAATTGTTTAACACCCCTTATCCAAATACCAATCACAGATTTACATGATATAACTAGCTAATTTAAGTCCTCTGCCTTCGGCATGCTTATTGAGCTTTCCTTTGACAATGCCTTTGTAAAAGGATCAACTAAGTTATAATCTGTGTGAACTTTGAGTATCTTAATTTCTCCTAGGTTCACGTGCAAAGTGATATCGTCTAGGATAATGTCTGGCACCTTTCTGAACTCCGGGTACATTGGCAATAAAGATTGCACAAGTGTTGTCGCAATACATATCTAAAGGTGTGTTATTTGAGGGCATCACGTTAAAACCCAAAAATAATCTTTCTAATCTAGACAACTTTCATGGCGGCTTCTTGAGGCGGCAATATACATAGACTCTGTCGCATACATAGCAACTGTGGTTTGCTTCTTGCTCTTGCAATCCACCATGCCTCCATATATAATGAAGACATATCCCGACTGAGATTTTGTATCATCTTTATCAGTCTGAAATCCACCATCACAATATCTATTCACTTTGAATTCTGGATCGGGATTTCCTCCATACACCAGAAAATCTTTAGTAGCACACATGTACTTAAGAATTATTCTTCACAGCAATCCAGTGATCCTTACTCGGATTCTGTTAATATCGGCTAACGATATTTTGCGCGAACGCAATTTCAGGTCAAGTACATCTCATCGCATACATAATAGATAGCACCGTTTTGCTAGATAAATTAAGTCCTTCTTGCATAGGTATGAAACTATGGTTAGAATTCTCCATCTTGAATTGCTTCAAGATCTTATCAATATAAGTACTTTGACTTAATCTAAACAACCGTTTACTTCTATCTCTATAGATTTTGATTCCAAGAATGAATGCTGCTTCACCCAAGTCTTTCATAGCAAAACACTTTCCAAGATGGGATTTTACATCTTACAACATTGGAATGTGATTTCCTATTATCAATATGTCATCTACATATAAGACAAGGAAAGTAACATTACTCCCACTAGCTTTGCGATATACACTTGGCTCATCAGGATTTTGAGCAAAACCAAACCTTTGATTTCCTCATCAAACCTTTTATTCCAACTTCTTGATGCTTGCTTTAGTCCATAAATGGACCTTTTAAGCTTGCACACTTTGTTGGGATATTTTGAAATAACAAAACCTTCTAGTATCATATAAACTTTCTTGTTTAGAGAACTATTCAAGAAAGCGGTTTTGACATTCATTTGCCATATCTCAAAGTCATAGTACGCTGCTATGGCTAAGATGATCCTAATAGCTCAAATGTCCGTAACGGGAGAAAAGGTCTCCTCATAGTCAACTCCATAAAGTTGAGTATAGCCTTTCGCCACAAGACGAGCTTTATAGGTGTGTATATTTCCATCCATGTCGGTCTTCTTCTTGAAGATCCATTTACACCCAACAGTTCTACCATTAGGTGGAAGATCAACCAAGCTCCAAACTTGATTATCTTTCATGGATTTCATTTCCACATTCGCAGCTTCAAGCCATTTGTCAGATTCCGGATCTGATAATGCAGCTTTGAAATTAGGAGGTTCATTTAAATCTCCTAATACGTGTTCTTCAGACTCAACCATAAGATTTAATCTTTCACGAGCACGTATTGTCCTTGAGGATCTACGAATTGGAATCACATCATCTTCAACTTGTAGTTCATGAGATTCATCTCTTTGAACATTTCCCCCCCAAGTTGATGATTGCTAGTATTTTCAGAAGTTGACACATCTTCTTCTTGAGTCTCATCAAGCTCGACAATCCTCCCACTGTTTTCTTGAGATATGAGATTCTTTTCAAAAAACTCATCATATCGAGATATTTTAACAGTGTTGTCGGTAGGAAAGTAGAAGTAGTAACCCATCGTTTCCTACAAAGATGCACTTAACAGATCTAGGTTTAAGTTTGTCAGGCGTATCTCTTTTCACAAGTGCCTCACAACCCCAGACCTTTAAGTAAGACAAATTGGGAACACTCCCATGCCACAATTAATGCGGTGTCTTGTCAACCTTCTTGGTTGGAACCATAATGAGAATGCATACAGCAATCTCTAGAGCATAATCCCAAAATGAAATTTGGAGAGTCTTAAGGTTCATCATTTAATCTAACCATGTTCAACAAGGTTCGATTTCTCCTCTAAGATATACCATTATATAGGAGTAAGCTTGTTGGATAAATCCTCAAGCTTTTAGATAACCCTTAAACTTTTGGCTTAAGTATTTTCCACCTCGATCCGAACGAAGAATCTTGATGGTTTTACCGAGTTGATTTTCTACTTCATTTTTATAACTCTTTGAATGTTTCGATGACTTCATGTTTATGTTTAAACAAGTAAACATAACCATAATGACTGAAATCATTCATAAAAATGATGAAGTAGCTACCACATTTCTTGACACATGTCTAAATGGGTCACATACATCGGTATGTATAAGTTCAAGTAGATCTTTAGCCCTTTCCATTTAATGCGGAAAAGTTTTTCTTGTCATCTTGCCGTAAACACGACACGCATTTGTCAAATGATTCATCATTTGATTGTAAGACCCCTTCACTTTGAAGACTTTCAATGCGTTTCTTGCCAACGTAATGTCAAAGACACGCATTCATCAAATGATTCATCATTTGATTGTAAGATCCCTTCACTTTGAAGTCTTTCAATGCGTTTCTTGCCAACGTAATGTCAAAGACACGCATTCATCAAATGATTCATCATTTGATTGTAAGATCCCTTCACTTTGAAGTCTTTCAATGCGTTTTTTGCCAACGTAATGTCAAAGACACGCATTCATCAAATGATTCATCATTTGATTGTAAGATCCCTTCACTTTGAAGTCTTTCAATGCGTTTTTTGCCAACGTAATGTCAAAGACACGCATTCATCAAATGATTCATCATTTGATTGTAAGATCCCTTCACTTTGAAGTCTTTCAATGCGTTTCTTGACAAAATAAACAAGATGACAATGTCAAAGATAGGTAGAGTCCAAGTTAGACTTGACTCTTTTGCTATTTGAATTATCATTTGATTGTAAGACCCCTTCACTTTGAAGACTTTCAATGCGTTTCTTGCCAACGTAATGTCAAAGACACGCATTCATCAAATGATTCATCATTTGATTGTAAGATCCCTTCACTTTGAAGTCTTTCAATGCGTTTTTTGCCAACGTAATGTCAAAGACACGCATTCATCAAATGATTCATCATTTGATTGTAAGATCCCTTCACTTTGAAGTCTTTCAATGCGTTTCTTGACAAAATAAACAAGATGACAATGTCAAAGATAGGTAGAGTCCAAGTTAGACTTGACTCTTTTGCTATTTGAATTAACATTTGAATCTCATCAACACTTATAATTCAATTAAGAAGATACTTGAAGAACTGGTTAAACCAGCTTGCTTCTTCTTCTTATTCAACTTAGGACAATTCCTCTTCCAGTGTCTCACTTCAGCACAGTGATGACAAGCCTGGTCTTTAGCCGGATGCTCCTTTTTCGTTGTAGGGGTCTTTTAAGGTTTCGAGACTGAAGCACCTTGCTTTCCCTTACCAAAGTTCTTGCCCTTAGTTTTTGGTTGTTTTCCTTTTTAAAACTTTCCCCCCTTGATCATAAGAACTTGGGGTGTCTCAGATTTCTTGGGAAGGTTTTCCTCATACTCAATTAACATGGCATGAGATTTAGCTATGATTTTGCTCATGCTGTGCATATTGTAATTGCGCATACAACTCTCAAAATCCCTTGAAAAGGAATTTAAGAATCATGCCAATAGCAATAGGCAGAGGATATACATAGTTTAGCCTTTCCAAGTGCTCAAAGTAACTCTTCATCTTGAGTACATGAGTGCTTACCGGTTTCCCATACTCGTATTTCAAAACATGAAGTGTTTCAACAAGTTCAAACAATTCCGCTTCAGCTTGTTTTCCATACATAGACTTGAGTTCTCTGATCATATCATACGAATTTTACAATTCGAACTGCTTTTTGAAACTCGGGAGTCATCAAACAAGCAACCTCATTATGTCTATCATACTGAGTATTATATGCTTCCAACTGCACAGCAGTGGCACTCGCATCAGGGATAGCGGGCATCTGAGTTTCAAGGACATCAGTTTTCATTTCAACTCTTAGAACGATTCTCAATTGACAAAACAACCATTGAAATTGGTTTCAGAAAGTTTTTCCCTTTCTAGCATCGACCTGAAAGCCGATTGGTGTATGTTTTGTGAAGGATTTGTTGCCATTTACAAAACAGATTCAAGTTCAATTATCGGTATTTTCGATAATAATCCTTAAGAAATATAATTTACCCATGTTAAATTCATTTAACAATTAATTTCTTTAAGGCTAGGATCCAATTGACATACCATCATTTCATCAGTTGATCTGCTAGAAATGATGTACTCAAAAGGTAAGTAACGAGTAATAATTGCATTACTAGTGCAACTCCTAGATTTATGGGACTTACAACAACACTTTAAAGGGGTGCTAAGTGTTTTGTAAACATGTTTTGTCCCATCTTATGCCACGGGTCAAGGATCTCACCTCTTAACTCGCTATAAGTCGCCCAATTAAGAACATGTAAATAGTCTACCACAGGTCTCACAATGGAGTAGTAATTTACCTTGTAAGATACAATTCACCTACGGTCTCACGTATAGCAAAAAGCACTTGCAAGTGTTCTTAGCAAAGTGGGTGGCAAAGACTTAACTTTGAATGGGTAATGCATTTGATGTGAATCAAAAGTTTATGTATGAAGACTCATGCAAATCTTCATAACATAATGTTTAATAAAATCATTTTTATAGTCTTAGCAACACAAAAGAGCTCGGTAGCTCCATTTGAACGCACAAAGAAGCGCAAGAGCAAAGGTTTGCGATAGACGCAATTAAAAACCCGCTCTTTTAGGAGGCTAGCACACTCCGACTTATACCTCTCTTAGAGTTTGTTCAAATGGGTGAGCCGGTGTATCTAATGGTTGTAAGACTCCAATTTTATTAAAAAATCTTATTTCGATAATTCTTAGTCAAGTTTATTCTTTTCTCTAAAACAATTTTGCATCACCATTTATACCACAATAAATATGCAAAATAATAAACTTACTAACTATTAACTAATTAATCATGTAACGAGTTAAGGTGGGCCACCTAAACATGGTCACTATGGTTCATGTATATGTCTAAGTCGGCTCCCCCTTCCAAAGAAGAGGACCACATACATCAAGTTACCTTGATTGCGTAAGCCTTTAAACAAAACAATTAGCAAGTAATTACACAAAACATGCTGACTGGAAATTTCCAGTAGCTTCACGACCTGTTTAGACCTGTTTCTGGTCAGAATCAAGATTCGACCAGAACTACAAAGTTGTAGCCCTATGAGTTGGGCATCTACAGTCCAAAAATCAGCTTCTAACTCATTACGATTTATCTTTTATGAATTGTTTAGTGAACTGTCGCAAAGCAGAAAAATCACACGAAAAATTCACATAGTCACACAATTATCTAATAATTAACCCTAATTATTGGATCATTATGCTTAGCTATTTATATCTCTATATCTAAGTAATAATCATAAAGAATTTTGCATGAATTCCTTATGATTTTTACTTCTATTTAACAATTAATTTCTTTAAGGCTAGGATCCAATTGACATACCATCATTTCATCAGTTGATCTGCTAGAAATGACGTACTCAAAAGGTAAGTAACGAGTAATAATTGCATTACTAGTGCAACTCCTAGATTTATGGGACTTACAACAACACTTTAAAGGGGTGCTAAGTGTTTTGTAAACATGTTTTGTCCCATCTTATGCCACGGGTCAAGGATCTCACCTCTTAACTCGCTATAAGTCGCCCAATTAAGAACATGTAAATAGTCTACCACAGGTCTCACAATGGAGTAGTAATTTACCTTGTAAGATACAATTCACCTACGGTCTCACGTATAGCAAAAAGCACTTGCAAGTGTTCTTAGCAAAGTGGGTGGCAAAGACTTAACTTTGAATGGGTAATGCATTTGATGTGAATCAAAAGTTTATGTATGAAGACTCATGCAAATCTTCATAACATAATGTTTAATAAAATCATTTTTATAGTCTTAGCAACACAAAAGAGCTCGGTAGCTCCATTTGAACGCACAAAGAAGCGCAAGAGCAAAGGTTTGCGATAGACGCAATTAAAAACCCGCTCTTTTAGGAGGCTAGCACACTCCGACTTATACCTCTCTTAGAGTTTGTTCAAATGGGTGAGCCGGTGTATCTAATGGTTGTAAGACTCCAATTTTATTAAAAAATCTTATTTCGATAATTCTTAGTCAAGTTTATTCTTTTCTCTAAAACAATTTTGCATCACCATTTATACCACAATAAATATGCAAAATAATAAACTTACTAACTATTAACTAATTAATCATGCAACGAGTTAAGGTGGGCCACCTAAACATGGTCACTATGGTTCATGTATATGTCTAAGTCGGCTCCCCCTTCCAAAGAAAAGGACCACATACATCAAGTTACCTTGATTGCGTAAGCCTTTAAACAAAACAATTAGCAAGTAATTACACAAAACATGCTGACTGGAAATTTCCAGTAGCTTCACGACCTGTTTAGACCTGTTTCTGGTCAGAATCAAGATTCGACCAGAACTACAAAGTTGTAGCCCTATGAGTTGGGCATCTACAGTCCAAAAATCAGCTTCTAACTCATTACGATTTATCTTTTATGAATTGTTTAGTGAACTGTCGCAAAGCAGAAAAATCACACGAAAAATTCACATAGTCACACAATTATCTAATAATTAACCCTAATTATTGGATCATTATGCTTAGCTATTTATATCTCTATATCTAAGTAATAATCATAAAGAATTTTGCATGAATTCCTTATGATTTTTACTTCTATTTAACAACTTTAAATAAATAAGGTACATAACATGCAATTTATATCTAATAAACATGTTAATTCACATTATCAAAACTTGCTTAGAGGGTTTCAATTAACCATTAAAATTAGGTTGAATTAATTAAACAAAACCCTTTTTATTTAATTAAAAATCGAAAAATTTAATTAATAAATAAGAAAAACAATTTTAATATTTAATAATTAATTAAATTCAAACCAACCCTAAACCCCCCTTCAAGTTTTGATCTTTGTAACTAATAGATCACATATGTGGCTCGTGATACCACTGTTAGAATATAAGCACATAAACATATAACAACTCACGAGTACGCAGCGGATAAGAACGTATATGCAATCATATTAATTAACAAAGAGGGAATCGAATATGTACCTTTTAGCGTAAGCTTCCAATAAGATAATAATAATATTATTATTATTAATTAGGGTTTAAAGTAAAACCCCTCTACGATCGCACACTTGACACCCCTATGATGTATGCTAGTACCCGATCACGAACTCACAAACCCGTTGTGTAATACCCTAAAAGTCGAACCCTAAAAAACCCGAACCCCTTGGGGTTTTTCCTTGCTTGGCCGATCGAACAAAAGGGAGAGAAAGAGAGTGTTTTTAGTTAGGGTTTTACCTCATAGAACTTATGAAAAACCCTTAACTATAACCCTCTATTTATAGGCTTCAATTAAAAGGGTTTTAAACTTGGTGACCAAGTTTGTAGAGGATTAGGAAACCCCATTAGGAATTTCGCCCCCCCTTATTGTACAATTAGGAAACTTCTAATTTACACTTTAAGCCATCTCTTTTAATTAATAAACATTTATATAACTATTAACTTATGTTTATTAATCATTTCATGATCATATTAATTAATATATTACTTTAATATACTAATTAATAACATAGAGTTTACGTGTCATTTTGTGTGACCCCGTAGGCTTAAATGATTTCCGGACATGCGTTTATTTAACGTGATCACATACCAACACCTATGATCAAACCTTTCTTCTGCGATGGCCTTGTTGTCTGTTGTGAACGTGTCTATCCAGCTACGACCTACTGGTGATGAAGGATCAGACTCTTCTCCAAGAACTCGTAAATATATCAGTCCTTTCTCTTCCATTTCTTCAACAAATTTCGGGTGCTTCTGTTTCATCCTTTCATAAATGCCATGACTTAGTGCTATACAAGTTTCTCCCTCGCTTCCTGGTTCTACTTCACAGAAGAAAAACAATTTGGATGGATACACAGGAGCCTGTCAGAAAGAAACCAAGTGAATTCCGATTCAAGTATATTGATCAAGTAAAGATCACTTTATCTACAATATTCATACATGAGACATTTCGTGATGAAAGGGAATGTTCTGTTCAGGTGGAGCTTCATTAGCTGTGTAAACACGACCAACAACTTTAGTCCTGTAGGCTGCCCCACCGACGGGGTAGCAAAAATCCTCATACCTAGAGGACTCAATAACGTCGTTGAAGTCAGAAGCAGAAGAAACATCAAATCCTCTGAAGAGAACTGCACCAGATCGGTGGAGTAACGAATCTAACCATAATCTGTTTGCTTTGATGGCCTCCGTTAACTTGACAGTTTTCGCAATTTTAAGGTTTGGAGAAAGAACCACAGGGAAGAGAACTCCATCCCCACAATCCTGTTGTGGTAATGACCCGACTACTTCATGGAACAAGCTCTCTTCCTGTAACATCCGCGAATTTTGGACCTACTTGATTAATTATGCAATTTGACTAACGATTCCAGTAAATGATGTAATCACATGCATTTTATGACTTAATGACGAGGATTGTGCTTAACGGGTCGATTGACCATTTATTTAACGATGCGATGCTAGACGATACAAAATAATGATTTGAAAAGCTAGTAAATGAGACCGGGTCAACCCATGGGTGCAACCCATGACCCGTGACCCATACCCAACCTTATCTCCCCAAATTCTTACACCATATCTCCACTCATCCATCCATTCTATCTTTTTCTTCCTCTTTCTAAATGAATGCAAGACCAAAATACCCACACACTCACTTTCTCTCTAAATCTTTACTTCATCTTTTGTGCTTCATGATAAATCTATGTTAGTTTAATCATCTTCATCATCAAGTAATCATCATATCAAAAATTTGGAGTCCAAGTGCAAGAAAATATCATATTATAGCTTAAATTCGGATTTAAACCCTTGGTTGAAGATTTGGTAGGTAACCTTGTTTCTATATCATTGTTTTATGTTTGTAAGTATGTTTCTAGTCATAATCAAGTGTCCACGGATCTAATTTCGAGTCAAAACCGGGTTGGGTTCCATCTAGGGTTTCGAATTAGGGTTTGATTAATTCCATGGATTTTGGGTCTTAGATTTGATGTTTGAATCGGAATTAAAAGGTGGGTTATGTTTATTTATGTCAAAATATGCTTGTTTATGCTTCAAAATGAGTCTTGAGCCTTCCTAAATCGATTTGTATGTCTAAAATGGTGTTTGGAAGGTGTTTGGGTCGTGTTTGAACTGATCTGAAGCATCTCGCGCCGTGAGGGCTTGATGTCGCGTCGTGAGGCTAAAAAACTTGACAAAATTTGAGGTCAGTGACCTAACTCGCGCCGTGAGGATTTGGGATCGCGCCGTGAGGCCTGTGTGCTTCTCGCGCCGCGATTTTGGCCCTTCTCGCCGCGATTCTGGTCAGTTTTCGCGTCAGTTTTCAAACGTCCGTAACTTTTGAACCGTAAGTCCAATTTTGACATATGACCTATCGTTGGAATCGTATGAGAGTCTACTTTCTTATGGTTTATCCTTTTGGGCTGAATCTTGATCCATTTCTAAAAATGTTGGGTCAAAGTGTCCTTGTTCTTGCTCGGGAGAGCTAGTAAGGCGTTTGTGGGATTTTGGCGTGACCTCAACTAACTAGACCTTTTTGACTAGGGTATTAGTGTTGAAATTTGTTGTATTGTGATTCACATTGATAGGTTGTGGACACGTGGCGGTTGTTGAACGTTTATAACTCGTTATTAACTCGTCGTTTTTGCTTGCCGATCAAGGTGAGTTCCGTAGCTCGCTACTCAATTGAGATTCGGGCTGAAAAGTGTACATACTTGATTGATTGTTGATTAATTGATTGATTGTTTGTTCGATTGACGCTTTGACTTAACGCTCGATTGTTTATGCTTTCGATTATGAATACATGTTGTGGTTAGAATAGTTGTACATACATGGAAGACGATTATGCCTTCAATGAGTTGTAGATGTGGTGGGAAGGCTGCGGGTGACCCTATATATAAGCATCTATGATTCCTTGAAGGTAGAGTCGTATGAAGTGTATGTGCATTGTGTTGTCATTAACTAGATACGTTATGATATGATTTGAGACGTTAATAACTAGATGATTGCTTGTATTTACGTGTTTGCACGTGTTTATGACGAGACGTTATGGATTGTTTAATCCATATTATATATATAATATATATTAAAGACGAAAGACGTTGTATTGTGTTATGTGTGTGTATGACGAGACGTTATGGATTGTTTAATCCATATTATATACTTATGAGACGAAAGACGTTATATTTATTATATATATTTATTTATGTATAAGACGTGGACGGTGGATTGACGAATCCACACCCGGTATGATCATGGCCACATTATGACGATATTATATTTAAAGACGTATATTATATATTATGTAAGACGTGGACGGTGGATTGACGAATCCACACCCGGCATGATCATACTCGGGATACGGGTTGTTGAACCCATATTATGACGTTATTATATATATATGGACGATTATTGAGACGTTGACGTTATTGTATTGACGTTGTTATATATATTGACGATTATTGAGACGTTGACGTTATTGTATTGACTTGTGCTAACGTATACCCCTTTAGGGTTTTCTTTGACGTGATTGGGTATTCTAATCCTCGTATATCGTTAACGGTTGATATTCCGACACTTGATTCCTATTACTTACCCCTACGAACTCACCAACTTTATGTTGACGCGTTTTAGTACACTTTTCAGGTAAACAGGTGAATCAAAAGACGTATTGGATGTTTCATTGCATGCTAGGATTGGACTTGGACTATTCCATGGATCCGTGATTCATTATTCCCGATTAAGGGTTATGCTTATGTGTGATCCGGTACTTGCATCCTTGAATGGTTAGTATGGATTGTTAAATCCTATTTATGCATTTAGTTTTACTCTACATAATTTCCATGTCGTGCTGTGCTATTTGCGTAACCCTCATGATTCCGTCTTGTTGGGGTGTTACACTTCCGCCATGTTTGACAGTGTTCTATCCAAAATTTGTAATTTAAACAGGGAAATATGTTCCTTAAATTCAAAACTGATGGAGATGTTTAACAATCAACAAAAAGAAATATGAACGTGTTGACATCTAATATCATAAAAAATAATATACTACAGATTATAACACATGGGAGATTGTTCACCTAATACATAATATACATTAAGACACATGTCTAAGAAATGGTTCAAAAGATGAAAGGTACACAAAGTCTGTCTAAAATGGTCTTAATCAAACAATAGTGTATTTTAGTGTCTTTGCACGAAGGGTTATTATTTTGCAGCAAGAGAGAAAATATATGGTTCAAAATGTAATCACTCATTTTTTTCATTTTTACTTGCAGATATATGGCTGAAAGTATATGTCGAGGTGGTTTCAGTAGTGGTCCGCGGGCACGAAAACGCTCAAGTGACTGACACACATACACCTTTCTTCCAAGGTGTTTATAAACACATACTATATTCAGGATTCTTATGCAGTCTTCTATGATATCATCATCCACAACTTCACTACTTCCAAGCTTAGCAAATGCATCCTTATCATCAAAAAATTTACGACTACCATGTACTGGGCTAGTCAAAATATCTGAACCAGGTCCACCGTGAATAAAAATCAAAGAAAGCCATTTCCACACGTGTTTCTTTTGGAATTGTCTACAAAGCAATATAGATGCAGGGTAAAGAAGATTGCACACACTTGTTTCTACAGTGACTAGTTCCTATAAACATGACATTCTTTTTGCAGATATACAGAAATTTACACAATGTTCTTTTTCATATACATTTCCATCATTCTTGGGAACCATTCACATTCTTAAATACATGATGATTAATAACCATTTATTCACAATGAGAAAGGGGAATATGGTGGTTCATTTGCTCCTCTGTCCCTTCACTTGCAAAGGGGAAGTGATATTAGTACCACATAAGTTGATTAATTTACCACAACTATGCATTAACTGTTTGTACAGTGTGTTGTAATACTTGTACAGTGTGGTAAATTAATCAAGTTTGGTGGTACGAATATCACTTCCCCTTGCAAAGGGATGCAAGTATGCGTCGAGGCGGCTTTAATAGTGCATTTCAGGCATGAAGGACCATCAAGTTATTAACAAGCATAACATCACCTTTCTTCCAAGATATTGTAACACATTCTTCTTCCATAATTCTTAAGCAGTCTTCCTTAGCATCATCAGGCTTGTTCTGGTGCTTCTTCACAATAGAAAAATAACTTGGAGGGGAAGTCTGGAAGCTGCGGTTAGACAAATTTCATAACTTCAATTTGAGTAATGTTGCTATACTAACTAAATCATTTGTCATTTAAACTGAACAAAAGCTGAGAAATCAGTCAGATAGAGTCATAGAGATGTATAGAATAGAAGTAATATTACATATGCCATCTCATGATGGAAAGGGATTTTCTTCTCTGGAGGGCTTTCGTTTGAAGGTGTAAATCCGGCCAAGGACTTTGGTTCTAGAGCCTTGTCCACCAACATAGAGTGCTTCAGGGTAGCTAAAAGCTTCAACAACATCGTTGAAGTCTGAAGGAGAGGTAACAGGGAAGCCTCGAAAGAGAATAGCACCTCGTTCATTGAGAAGTGACTCTAACCATGGCTTTTCATCTTTAATAGCTTCTTCAAAGACACTAGTGTTGTCGGTGTTTAGGGACAACACAGCCGGGAAGAGACCGCCATCACTTCATGTTTTTTGCTCAGGTAATTTCATTTGTTGGAAGAATCGTCCGGTGGCCATTTGGATTCTTGTTTTTAGCTCTGTCTTAAATTTTAGTACCTCACATATATATTCTGTTTACTTGCATATATATATATATATATAAATGTATATATATATATATATATATATATATAGGGAAAAGATAAAATGAGTCCAGCTTATTTTGAGTCCAATTTGAGTCCATTGATTTTCTTCCATCTCCTCAAATTCCAACCACTTCCTACCACCACCACCATCATCTCCGACCACCACCATGATTTTCCGGCGACGGCGACCACCGCCACCACAACTTACACATGTGTAAGTTAACTTACACATGTGTAAGTTAACTTACACATGTGTAAGTTAACTTACACATGTGTAAGTTAACTTACACATGTGTAAGTTACATGGACCCTTTTTGGACTCAAAT
This sequence comes from Erigeron breviscapus, assembly GCA_034093135.1. Classification (NCBI taxonomy): domain Eukaryota; kingdom Viridiplantae; phylum Streptophyta; class Magnoliopsida; order Asterales; family Asteraceae; genus Erigeron; species Erigeron breviscapus. The sequence goes on along the minus strand of CM067167.1, from coordinate 114,864,349 downwards.
TAAGCTGGACTCAATTTATCCCACCCCTATATATGTATATATGTATATATAGATACAATAGTATAATGTTAGATTTATATATGGCTACTAGCTAGTTCTGTTCTCTGGACATATGTGAAAAATGCATCTACATATTAGATACCTTTTAAATACATATGTGATTTCTCTCTCTCTCTCTCACTCTTTTTTTTTTCTTCTCAATTACTCATTTTAACAAACACACCATTTCTCAATTTCAATGTTTGACAATCCAAAAAATAACCACTTTTATTTTGGTATAATAAAGTTTTTGATTTAATGCATTATTAACCCAGCTGTAAAAAAACCATGGGTCTCGGGTGTTCGGTCTCTTTGCTCATCCTTGTTGGTAATCAACACACATTATAAAATGGTGTAAAAGATGCAGGGTCTTGGAAATTTGTGTTTCGAGTATGAATGTCAATGGTTGGATGTCAATACAAATCGTGTAATCCGTATACAACTGTTTGACTATATACAGCATCGGTATCACAAATTTTGGGATAAGACATGCATGCTGTGATGTTCTTGTTTTGGACTGTAAATTCAAGAACTGGTAGCAAGAGAGTTTTGAAAATCTTTAGTTATTTTGTAAATATCGACACCCATCAAATCTGGAGGATTAGTTGAAACTGTCCTATAAAAGTTACAAAACGGGTTACACAGGAGTTACTTGTCTGAAACAACAAAAGCTACATTTTGCTAATCAGCAGGTCACTAGTCCTAAAAGTTACTATCTGATATACATATGCAACAATAATCTCGCCGATTTGACCAAGTAATTTGGGTCTGGATGTATATTGACTTTTACAAGTGTGCACTCCGTGCCTCCTAACCCGTGATTTTTTTTTTGAAATGGACGTTTTTGGAGGGTAGTTTGTCAAACAAGTTTTGGGAAAACATTTTTTATGGAACCAGGTAAACTGGTAGTGGCATTACCGGTCTCAAAAATGTTAGCCGAACCCGGTTTTCCCACTACCGGTCTCGGTGAATAGCGAGACCGGTATTCCCATTACCGGTCTCGAAGGGAATCTAACAAGCTTTGCAGGTTGACGTGACTAGCTATAGTGGCCTTCAAGGAGAGAGACTGAGACCGGTATTGCCATTAACGGTCTCACCATTTATATATATGAAATTCGAACGCAGGTAGTTTACATGATACCATCTTCCCCTTCCTCAAATAATCATACCTTCATTTCATACTTTATATATTTTTTTACAGAAATGGCAGGTCAATCATCTTCTGGTGGTGGTGCATACCTAAATATCACTAGGGCTGGAGCTAGAAACTCCATTGGGTCTCACATGGTTGATGATAACAAGCATAAATCGGACGTGGCATCTATAATTCATCGTTTAAGTGCGAGAAAGTCGGCCTACACGGGCGAAATTGCAGAACGTTTAACAGTGGTCCGCCCTACTGAAATAGATAGGAGGTACGTGATGTACCTGCAGTCGAAGGTCCAATGGATGGAGCTAACCATTAACAATCTTACTCATGCCGAGTCCTCAATAACGAGCACGATTAAGGAAGCGTATACCTTTGAACACGAATTTCGCCTGGTTGGTAGTCGGCTTGAAGGTTACGTGACTGACCCGGGAGAGGAATATGCAACATAAGACCCCGAAACTGCAGACCCTGGCTATGAGCATTATGAATACATTCACCGTAATGATGGTGATGGTGATAGTGACGTGTCCTCTTCTGATTCTCGATTTGGTTCGCCTTATTTTGGCTAAAATAATGATTGTAATTTTTAATTATTAGGATTTATGTAATCGTTTCACTTTTAAATAAAGTAAGTCGTTTTATTAGTTTTTAATGTTGTTTTATATGTTTTTGATTATAAAGTGACAAGGATATCTAATAAGAAAACAAACATAAAATTGATATTCAAAGTTTCCATGTTACAAGAAAACACCTAGGAATTCAATTTAAAACACACAATAAGAAAAACAGATAAAAACAAACATAAAATTGATATTCAAAGTTTCCATGTTACAAGAAAACACCTAGGAATTCAATTTAAAACACACAATAAGAAAAACAGATAAAAACAACACACAAATAAGGGAAACAGATAAGCGACAAGATTAGTGCCATATTTAAAGTTGAATGCATGTTTTTCTATTATGACCCAATCCGTTGCAAAGGCCACATCTAGCTTGTTGTCTTGAGGTTGAAGATCTGCTGGTAGAACTCTCATCCATCTCGTTCCGGTACCGTCTGGTGCGTCTCCTACCCCTATGCGTGACCAGTTTTGCCGGGTCTCCTTGGATCTTCCAATCTACCTCTGCCCAGTAATGAACGTCTCAGAGGGGAGCAAGTTCAGCATTATACTGATTTATCCACGTCCTGGTTGAGTACCTCTTACTTGTAAGATTAGCAGCTCCCTCATGTCTATATCCGCAAACAGCAATGGCATGAGAACATGGAAACCTTTGATGCTGCCAAGCTCCACATGAGCATTTTTTCCTATTATCCGCCATGACAACATTGTATGTGTACTCGCCATTTTCATTTCTTTGGTTTGTTCTAACCGTGTACAAACATTGACGTTCATCAAAGACTTCCACCCTATGGCTTATTGAGGCTCTTTCACACATTTGATAAACCTCCCACATTTTGCGAGCTAGTGGTAGGGTCCAATTGCTGGCCATCCGGTATTGCTTGACAAAATGGTCTCTTGTCTAATTAAAAGTGGCCTCAATTAAAGCTCTAATGGGTAGCATACGAGCTAAACCAAGGATATTGTTTTGGCACTCGGCAATGTTTGTCGTTAAGTTACCCCAACGACGAAGTCCCGAGTCGTGCTTTAGAGTCCACTTATCCAAACCAATGTTTCTCAAATAGGGCCAAACAGCCTCGTCTTCACCTCTGATTTCATCCATCGCCCAAGAATATGTAACACCCCGAGCTTGGGCTCAGAATATTACGGAAATTATATAGCACACAGTGGAATTATCGTAGAACATAAACTATATGAAGTAAAAGGGTTCAGTGAACCCAAACCAACAATTAAGGTACAAGATGCAAAGTTAAACAAGAAGTCTTCAACCAGATTCAAGACAAGATAATACACTAAATCCAAATGGATCTAAAGAATAAACCCTAAGAGGGCAAACGGATCACGGATCTATGAAAGTCCCAGTCCAAGCCCTAGCAGTATCAACAAGTAGCCATCAAGTCTCCAATTTCACACGAATACCTGAAAAGTGCACTAAACAAAGTCAACACTAGGTTGGTGAGTTCGTAGTGATGGGTCATAAGGAACCATCATCAATAATCGCGATAAGTATAAAGGAAAGTACGTAATGTCTTACAAGTGGACTTTATAAGTCACAATGTCAACCAAGATATGTAAACTTATAGTAAACCTCGTCACATAACAAGCCGATAATGTATCAACAATAATGAGAGATGTGTGTCATAAATATGCATAAGTGATGTCAATATCAAAGAATATGCGAAACAATAAGGATGTATGAAGTAAACATGCATGAGATATGACCAAGCAATGTATGAGTGCATGACATGTGTGTCTCCCAACGTCATCAAAGGCAATGATACTCAAGTATGTGTGACTACATACTTGGGGTCTGTGTGCGTCCCGCACAATGCAATGATACTCACATGTCATCCCAATGACAAACGTGGCATCTCAAAAACATCGATGTATATACGTCTATATACTCGGGGTCGATGTGTATCCTGCACAAATATCAAGTACTTGAAAGTACAAGGCTCCCCAACGGGGTGATAGTGTATATGAGTGTGTTTAACTCAATCTCACCAAACAGTCCACCAACCGACTCCCATAAATCGGTCTCCCCAATTCAAACCACAAGTCAAGCATCCAACTGACTCCCATAGAATCGGTTTCCCCAAATCCAACCACAAGTCAAACATTTAACCGACAGCCGAAACAACATGTACATACACTTCGAAGGATTCTACTTTCATCGAATCATAGATGCTTATATATAGGGTCACCCGTAGCCTTCCCACCACATCTATAACCCTTTGAAGGCATAATCGACTTCCATGTATGCACAACTATCCTAATCACAATATATAATCATAAACGAATGCATAACAAATCCCACAATCCAATCAAACCACCAATAAATCAATCAAACAATCAAACACGTATGTGTGCACTTTTCAGCCTGAATCTCAATCGAGTAAGGAGCTATGGAACTCACCTTGGTTGGCAAAAGAAGTTAATATTGAGATAAGTTGAAGTTAAAATCGTTCAATGATTCGCCTCGCGTCCACAACCTATAATTATATACATATACATATTAATAATCAAGTCAAACCCTAATTCGTGCTTTAATTGTGACTCAAGTCATTTGGAAGGTTCCCGGGACTCAATAAAGTCATTAAAGAAGTCGAGAAATAGTTTGTAACGATCTAAAGTCGTCCACAAGTCGTTTCGTGACCAAAAGTTATTATAATACAATTATATAGTTTTAAGTTAAAACCCTAATTAGGTTTTAATATCACTTATGACCTTATAAGACTCCCGAGACTCGTATATATCATTTGAGAAGTCAAGATTTAGTTTAGAACGAATTAAAGTTGTCCCAAGATCGTCTCGTGTCTAAAATCTATTATTAAGTTTAATATATATATTTAGTTAGGTTACATCAAACCCTAAATCAAGTTTTTGAAATGGTCCATGACTTTAATCAACTCTTGTGGCTCATAAACACGACCAAAAATGTCAAGAGGGGATTCGAATGAAAGCTTGATTTGACCCAAGGGAGATGAACTCAAAACTAGGATGAAATTCTGAAAAATACACAAACCAGAGCAGCGTGCATTATGCCACCCATGGCGTCTCTTACGCTGGTACAATCCAGCATAGCGTCTGCTACAGTGGTACTGGGCGTGTGGTACGGTGGCTAAATGTAGCTGGACGTATGGGATGGTGACACTTGGCATCTTAGACGCTGGTTCAGAGGAGGAGGGGCGTAAGGGACGGTGGTACCACCGTTTCATACGGTGGTCTAGATTGACTTGTTTTGGCGTTTCGCTCCACCAATCCGGCGTAAGGCAGAGGTGTTTTGACGTTTGGTCTTTGTGGGGAACCGTCTCAGACGATCCCACAGGCGTACCAGACGGTGGTCGTGGCTGGGGGGAAGATCAGCTGACCAAAAAGTCAACATCGACCCAAGACTCCTTCAAACCCTAATTTTGACATTAATCCGACTTGTGATGATCCAAATCTCAAATTTACGAATTGTTACACATATTTAGACTTAAACAAACATAACCCATATTCCAATTTCGTTCTATAATCATCAAATTAATGCTTGATTCATTCATTACCCATTTTGACTTTTAACAAAACCCTAAACCGGCCAATTTGATTTTTCGAAGACTTGGAACCCATTTTAAAAGCTTGTAGGAGTGAAATTAGACATAACCCATCTCAAAAATCAATTCCTAACATCAATTTCATGTTTAGATCCGAATTTGAGCTAAATTACCCACTTTGTAACCCTAATTTCGACCCGTTTCGTTTTTGACTTGAAATTCGACTCAAGAACACTTGGGTTTGACTAGAAACATGTTAACAAACTTAAAATGATGGATTTGAGTGAAATGTAACTTACCAAAACCTTCTCCAAGTTGTGAAATCCGAAATTTAGCTAAATATGGAGATTTCTTGCACTTTGACTTCCAAATTTCTGATATGATGTTAAGGAGATGATGATGAAGATTAATCTAGCATAAGTCTATCTTGAAACACAATGAATGATGTAGAAATAACTATAGAGAGAGATGAGAGTGTGTGAGTTCTTGGAGGGATTTTAGAGAGAGAAAAGGAAGAGTAAATTGAATGGATGAATGAATGGATAAGGTGGGGGGTAAGGGTTGGGTAACTAGTTCGGTCAATGGGTCATGGGTCTAGTCCATGGGTTGACCCGTCTATATTTATAGTTCATTTAAATCGTCGTCGTGTGTCGTCTACTATCGTATTGTCCAACAAGTGGTCAAGTGACCCGTTAAGCGTTTTGCCCGTTGTTTAGTCTCAAAACGAACTAAATTATATTATTATTTGATTTAATTAGTCAAATTACACTCAAGTCAAATGGTCAAAAATCTCGGATGTTACAGAATACTTGGATTGTTGGGATGTGGAACCGGCCACCCAAGTCAAATTTTTGACACGCCTGTTCTTGAAGTTCGACATGACATTGCTACAAACGTGCCTCAAACAATACCGATGATGCCACCCGTCAATTTGGTTCACTGCATTAAGTATGCCTTGGTGACGGTCTGAAACGATACACAAATCACCCTGCCGCTGCGATCCGAGGTGCTCTTGAAAGAGATTTAAAAACCATCCCCAACTTTCATTAGACTCTTCATCAACCAAGGCAAAAGCGATAGGCAATAATTGTCCATTGGCGTTTTTTGTCACTACAGTTAGCAACTTACCCTTGTAGCTGCCTTTCAAATGAGTGCCATCGACAAAGATCACTGGAATACAACTTTGGAATGCTCAAATTGTCGGTCCGAATGTCCAAAATACAAACTTGAATGTTTGTATATGGCTTGAACTTCTTGGAGAATGGAGTCATTCCATAACGGTGTCTGGATTAGCACGTTTTAATTCAGCAACATACTTTGGCAATGCATCAAAGTTACTCGACCAAGTTCCATACAACCTTTCAATTGCGATCCTTCTTGCATTCCACGCCTTCACGTAGCTCACATCGACATTGAAAGTTGTTTTAACTTGTGCTTGGATGTGTTTCACTTGATAAGTTATATTCGCCTTCAGCTGGGGCAAAATTTCAGAAGCTGTCATACTTGCTGTCATACATCAGTTGTTATTAGCTATCACTTCTCCATAACAATTGTGACTATCGACCCACTCTATGATACGAAACAATCCTGATTTGTTTCTGCTGATCGTTGTTGTTGGACCGATCAAAAATATAAACTAAATACCAATAACTAGTATGGGTAAGTCGAGTATCGTATCCTCAGGGAATCATGGGAAAGTGTTGAACAATTTACAAACTTGATTAAACTAGGCATAAACTTAAAATTGATTGTTGGATTAATTTGATTAAAACTAAAAATGATTGAAACTTAACAAAATAATTCAATAATAAAAAGGGTAGACCATTCTCACGATCCCAATTATACTTTCAAAAGTATAACCTAACTTATATTCATTGGAAATCACATAGACATGATTCGTTATAAAGCTTGGAATGAATGAACGTTAAAGACTAATTGATTAGGTTGTGATGATTCACGATAATGAAAACCGAGTAATTGACACAACTAAATTATTTATCCATTAACAAGATTACAATTTCATAAGAGATTATTCCAATAATTAATGATTAACAAGAAATTGAAATCAAAAGATAGATGGAATTAGATGCAAACCAAATAACATTAGATGCAAAACACTAATCAAGAATTAAACATCTAATCCAACTTGAATATAAGAAAGGTTGAATACAATTGTCTTACATAATTGTTCACATGAGAATGATCTAAATACGCCTTGAGATTTTGCATGGCGTAAGGTACGCCCTGAATTTTGATGGCGTAAGGTACGCCCTTTGAGATTTTGCATGGCGTAAGGTACGCCCAATTGATGGCGTAAGGTACGCCCTTTGAGATTTTGCATGGCGTAAGGTACGCCCAATTGATGGCGTAAGGTACGCCCTTGAATTTTGCATGGCGTAAGGTACGCCCTTGAATTTTGATGGCGTAAGGTACGCCCTTGAATTTTGCATGGCGTAAGGTACGCCCTTGAGATTTGCATGGCGTAAGGTACGCCCTAATTTTGATGGCGTAAGGTACGCCCTTGAGATTTGCATGGCGTAAGGTACGCCCTAATTGAGGCGTAAGGTACGCCCTTTGAGATTTGCATGGCGTAAGGTACGCCCAATTCTGAGGCGTAAGGTACGCCCTTTGAGATTTGCATGGCGTAAGGTACGCCCAATTCTGAGGCGTAAGGTACGCCCTTTGAGATTTTGCATGGCGTAAGGTACGCCCAATTTGAGGCGTAAGGTACGCCCTTTGAGATTTTGCATGGCGTAAGGTACGCCCAATTGACTGGCGTAAGGTACGCCCTTTGAGATTTTGCATGGCGTAAGGTACGCCCAATTGACTGGCGTAAGGTACGCCCTTTGAGATTTTGCATGGCGTAAGGTACGCCCAATTGACTGGCGTAAGTACGCCCTTGAGATTTGCATGGCGTAAGGTACGCCCTAATTTGACTGGCGTAAGGTACGCCCTTGAGATTTGCATGGCGTAAGGTACGCCCTTGAATTTTGATGGCGTAAGGTACGCCCTAATTTGATGGCGTAAGGTACGCCCTTTGAATTTTGCATGGCGTAAGGTACGCCCTGAATTTGATGGCGTAAGGTACGCCCTTTGAATTTTGCATGGCGTAAGGTACGCCCTGAATTTGATGGCGTAAGGTACGCCCTTTGAATTTTGATGGCGTAAGGTACGCCCTAATTGATGGCGTAAGGTACGCCCTTTGAGATTTGCATGGCGTAAGGTACGCCCTGAATTTGATGGCGTAAGGTACGCCCTGAATTTGCATGGCGTAAGGTACGCCCTTGAATTTGATGGCGTAAGTACGCCCAATTTGATGGCGTAAGGTACGCCCTTTGAGATTTTGCATGGCGTAAGGTACGCCCAATTGATGGCGTAAGGTACGCCCTTTGAGATTTTGCATGGCGTAAGGTACGCCCAATTTGATGGCGTAAGGTACGCCCTTTGAATTTTGCATGGCGTAAGGTACGCCCAATTTGATGGCGTAAGGTACGCCCTTTGAGATTTTGCATGGCGTAAGGTACGCCCAATTTGATGGCGTAAGGTACGCCCTTGAATTTTGCATGGCGTAAGGTACGCCCTTGAGATTTGATGGCGTAAGGTACGCCCTAATTTGCATGGCGTAAGTACGCCCTAGATTTGATGGCGTAAGGTACGCCCTTGAATTTTGATGGCGTAAGGTACGCCCTTAATCAGGCGTAAGGTACGCCCTTAGATTCTGCTTGGCGTAACCTACGCCCCATCTGGGCGTAAGGTACGCCCTTTGAGATTTTGCCTGGCGTAAGGTACGGCCAATACTGGCGTAGCTTACGCCCCTTGTAAGTTCCAGATTTCCAGATTTTGGTTCTTGAATCACTTGACTTGTTTCTCGACTTTGCTTGACCCGTTTATGCTCCATTTAACGATAAGTTATCACCAAAGACCTGAAACACTTAAACAAACATAAAAACGCCCTACTCGTCTATTAACAAGCACAAGGTGGTCCAATTTTATCCATTAAGATCATGCGTTTTAGGCGTTTATCACATTCCCCAACTTAACCCTTTTTCGTCCCGAAAAAGTCATTCATCATGTGACAAGTCAATTTACAATCCTATAATACTTCCTATCACCAAAGAAACACTATATAGGAGTTATATCAATTATACATATTTGTAAAACTCAACCCTCAAGCAATCTTCAAAGTACACTTGGGTGAAACTAAGCAATGCAAACCAAATCACATAACACAATCAACTCATAAGACTTACAACTATCAAAAGATTTACGACTAGTAAATAGAAATATATAAAGGTGCAATTAAACCTAATAAACCTCAAGTTTGCCACAACACTTGTATCACACTTCTCACAATTTGCACTCCCCTCGGTTCATATTTTGAGTGATTTAGCAAAAGATGTGCTAATATGTATATTTGAAGCTCACAACCTATTATTGCAACACTAAAAGTCATAGGCTAGTGCACAAATCGAACCAAGACCTCATAACACCAAATTATCACTTCGGCATTCATACAAGATTGACGGAAATATGGAATGAAATACGGTAATGATTCTCTTTTGGGTGATTTACTAGAATGATTTTAGAACATTTCACTTTGGTTCTCCTTTTGGTCAATTTACATGGATTTTCACTTTTGACCATATACTTTGACTTTTCAACCGAATATTGCAATTTTGACTTTGATTTTTGTTCTTTCTTTCAATTCATCATAAACAACTCAACTTTGAACAATACTCGAATTTCATGGTGAAGTGAGGTGGAATATGGATTGAATTGTATGATTGTTTTCATCATTTTAAGCACATAATCCGGGTTAGAGGTCTCGACACGGTAAGTGCACTAGTTCTAACCTAATGTACAATAATGGTTCACACAATATGATCATCACGAGAATTCAAGCTACGCTGACAATCTAACCAATCATTGACGAGGCTTTTTCTCTCATGAAATTGAAGGATATAACGGATATATAAGTGTGATATATGCATTGGAACTCGCAATTGGCATATTACCCTTATAAGTCAACCATGTCATGCAATCTAATCTACACTACCTAGCCCCACTTACATGTACAAATCCAATCACAAGAAAATCTCCTTTTACAAACATGTATAGCTAATATAACTCGAATATTTTGCCCCTAAGGGTCAATTCCATACTACAAGAAAGTAAATCAACATCTAAACTAGAAACATTATTGAAATTAACAAGAAAATTAAATCTACCTATGAAATTAAAAATGCAAAAACACAAAATAAACACATAGTCACATAATCACACAATAAGAACAGAAAGATAAATGGAAGGTACCAATCACTGCTGTGGACCTTGCGATCCAAAGATCGACTCCATTAGGCCCCGATATAGAGATTGGGCCTCAAATGGATCAGAGGCTGCTGGTGGTGGATCATTCGAGCTTCCCTCAACCGTCCAACACAAGAATGTCTCGGGAACCACTCATAATCGTGGCTCTGAGGATAATATGGATGGGCGGTGGAAACATAAGGCTGCTTGTAATCGTATGGAGGAGGAGTCTCCACATAGTCAAGTCCCGCAATGTGGTCCTGGTGGTGGCGCACTTGCTCAAAATACTCAAACTGCTGTCTCTTATCCTGTTCATGAGCATATACCATCCCTAACTCATAACTCCTCCGTTGTACCCCCTGCTGAGCAGTCATATCCCACATGCTCCTCTCATAGGATGTCCACTGATTATAATCACTAGGCTGCTCATAACCAAAACTCGACCCAGTACCTCCTATCCCAGCTCCTAACAAACCATCTCTTCTTCCTTCAAAACCCCCTCTAGCTGCACTAGACTCAGCCCTCTCACTAGCACGCATTTGTTCCATCTGTGCTATCGCCTCCTCCCTAGTAACCCCAGCCTTAGGAGCTATCAAATACCCATTGGTTTTCAAATCCTTAAGGAGTTTAAACTGCGGATAATCCTGAAACTCCCACTCATTCCCTTTCAACAACCTCCTCATGGAATAAGGGGTATTACTCAAATACTCCATATTGGTCTCCTTTGGGACTACCTTGTGAATTTGGAGGAGACGGGCGATGAGTTTCGGGTGAGGAATGACAAGTTTGTTTCTTTTGTTTCTTGCATCCCAAATGTTAGACATTACAATTTGTCTAAATGATAAGGCCAGGTTCCCCGTGACCAAGGCATATAACACAATAACATCATGGTGCCTAACCATGCTCTTGTCACTAGTTCGGGGGCACACATTCCAACTCAAAATTGACATAATTAACCGGGGTAATGGCTTCAACAAAGCACGCTCCATCCTAAAGGTTGTACTCAAATTGTCTCTTGTAACATCAAAAACCTCAACAAGCATATCAATCCAATTATTAGGTGTTTCTACCCCCGTTAAATACTTCTCATCCACATAATCAAAAGCCCTCCCCGAAGTAACACCCGTGTCAAATTTGGCTATCTTATCTAAGGTAGCAAAAGACATTGTTACCTTTTTCCCATTAACCGTGCCTACTAACTTAGAAGTCACCGGGGGGTTATTACCGGGAGTCAATTCTAAAGTACCCAACCAATTAATGATACCATCTAAATAAATCTCAGCATTATCACCATTATTCCAAACCAACACTTGTTTCCATCCCATTTGTTCAAATGCTTCAACCATCCCAAACCCCCTAAATTCTGACAAGACAAGTGTTCTTTCACCCAACAATTGATCCATCAAGTTTTTGGCTTCAGCCATTGATGTGCTAAATCGAGTTTAAAATTTAAAACTAGAAGTACCTCGAAACTCACTACTACACACTATCGGGCAGTGGACCCGATCGTATGCAATATAGTTACAAAGTAAGTCCAGGTTCGTTCACGGGGATTGGTTTGAATCAATTGTCTAATAAAGTGGTTTGGAAAACAGGGTGGAACACTTTGAATCACACTTTGACAATTAAATTAAAGTAAATTTAAAAAGGCAAAACACTTAAAAGTAAAGAAAAGCTTCAAACAATAATAGTAAAGATCATCCACCTTGACTTCGCTAGACTTCAAACATGATTGCATTTAATTAAGACCACATTCATTTAGAGTTGACAAGATAATCGTGAAAGGATAAAATGCTCGCGTGGTACCACCAACCGCTCACAAAACACCCAAACACCTAAGTTGCTAGTTTAATTACCCAAGCCTGTACCACCAATGCCTAGACAACCTTACCAACAATTAGTTTGCTTGATCAACAAATTACCAATTGTGCCTATGTGAAAATAACGTGGTACCACCAACCGTTACAAAACACGTTGACAAAATTATTCCTTTTATTAAAATGACATTCACTATCATACCATGAACTAGTGATAGTTGCTCATAGACAAGCAACCGTTTGAAAATCACAAATGTATTCAACTAGTACCACTAACGAAGAACACACATGCCACCAATATCATAATAATATATATTAAGGAATTAAATCATCAAGATCTCGACACAACGATAATTGAAATCAACTCTTTGAATTAAAACATATAGCAATCACATCATTCGTCTAGTTTCATCAAGGTGGATGATTAAAAGATTAGCCACTCATGATTAAATTGAAATAACAATCAAAATAAAGGAAGAACATGATGTACCAATCGTTTGAGAAATAGAAATTGCAGAACAATAAAATAGATACGATCTAAGTGGGTGCACGTGAATCTTCAATGAATCGGAAGATGATGAAATCTTGATTTGATCCTTGAAGGTGTTCCTTGAAGTGCAGCTCTTAGAAAGAAAACTTCATTCCCCCCGGGAATTAGGTTTTGTTTTTTTATTTATACCCCCCTTCCATCAGATGCAAAAGCTGCCCAAAACCTTTCAGCCCCGCACTCTCACTGCGGCGCAGTGGGCGAGTGATGCCCCCACTGCGGCGCAGTGCTTATACACTGCCTTTGGTGCTCGTTTGTCAAGGCTGACTGCGGCGCAGTGGGTACACGCACATCCCACTGCGGCGCAGTGTAATATTACTGGACTCGATGCTCTTTTCCTTGAGATGACTGCGGCGCAGTGGGTACATGCATTCCCCCACTGCGGCGCAGTCCAATCATGCTGGTCCGAATAACACTTTTTTCACTATGAACAACTCTCGGACGCACAAATCAACATCTTGGCCAAAGAAACATCCGAACTTGCAACAAATGAGCGCGTAACCTGTTTAGAGCCTGAAACACTAACAAACAACATAAACGCGCCAAATGCACACAAAATCGACTTAAAACGCTTAATAAAATGGCCAATAATGATGTGGGCGATAGGTATAAATTGGTCACATCAGCCATCTTTTCTTTAAATAAAATCAATTGCCATTCATCGGGTAAAGTATGTAAAGGTATACCTTGTCTCCATTCGGGGTTTTCGACGTCAACCTCCATCTCTTCACTTGTCTGTGGTGAATTTTCTTCTTCTTCTGATGATTCATCTTGAACCATTGGCCTTTTCTTCTTGTTTGGTTGTTGACTTGATGAAGTATCACCTTTCTTGCTTAGACTCTTTATAAATTTCCCTGCTGCTTTCTTCATCCTATTGTCAACAAAATTAACCAAAAGTAACAATCTTTAGCAATGGTTAGTGAATTAAAGACAAAATTAAGAAGAAATTGCACAAATTTCGAATTTACACTCACTTTGATCTTGAAAAATAGGCTGAAATTAAACAAACAATTATGGGGGTTTTGTAGCCCTTGAAAAGTTATGCAATTTAGCCTAAAAAATTATTGAAATTGGTGGAGAATTGAAGGAGATAAGGTTGATTGAAGGTTAGGGTTCTTATGGATTTATTTGGGAATGGAGAAAGAAATCGTGAGAGATGCAGAAGAAAGAGATATGTGTGGGTGAAAGATAAGAATCCTGGACATGTGGCTTAAGTTAAAAGGATTTTTAGATTTTTAGATTTTATTAAAATTGGAAAAAAAAATCGACCTGGACCCCAGCGTAACCTACGATCTTCGTTACCGTAACCTACGCCTGACTTTTTAAACTGACCGTAACTTACGCCAGAATACGCCGTAACTTACGCCAGTTGAAAACCATACACCACTTGTTTTTCATAGACCGTAACCTACGCCCATTGGAGCCGTAACTTACGCTGGCTCAAAAACAAAGGCCGTAACTTACGCCAGAATACGCCGTAACTTACGCCAGTTGAAAACCATACACCACTTGTTTTTCATAGACCGTAACCTACGCCCATTGGAGCCGTAACTTACGCTGGCTCAAAAACAAAGGCCGTAACTTACGCTCTTAGTTACCGTAACCTACGCCTGACTTTTTAAACTGACCGTAACTTACGCCAGAATACGCCGTAACTTACGCCAGTTGAAAACCATACACCACTTGTTTTTCATAGACCGTAACCTACGCCCAGGTTGACTTTTGTTGACTTTTTTTTTTTTTTTTTTTAACTACAGCCACAAAACAATTTTTAAGAACTTGCAATTATATCAAAATTAAACTCCCTTCCCCAACTTAGAGGTACATTGTCCCCAATGTACACCTTAAACTAGAGATAAGTTAAACGACTCGCCTAATTGCAAAAACGTTCTCATTTTCACCCAAACCGACCTTCCCCAACTTACTTCGCAAGCATAGGTGCTGAGAATTATCCAACTTGTGTGATTTATGCAACAAAAATTACCAAAACAACTAAATAAAAGTGCATGAAAGTAAACATACCGAAAACGAAGCTAGAAAACAAACAAACAACGGGTTGCCTCCCGTTTAGCGCTAAGTTTATTGTCCTCAGCCCGACATTACCTCAATTGAAATTCAAGCAACCTCATAGGATGGTGGACTTGAGATGAAGTTCACCATTTCCTTTGTAGCTCCATTGATGTCGGTTGCATCCAAATACGGCTTCAAACGGTGTCCATTGACCATTTGCTTCACACCATCTTTTGGATCTTCAATCTCAATCTCTCCAAACTTTCCAACTCTTGTGACAACATATGGACCCATCCATTTGCTCTTGAGCTTTCCCGGAAAGAACTTGAGTCTTGAATTGTAAAGCCAAACCTTTTGGCCAACTTCGAACACCTTCTTCTTCAATTTGGCATCATGAACCGCTTTCATCTTGTCTTTGTAAGTTGATGCACATTCATAAGCCTCATTCCTTAACTCTTCCAATTCACATAATTGCAACTTCCTTTCTTTGCCTGCATTCTCAAAATCCATGTTAACGGTCTTAACGGCCCATAATGCCCTATGTGCTAGTTCCATTGGAATATGACAACCCTTCCCATAAATCAACCGGTAAGGAGTAGTGCCAATAGGCGTCTTAAAAGCGGTACGGTAAGCCCATAAAGCATCATTGAGTTTGGTTGACCAATCTTTTCTATCGGGTCTTACCGTCTTTTGCAAAATTTCTTTAATTTGCCTATTGGACACTTCAACTTGCCCACTTGTTTGTGGGTGATATGGAGTGGCAATCCGGTGGTTTATGCCATACCGTTTGAGAAGTTTGCCAAATTGAAATTTTTTGAAATGAGATCCCCCATCGCTTATGATCACACGAGGGATTCCAAATCTTGAGAAAATGTTGCTTTGGACAAACTTGCACACAACGGTATGGTCATTGGTCTTGGTGGCTATGGCTTCTACCCATTTCGACACATAATCCACCGCCACCAAAATATAGTAATTACCAAAAGAATTTGGGAAAGGACCCATAAAATCAATGCCCCAAACATCAAATATATTGACAACTAAAATGGGTTGCATGGGCATCTCATTCCTCTTAGTAATACTACCTAGTTGTTGACACCTAACACATTTTTTAACAAATTCAGCGGAGTCCTTAAAAATGCTAGGCCAAAACAAACCACACATAAGAACCTTATAACCTGTCTTTTGACCGCTGAAATGACCTCCACATGCAAATGAGTGTGCATGAGTCAACACCTCCTGAATCTCCTCATCCGGAACACACCTTCTCACCAATTGATCCGGACCAACTTTGAACAAATCCGGCTCATCCCAAATGTATTGCTTTGCTTGTGCCAAGAATTGTTGCTTCTTCCTTTTAGCCCAATGCTCCGGTAGCTTACCTGCGGACAGAAAATTCACAATATTTGCATACCAAGGAACAACAGAAACGGTTAGTAAATATTCATCCGGAAATGTCTCGTTGATCTCCTTGGTTGAATCATCATCCATAACTTGAATTCTTGACAAGTGGTCCGCCACCACATTCTCACTTCCCTTCTTGTCTCGGATTTCCAAGTCAAACTCTTGTAGTAGCAAGACCCATCTAATTAGCCTTGGCTTTGCATCCTTCTTTTCCATCAAATGCTTAACCGCGCTATGATCTGTGTACACAATCACTTTGCTACCACAAATATAAGAACGAAACTTGTCAAGAGCATAAACAACCGCAAGCAATTCTTTTTCGGTGGTTGTATAATTCAGTTGGGCATCCGATAAAGTCTTACTTGCATAATAAATCACAACGGGTTTCTTGTCCACCCGTTGTCCCAAAACAGCCCCAATGGCAAAGTCACTTGCATCACACATGATTTCAAATGGCATGGACCAATTAGGTGATTGCAAAATGGGGGCTTCAACAAATTTCTCTTTCAAGGTTTCAAGAGCTTTCAAACACTCATTATCAAACACAAAAGGTACATCTTTCAACAACAAATTGCACAATGGTTTGGTAATGACACTAAATCCTTTTATAAACCTTCTATAAAATCCGGCATGTCCAAGAAAAGAACGGACACCCTTAACATTGGTCGGGGGAGGTAAAGTAGAAATCACTTTGATTTTGGCCCGGTCAACTTCCATGCCTTTCTTTGAAATCACATGACCCAAAACCGTCCCCTCTTGAACCATAAAGTGGCTCTTTTCCCAACTTAAGACCAAATTCGTTTCAACACATCTTTTCAAAACTTTGGTTAGCTCATTAAGACAGTTATCAAAGGTTTGACCAAAAATTGAAAAGTCATCCATAAAAATCTCTAAGGAATCACCGACCATATCCGAAAAGATACTCATCATGCACCTTTGGAAGGTGGCTGGAGCATTACATAACCCGAATGGCATTCGCCTAAAGGCAAAAGTTCCATAGGGACATGTAAATGTGGTCTTATGTTGGTCATCGGGATGAATAGCAATTTGGTTGTAACCTGAATAACCATCTAGAAAATAATAAAATTGCTGACCTGCAAGTTTTCGATGATTTGGTCTATGAATAGAAGTGGGAAATGATCCTTAGAAGTAGCGGTGTTTAACTTCCGATAGTCAATGCATACCCTCCACCCGGTGATGGGTCGGGTCGCAATTTGCTCACCACTATCTCCTTTCACCACTTGAATTCCAGCTTTCTTAGGTACCGTTTGTGTTGGACTTACCCATGTACTATCTGAAATAGGGTAAATAATTCCAGCATCCAACCACTTAAGTGCCTCCTTTTTCACAACTTCACGCATATGAGGATTCAATCTCCTTTGAGCATCACGTGAAGGTTTTGCTTCAGAATCGGTGATGATTTTGTGCATCACAATCGATGGACTAATGCCTTTTAAATCGGCAATTGTCCATCCAATAGCCGCCTTGTATTCCTTGAGCACCTTAAGTAATGCTCTTTCTTGCATTTCTTCCAAATTTGATGCAATGATCACCGGCAAAGTTTTTTCATCTCCCAAAAATGCATACTTCAAATGAGATGGGAGCTCTTTCAATTCCACTTGTGGTGGACTTTCAATGGATGGCTTGAGATGAGTATCAATATGATCCGGTAGACTTTCCACCAAATGAGTCCATGGTGGTCTACCTTCTTGAATTGCCATAATCTCCCAATCCTTTTCTTCCTTCTTCAATGTTTCACTATGCTCCAAGATTAACCTGTCAACCAAAGCACAATTCTCCCGTGTGTCTTCCTCATTTTCATGAGGAATGCACTCATCAATGACGTCCGCCATAAAGCATTCGTCACTAACTACGGGGTTAGGAACAACATTCAATCTTATCTTACGGTTGCCAAAAGTCATTTCAACCGTACCCCTTCTACAATCAATTAATGCATTAGCGGTGGCCAAAAAGGGTCTACCCATGATGACATTGGGCTACCTAACATTACCGCTTGGTGCAAAATCAAGTACCAAAAAGTCTACGGGGTAATAAAAGTCCTCAACCTTAACAATCACATCTTTGACAATTCCTCTAGGGAGTTTAAGGGACAAATCAGCCATCACCAAGGTGGTGTCGACTTTTTCCAACGGTCCAAAGTCATATTGGTCATACAAAATTCCCGGAAGAATGCTCACACCCGCCCCCATATCCAAAAGTGCCTTGTTCATTTTGAAATCACCAACTTGAATAGTAATTAAAGGCGCTCCTGGATCTTGGAGTTTAGGTGGGAGTATACCCATCACAACGGCACTAACTTCCTCATTTAAAACAATTTTCTTTGGAAGCTTATGATGCCGTTTTTGGGTACACAAGTCCTTAAGATACTTAGCATAAGCCGGAACTTGCTTGATTATGTCAATAGAGGTATATTGATTTTCACTTGTTTAAAAATTTCCCACATTTCTTCCTCATGGGGACCTCTTTTCTTAAGTGTAGGCCTAAGTTTTGGATCAATCAAAGCCAAAGGAAAAGGAATGGTATTATCCTTCATATCCTTTCCTTGTTTTTCAGAAAATTTACCACTAGACCTATTGTTTTCTACCTCTTTAAAAGACACTTTTTTATTTGATTTAGGTAGAACAAGTTCCGGTTCATGCTCGCTATCTTCATTCTCATCAACATCCTCCACCACACCATCAACAAGTGATGATGGAGGCACAACTTTATTATCATAAACTTTACCACTACGAAGAAGACTTACATTGTTTATCTCCACATTCTTGACATTCTTTGAGCCGCCACTTTGATGTTGTGGATTGATCTTCGTATCACTTGGTAGCTTCCCCGGATTCTTCCTCAATTCCGATACATCCTCCGCCAATTGCCCAACTTGCTTTTGCAAACTCTCAACCGTTTTATCCCGAATCTCATTCTTCCTATCCATCTCTTTCAAGTAATCCATAATCTCCCGAGTTGACACATTATCACTTCCCGAAGACCCACCTTGGTTATTACCTTGTTGATAGTTCCTTGGGTAGCCTCTATTGAATCCTCCCTGATTTTGACCACCTTGGTAATTCCCTTAGTTGTAATTTTGGCCTTGAAATGGTTGAGATGGTGCCCCACTGTTTTGGTTATTTCCTTGAAAGTTCGGGTTGTGTTGATGATTTCTCATCCCCGGATGATAAGTGTTGGAGTTCATGTCATATTGCTTCTTCTCTCCATACACTTGATTCACTTCTTCAATTTGATCCAAGTCTAATGGGCATTGCAAAGCCGAATGTCCCAACTCATCACACCTTTCACAAATCGGATAGTCTTGAGATACTTGATAAACACCCCGATTTTCAGCCTTCCCCAACTTAGCAAACTTTTGCTCCAATGCTTCAAGTCTATCTTTTGTAGCTTGATCACTAGTTGATGAAGAGGCTATTGGACGTCTTGCTCTCCTATTCGATTGAGCTTGCCTTTTTGAGTTCACACTCATCTTCTCCAAGAATTCCCAATCAACATCTTCGGGATTTGTCAAGAAAGTACCATTGCTAATCGAATTCACATCCCTTTTTTCTTCCGATAGCAAACCATCATAGAAAGCCGTAATCAACTCCCATTTGGCAATCCCATGATGAGGACATACTCTCAATAACTCATTAAACTCTTAAAAGCTTCATAAAATGTTTCACCCGATTGTTGCTGAAAAGTTCTTATTGAATTCCTTGCATCACTCGTCTTTTGCATGGTGTAGTATTCATCCAAAAATTGTTGTTGCATTTCAGCCCATGAAAAGATACTTCCCGATGGCAATGTTAAGAACCATTGCTTTGCCTTATCCTTCAAAGTGAACTGAAAAAGAACTAGCTTAACCTCATCCGGTGAAAATCCTTGGCCTCCAATAGTACCACAAATCGCCTCAAACTCCGACAAGTGCAAATAAGGCTCCTCCGCAGCCATCCCATGAAAACTTGGCAAAATACTCAAACATTGAGGTCTAACCTCAAATGCTCTACCCCTCAACACCGGTGGTACTATAGGTGAAGCATTAACGGCTATGGCGGGTCGAAAATGACTATCAACTCCTTGTGGTGGAGGTTGATAGTTCATATTTGGCATGGCCCGGTTATGTGGTTGGTAATTTGGTTGGGCTACACGATGGTTAAGGCGAGGTGGTGGACCTTGAGGAAGAACTCTTGGTCCGTGGTTTATGTATTGAGGTTGGTTATATTGGGGTTGGTTGTATTGAGGATATCGAAGGTTTTATGGTTGCTCATAATCTCCCCCATGGTTCCAATCATACCCATCCGAATTATTATCAAACCTCCCGTCATCCCAATGATTCACCCTATCATGGAGCCTATCATAAAACGACCCATCCGCATCCCGTGATGCATCTCCAATATGAGTTGGTGTTCTAGGTCGGTTCGGAGTTGTGTAAGCACTCCTTATTAATGGGGGTGGGTTTCGTGGTGGAGTTTGATTTTGGTTATTTGGTTCAGGGTTGGTTTCTTGTGGAGTTATGGTGGGTTGGATGGTTGGTTGTGGATCTGGTTGATCACCCATGTTTACACGATGAAGTATCCGATTCCTTCTAGCTGTTTTCTCAATTTCCGGATCAAACAACAAAGGTGATGTATTCTTGGAATACCTCGTATGCATACACTACTTGAAATCTGCACAATCAACACACCTCGTGTAATACTGAACTTCAAGAATGAAAAATGAAACAAACAAGAACTGAAACAAAACAAAACTAAACTAAATATTTTTGGATTTTTCTGAAAATTTTAAGTAAACTAATTGAAAACAAAATTTCAACACTTTGCACACCGATTCCCCGGCAGCGACGCCAAAATTTGATCGTTGACGTTGGACCGATCAAAAATATAAACTAAATACCAATAACTAGTATGGGTAAGTCGAGTATCGTATCCTCAGGGAATCATGGGAAAGTGTTGAACAATTTACAAACTTGATTAAACTAGGCATAAACTTAAAATTGATTGTTGGATTGATTTGATTAAAACTAAAAATGATTGAAACTTAACAAAATAATTCAATAATAAAAAGGGTAGACCATTCTCACGATCCCAATTATGCTTTCAAAAGTATAACCTAACTTATATTCATTGGAAATCACATAGACATGATTCGTTATAAAGCTTGGAATGAATGAACGTTAAGGACTAATTGATTAGGTTGTGATGATTCACGATAATGAAAACCGAGTAATTGACACAACTAAATTATTTATCCATTAACAAGATTACAATTTCATAAGAGATTATTCCAATAATTAATGATTAACAAGAAATTGAAATCAAAAGATAGATGGAATTCATTCAAAGTTATAAACAAATAATCATTCATTCACTCATCATCTTCATCTCCAGAGACATCCCCATCAACGCTATATCTATCGATGGTATCATCACTTGTATAAGGTGCCTCATCACCAGATTCATCAAGTGGTGCAATTTCATCATTTTCATTGTCTTCATCATCTTCATTGTCTTCATCATCGCCATTGTCTTCATCGTCTTCATTGTCTTCATCATCTTCATTGTCTTCATCATCTTCATTGTCTTCATCATCTTCATTGTCTTCATCATCTTCATTTTCATCATCTTCATCGTCTTCATCATCTTCATTGTCTTCATCATCGTCATTGTCTTCATGATCTTCATTATCTTCTGACTGGTTACTCGGTTGAAAAAAACATTGACTTTGAGTCAAGCTTAACAACTGGTTTGTAAAAGTAGGCTCGAACCTCACTTCAAATTGCACATCACCAAGATGATAAATCATTCCCAAAGTATTATCATCAGTAATTAAATTTCTAAAAGGTGTTCCCTTAAATTCATACCATAAATATAATTGCAACTTGGCAGATTGTTTTGAAACACCAAAACAGCTGTAAGTGGCATCACAAAATTCTGAATAATTCAGTCTCTGAAAAAGAGGAAAACTTCTTCTTTTTGATGCATCTGCAGTTTGAAGAATCCCATTTACGAATGATACACAATCATCCCAAATTAACTGCACCATAATTGGGTTGAATGATGAAGATGAAGATGCCATTTTATTTTTGGAAATTTAGTTGAGTGTTGGTGTTTGAATATTATCTGAAAATATATTTAGTACTGATAAATGCTTGAAAATACATCATCACATGTATACTATATATAATGGTTACAACACATATTAGGGTTTCACAAGTATCCGCCACGTGTAGGGTTTCGACTGAACCCGATAATGGCAAAACCGGGTTCAGGTTTTTTGTCGGATCACTGTAGCAGTCAACACGAGTACACTGCACCTTGTCAGATTCCCTTCGAGACCGGTAATGGGAATACCGGTCTCGCTATTCGCACCGAGACCGGTAGTGGGAAAACCGGGTTACCTGGTTCCATAATTTTTTTTTTTTTTTCCAAAACTGTGGCCTCGTATCTTGAACAATAAGTTCTCTGTTTTCTCTTATGTTCCAAAGCCTAACAGCGTATACAAGTTCGACCTTGCTTTGAAAAACCATTCCTTTTTGTATCACATTTCTTTCTTTCGACCAAAATACCACATCTTCTTCAACTTCATTGAATGGCATAGGACGATCATCATCTTCAAGATTAAGATGTTGTTGCTGATCCAAGGGACCTTGTACATGTGCCCCTTCATCATCTTCATCTCCAGAGACATCCCCATCAACGCTATATCTATCGATGGTATCATCACTTGTATAAGGTGCCTCATCACCAGATTCATCAAGTGGTGCAATTTCATCATTTTCATTGTCTTCATCATCTTCATTGTCTTCATCATCTTCATTGTCTTCATCATCGCCATTGTCTTCATCGTCTTCATTATCTTCTGACTGGTTACTCGGTTGAAAAAAACATTGACTTTGAGTCAAGCTTAACAACTGGTTTGTAAAAGTAGGCTCGAACCTCACTTCAAATTGCACATCACCAAGATGATAAATCATTCCCAAAGTATTATCATCAGTAATTAAATTTCTAAAAGGTGTTCCCTTAAATTCATACCATAAATATAATTGCAACTTGGCAGATTGTTTTGAAACACCAAAACAGCTGTAAGTGGCATCACAAAATTTCTGAATAACTCATTCTCTGAAAAAGAGGAAAACTTCTTCTTTTTGATGCATCTGCAGTTTGAAGAATCCCATTTACGAATGATACACAATCATCCCAAATTAACTGCACCATAATTGGGTTGAATGATGAAGATGAAGATGCCATTTTATTTTTGGAAATTTAGTTGAGTGTTGGTGTTTGAATATTATCTGAAAATATATTTAGTACTGATAAATGCTTGAAAATACATCATCACATGTATACTATATATAATGGTTACAACACATATTAGGGTTTCACAAGTATCCGCCACGTGTAGGGTTTCGACTGAACCCGATAATGGCAAAACCGGGTTCAGGTTTTTTGTCGGATCACTGTAGCAGTCAACACGAGTACACTGCACCTTGTCAGATTCCCTTCGAGACCGGTAATGGGAATACCGGTCTCGCTATTCGCACCGAGACCGGTAGTGGGAAAACCGGGTTCGGCTAACATTTTTGAGACCGGTAGTGCCACTACCGGTTTACCTGGTTCCATAATTTTTTTTTTCCAAAACTTATTTGACAAACTACCCTCCAAAAACGTCCATTTCAAAAAAAAATTCCCTAACCCGTATCAAGTACTATAGGCATGCATCCCATCATTACACTAAAATACATATTTATTTTCATTAACAATACATAGATTTATCTAAACTCTTTGGTTCTAGCAAACTTATTTCCAAACGTTAATGCAAGAAGGATTATTATATTGCAACGAAAAAGTGAAATATGGCTATTCAAATGGAAGAATATAATAAGTACTTTTTACTCTTTCTCTTCCTGTCACTTGCAAATGGCTGCAAGTACACGGCGAGGTGGTTTTAGTAGTGGCTCTCGGGCATGAAGGACCGTCAAGTTATTAACAAGCATCACATCACCTTTCTTCCAAGGTATAATAACACATTCTTCATCCAGGATTCTCATGCAGTCTTCCATGATATCATCATCCACAGCTTCACCATTTCCAAGCTCAGCAAATGCACCCTTATCATGAATCTTACGACTACCATGTACTGGGCCAGTCAAATTATTGAACCACGTCTTCCTTTGACTTTCCTTGTCGAATCTGATGGCGGGCATTGGACCTGCTATAACCTTTGCAGCATTTCCCATCCATTCCAGCCTTGTCCCCAGCTTCGCTGCCCTATCAATAATCAAACAACATTATTAAGTTACCATTTTAATATTCTTAATGACCCAAACTGAAATTAGCTAATTTTCTTGTGTAATGTGGTTTTAATATACAAAGATTAACATAAACCTTTCCTCTGCAACTTTCTTGTCATCAGTATTGTACGCTGACTTCCAACCTCTACCAGTGGACGATGATGGTTGGTCCTCATCACCTGTCAAAATTATATACGTCACTCCATGCTCCTCTAGACGTGCAACAAACTCTGGATGTCTTTCTTTCATCTTATCGTATACTATATGACTCAAAACCATCGGAGTCTGTCCCCCGCTTCCAGGTGCTTCTTCACAATAAAAACATATTTTGGAAGGGTAATCTGGAACCTGTTAGAAAAGAATTGTTGGTGGAGTCACATAAGCTATGGAAAGTGGTTACCCCTACTCATATTGCAAACTTTAGTGACTACTAAGATGTTAGCTCAATTAAATGAAAGAATTAGTTACGCACATATGCCATCTCATGATGGAAAGGGATTCGTTTATCAGGAGGAGTTTCATTAGCAGTGTAAACCCTGCCAATGACTTGGGTTCTAGAGGCCCGTCCACCAATGTAAGGTGCTTCAGGGTAGCCGAAAGCTTCCATAACATCATTAAAGTCAGAGGGAGAGGTAACAGGGAAGTCACGGAAGAGAATAGCACCTCTTTCCTTTAAAAGAGACTCCAGCCATGGCATCTCAGCTTTGATAGCCTCTTCAAAGACTGTAAAACTAGTGTTCATGGTTGGGGACAGCACTGCAGGGAAAAGAACACCATCGCCATAAGATTTTTGCTCGGGTAATTCTACTTCTTGGAAGAGTCCTCCAATGGCCATTTAGGCTGTGGCTGTAGTAAGTGTCTTTAGATCATTTGCCTTGAGGCCAGGTGTGTACATATATATATATATTTACTTAGACGACTATTATAACTATCTTAATATTATAAATTTTGATGATGTTAACGATTGCTTCTTTTTTTTTTTTGCCACAAATAACGAGGTAACTTCTTCGCTGTGGTCGTCATGGAAAGGGAGATCTTTTGTTGCCAACGAAGGGTGCTAATGATGGATATTTTGATGACAGAAATTTGCATAGAGATTCATGATTAACAATGCATATTTTAGGATGCATAGTAATATTCAAAATAGCCCCCATAGGTCATATCATTTCAAGTTTAACGAGCATTAAGATTACTTATTTGTAGAAACCATAGTCATTGATCAATCTGGAACAATCTTACATAATGATTTGATAAAGAGAATAACAAACTTATAGAGAAAAGGATTCGAAGCAATTTGAAGTTCATTCTTTCTTAGATGATGAGTATATACAGATAACAACAACCTAGAAGTTGTTAATATAGCAAACTTATCTTACTGCGGCTTAAATGATACTCCGTAAAATGATAAGTTGGATTTGAAGTAACTCCAACAATGCCATAACTAAATTTCTCCAGTCTTGATGATGTAATGACTTCGGTCACTTTCACGTCAATTACAGAGGGATACAAGTATGTGACGAGGTGGTTTAAGTAGTGGTTGTCTGCCGTGAAGGGCCATCAAATTATTAACAAGCAAAATATCGCCTTTCGTCCAAGGTGTCGGAACACATTCTTCTTACAAGACTCTCAGGCAGTCTTTCATAGAATCATCAGGCAGAAGATCGCCATTTCCAAGCTCGGCATGAGTAGCATGGAACATTACTATTTATTGGGCCAGTGTTACTAATTGAAAGATTATTGAACCAAGTAGTATGTTGAGATCCTTATCAAATCTGAAGGCTGGTACTGGGCCATTTATTTCTTTTACGCCATTTTCCATCCATTATTCCAGCTTTGTTCCCAGCTTTGCCGCTCTGTATATCACACATTATAGATATTGTAGAATTGGAAAACCGACCTAATTACTTGTGGGTTGGCAGATTTGGGTCATGTTTTACGTTTCACATCTCAAATGAACCAATTCAATATACTTCCTTAACAAGGCTTCAAAAAAAAAAGGCTACAAGTCAAATGGGTCGAAAATGGCATAACTTGGATAAAAGAACACCTTATACTGTAATAAAACAGTTTCTGTAATCATACGTAACACAGTAATTACCTATTTTAAAAATGTTATACCTCCGCCCGACTGTTACCAAAATTATCTATTTTTTAGCTGAACCAGTTTCCCAAAAAGTCCGACCCGTCCATTTTGCCACCTCACATATAATTTTATGGATTAGCATAAAGTTGGTCTATTATCTTTGTGTCATGACTAATAAGTTTTAATTAATGTAGCAGATCACGAACCTTTCGTCTGGGACATTTTTGTCATCTGTCATGTATGTCGACTTCCAACCTCAGCCAATGATGGACGATGGATCGCCCGCATCCCTAAGTACTTTTATATAAGTCAATCTATTTCATTTGCAGGAATCGCCGCTTTCATTTGCACTTTTGCAGTGTATCCCAATGACTTTGACTCTACGGGCTCTTCCACCGATGTAAAGCGCCTCGGGGAAGCCAAAAGCTTCCAAGATGTCACTAATTTCTGAAGGAGTTATGACAGCGAAGCCTCGAAAGAGAATAGCACCGTTCTTTTGTAAAAGAAACTCCAGCCATGGCTTCTCAGCTTTGATGGCGTCTTTAAAGTCGCATAGTGTAAGATCAGTGTTTGTGTTTGGAGATAAGACCGGCCACCTGGAAGTCAAGGCCGGCGCCATGAGATTTTTGCTGAAAGAATCTTCGGGTGGCCATGAGATCAGTGTTTGTGTTGGTTGATTTGTTGAAGAAATTTTGTTTGTCTCTACTTGTAGTACATGTATGTGTGTAGTGGGTATGCTGATATATTTTGTTTGTTTTCATATCAGTTTATTAACATATCCAAAGCTAATCTGTTTATAAAGATACATCTATCCGGCCTGCCTAAACTTTATATATAGATGTTTGTAAATGAACTACTGTATTATATTGAGTTACAAAAATAATGTCCGATTTTCGTATTTTTTCATGTCATCAAAAACCTCAGTTTACTATAAGTCATTGAATCATAAACTATTTCATTCAACTATCTATATAAATCTATAGTATGGTGAAGGTTTTAATGTTCTAAAATTCGTATATATAGAGAAATAGATACAATGTATATGAGTTATAATTTGTTAGCTCGATCTAAAGCATGTATGTCTATGCAAGTCTGAAAATAGATGGATCTAATTATTAGATACTTTGAAACGTAGAATTGTCACTTAGGCCGGTGCTTATAATCTTCTTCTCGAGCGTCCTCCTAGGCCCAAGACGCGGACGGCTTATTGGCCGTGATCGTCCTTGCGTGAGCGTCCTTCCACCAATTCTTCCCCAAGAAGCTGCAAGACGTTGCAAGTGGGACCAACCGTTTGGTTTATTTATTTATTTTTTCTTTTAACGATAACTTATTTTTTTCCTATTTAAACACTAACCTTATTCCCATTTTAACACACAAACAATTCATCACACAAACTTTTCATTCTACACAACATGATTGTTGAAGACAACGGTCGCGCAATATCCGACTTTGAGGAAGATTATTTGTCTAGGATCATAAGTTTTTAAATAAATGTTGTAATGTGTTTTTTTTATTTGAATGGTGTTTTTTAAATAAATGTTGTAATGTGTTATTTAGTAATAAAAGTATTTTATTTGAATGGTGTTTTTTAAATAAAAGAAATGATGATGTGGCGAAGAAGCTGTCCTTATAGACAGTGAGAGTCCTGAAGAGTTCTGAGGAGAGTCCTGGATTATGTGATGCTGATGTGGCAAGTTCGAAGAAGTTGCTTCCTATAAGCACAGGCCTTAGCATATATACCAAATTAATCTAACTATTTTGTTACGTTATGGAAATATTATCTTTATACAAAAATAACATATAGTATGGTCCCATAAACAAAAGAATTGAAAGAAGAGTTAATTTGTTTTTAAGTTGAAAACTGTCGAATAGTCCTACCGTTATATTAAAATAATCGATTCTGAAAGTAACTGCACATACACACACACGCCTGATCGAATTATAAGCCGACGATTACAACTTAACTTTTCTTGGTAGAATGGTAGTATACGTTCTTCATGAATAATCTTTGATGTTAAAAAAAAACAAAAATTACCACACCGATTACCCATAAAACTCCAAAAGATCAAAGTAGACATTTTTTTTTCCACCTTGATAAAACATCAATTATGTGATCTGTCTAATCAATATCTCCTTTAATTCTCCCAAACTGTCGTATTTATAAAAAAAAAACATTATAATTAATGTCCGACGAGAAAGTAGGCACATCCGCACATGCAGTGATTAGTTTTAAAAAAAAAATCATCACTTGCAAAGGGATGCAAGTATGCGGCGAGGAGGCTTTAGCAGTGGTTGTCTGCTGTGGAGGACGGTCAAGTTATTAACAAACATAACATCGCCTTTCTTCCAAGGTATTATAGCACATTCTTCTTCCAATATTTTCAAGCAATCTTCCATTGCATCATTAGGCACAGTTTCACCATTTCCAAGGTCGATATATGTACCCTTGTCATAAATTTTAGCATCACCATTTTGCGTTGCCTTTCTTTGCCGCCCTATAAATTAAAGCATCTATTACTACGTTTTAGTTTTTAATTCCTTAATTATAAGTGTATAATAACTAAGGTCTAATTAAGAAATTAGTAATGTGAGAATTAAGCACAAATTAACCTTTCTTCCGCGACTTTCTTGTCATTGGTATGGTATACAGACTTCCAGCCTCTGCCAGTGAAAGACAAATGTTGGTCCTCGTCACTTGTTACTATTGTATACGTCAATCCGTGTTCCTCTAGCTTTGCAACAAACTCTGGGTGCTTCTCTTTCATCTTTTCATATACGATATGACTCAAAACTATGGGAGTTTGTCCCCCGCTTCCTGGTTCTTCTTCACAAAAGAAAAATAACTTGGATGGAAAATCCTTAACCTGTTAGAAACACGAGTGCAAAATTTATAGATGAACTAGCAACCAAAACCTTAAATTGGAAGGGTATTTAAATTACGTACGTAGGTCATCTCATGATGGAAAGGAATTCGCTTATCTAGAGGGCTTTCATTTGCAGTGTAAATTCTACCAACTACTTGGGTTCTTGAAGCTCGGCCGCCTATGTAGAATGCTTCAGGGTACCCGAAAGCTTCCACAACTTGATTGAAATCAGAAGGAGTGATAACCGGGAAGCCACGAAAAAGAATAACGCCCCTTTCCCGTAGAAGAGATTCCAGCCAAGGCTTCTCATCTCTGATAGCCTCTTCAAACGCTTCTAGTACTTTTTCTTTTGTGGTAATTAATTTTGTTGGATTCGACGTTAACACAACTGGGAAGCGAATGCCATGGCCATAAGACTTTTGCTCGGGTAATTCTACTTGTTGGAAAAATCTGCTTCCAGTGGCCATTTCGAATGTGTACGTTGTTATGCCGTTTGATATTTATGCCTTTGGTAATGATCGAGAGTGTGTGTATATATATTTCCCAAGTACTAAAATTAATTAATTAATGCATTAAATGGATCGATAACATATATAAAACAAAGAATACAGTACATCGATTCTCAAACTATGCTTTATAAGTTGAAAAGATGCATGCTCGTTTTGAGTTTGGTGTTTCAAAAAGAGTTAAATGCATTTTTGGTCCCTGTGGTTTATCAAATTTTGCATCGGCAGTCCCTCTCATCTTTTTTTCGCATGGATAGTCCCTGGAGGCATGTTTCACTTGCAACCATGGTCCCTCTTGACGGATCCGTTTGATTTAAGCCGTTAAGCCCATCACGTGAGCAACACGTGATGGGCATTTATGTATTTTACACCTAACCACGTTTAGAGTTAAATGCAAGAATGGTCCCTGTGGTTTTTCATTTTTTGCATCGGCAGTCCCTCCCTAAGATATTTAGCAACCATGATCCCTGGAGTTCTAGTTCAGTTGCAAGCTTAGTCCACTTTAACAGTTCTGTTTATTCCCAACCGTTAAATGGCCCATGTGCTCCTCACATGAGGGACAATAACGTCATTCCACACATTTCTTGTTTCTTTCTTTAACTTAAACTATCTTAGTATCGATATCAATAAATTGTATCTATATATCTCTCGCAAACACACATAATTACACAAACATCTAAATCCTCAAATCAGATCTGTTGAAAAAGAAAATCCTCAACATCTAATCCATGTATATATAATATCTGTATTGTATAGATATATAGTTATATCTTTTTCTAGATCTATATAATGAAATTATAGATCTAGATCTATATAATGAGAGCCTTGTATTGTATCGTTAAACATCAAGGATGTTATTATTGTTAACAGATCTCAATGAAGAAGAAGAGCTCATGAAAGTGTACACCGAAGGTTTTCGGTGGCGGCTGTTGAACAATGATGGACGACCGAAGTTAGTTTCAATGATATTATATATATAAATAAGAAAAATAAGATCTGTTAATAATTCCGGCCATTAACTTCGGTGTACACTTTCATGAGCCGAGAAGTAGTCCTTTCATGAGCCGAGAAGTAGTCCTTTTATATATATAAATAAGAAAAATAAGATCTGTTAATAATTCCGGCCATTAACTTCGGTGTACACTTTCATGAGCCGAGAAGTAGTCCTTTCATGAGCCGAGAAGTAGTCCTTTTATATATATAATATCATGGGCCATTTAACGGTTGGGAATTAGGAAAGTAGTCCTTTCATGAGCCGAGAAGTAGTCCTTTCATGAGCCGAGAAGTAGTCCTTTCATGAGCCGAGAAGTAGTCCTTTCATGAGCCGAGAAGTAGTCCTTTCATGAGCCGAGAAGTAGTCCTTTCATGAGCCGAGAAGTAGTCCTTTCATGAGCCGAGAAGTAGTCCTTTCATGAGCCGAGAAGTAGTCCTTTCATGAGCGAGAAGTAGTCCTTTATGAAGAATAGATACAATTTATTATATCCGGTGTACACTTTCATGAGCCGAGAAGTAGTCCTTTCATGAGCCGAGAAGTAGTCCTTTTATATATATAATATCATGGGCCATTTAACGGTTGGGAATAAACAGAACTGTTAAAGTGGACTAAGCTTGCAACTGAACTAGAACTCCAGGGATCATGGTTGCTAAATATCTTAGGGAGGGACTGCCGATGCAAAAAATGAAAAACCACAGGGACCATTCTTGCATTTAACTCTAAACGTGGTTAGGTGTAAAATACATAAATGCCCATCACGTGTTGCTCACGTGATGGGCTTAACGGCTTAAATCAAACGGATCCGTCAAGAGGGACCATGGTTGCAAGTGAAACATGCCTCCAGGGACTATCCATGCGAAAAAAAGATGAGAGGGACTGCCGATGCAAAAATTGATAAACCACAGGGACCAAAAATGCATTTAACTCCAAAGTTTACTTCAAGGGGATACGAAATAGAAAAATAATGTATCCTTTCTCCAATTCCTTCTCTCTATGTGTGCTTTTCTTGTCCTCTTTTCATTCCCAACCCCATGTACCAAACATCCTATTTAAATGTTTCCTCTCTTTCATCCCCCAGTGACAATATTCAATTTTGTTTTTTTGCAAACAACGCCGCCATTCTTTCAAACTTACAAGAGATCGATCATGCTCACATATATATTACGAGTATGAAAACAATACGTGGTAATTCAAAATTCGAATTTATTTTTTCTTGATAAACTATTCTAGAAAACTCTAATATGATTCCGTTTTCTGTTTTTCATTTTTTTTTAGTTTGGAAAACTAGTCTAGAAAACAAAGGAGTGGCTTCCCAAATCTTAAACTTCGTAAATATCTATCTTTCGTTAATTTAATGATTGCTATGAAGAGTACGTGGTTTATATATAAATTCTACAATTAAACTGGTTGCAAACGTGTGTAGCTAGGCTACGTGTTTTTGTATAGCTTGTGAGAAAATGTATATTTTTCTTTTCTTTTGCATGTACACCCTCCGTCCCAATTTAAATGTCCTATTTTGACTTTTGAAGTCTTTCTTTCGCAACTTTGCCCGTAAATTATTTCGTGTGTGTTATATAATAATTGATGTAAAATATATGGATAGATTGAGTTTTAGATGTATTTTTCATTGATATAACTTTCACTAGGTATTATATTATACAAATAAAAATATTTACGGTCAAAGTTAGAGAAAAAAGACTCAACAAGTCAAATTTGGACATTTAAATTAGGACGGAGGGAGTAGTATTTTGTTTCTTAGCTTTATAATTTTGTTTGACTAATTACCTAAATAATCCTGTTGTAGTGGATTTGATTCATAAGCTAAAACACAGGTTTTTATGGCTCTCAGGTAAGAAAGCCCGACTTGTTAATCGAAAAAGACGGGAATCCATAACTTTCAGATAGGAAAAAGACTACTTTCAGAGCAGTCAACTAGCTAGCCTTAAACCCCCAGCAAGCCATAGGGGTAGGCGGAAGACTTTCTCCTCTCGCTGCAAGAAAAGCCCTTTTATCGATCTTGATTATATGCCGTAGTACCTACCCCTCACCTGGCCTGCGAGGGGCTTCAAAGGCTCACAATGCCCCTTTTTAATAAGTTAGTTAGGACTTGCCTGCATCTCCCCATTCAATAGGCTAAGCAGCTAGCACCTTGCCGGTCTTGGTTTTGTCTCAGCAGAGTGCGTGGATGGGACGCCGGGGACGGTGCCCCTTCCTCTGTAGGTACTACGGCCTAGCCCAAAATAAGTTATAATGACTTCATGTATTATTTCAAAGCAATGTACAAAAGGTGCCTTTATTATCTACATCACCATAATATCATTACTTCTCGCCAAACTAGTGTTTTTGCAAGAAGTTTATTATATTGCAACCAGAAAACTTGTAACATATCGATTTAAAAGTACAAATTGTCACTTGCAAATGGATACAAGTATGCGTCGAGGCGGGTTTAAAAGTGGCTGCCTGCTGTGAAGAACAGTCAGATTATTAATAAGCATAACATCACCTTTCTTCCAAGGTATAGTAACACATTCTTCTTCCAAGATTCTCGAACAATCTTCCATTGCATCATTAGGCACGGAGTCGCCATTGCCAAGCTCAACGAGTGTACCTTGCTCAGAATTCATCGGACGAGTCAGATTATTGAACCACGTTTTGCGTTGGCTGTCCTTGTCCAATCTGACAGCTGGCAGTGGGCCTGTTATACTCTTTACGCCGTTCTCCATCCATTCCAGCTTTGTTCCCAACTTTGCCGCCCTACCAATCGAACACAAATTCTACTTATGTTCATCTATATATATATATATATATATATAGCTCTTAAGATTGAATTGCAAGTATTGCATGTGAATTTGCACAAACCTTTCTTCCGCGACTTTTTTGTCATCAGTATTGTATACTGACTTCCAACCTCTGCCATCGACCATTGATGTTTGGTCCTTATCACTTTTTATAATTATGTTATAAGTCAATCCATGCTCCTCTAGCTTCGCAACAAACTCCGGGTGCTTCTCCTTCATCTTATTGTATATGATATGGCTTAAAACTATTGGAGTTTCTCCCCCTTGTTCCGGTGCTTCATCACAATAGAAAAATATCTTGGAAGGAAAGTTTGGAATCTGTCACACACATACGTTATATAATAATAAAAAAGCCTTACTTATTAATTGGTTTAGGTTTGTCGTGGAAAAAGCATATTTTAAAATAGTTGCTGCCAGGGCCAACTTGTGCGGCGCACCAAATCTTCAGTGCGGCACACTAACTGTGCCTAGACCCCAAAAATGTGATTTATGAGTCCCAGTGTCGCACACCTTTCTTTATTAAAATTAAAATTAAATATGGTGTGATGTTATATATTCTTAAACTTCTTATGTCATTAGTCAAAGGACACACATGGAGTAATTTGCTAATTAAGCTGAAAAAAGAAGGAAAAATATAGATGAAGTATCAAAGAATTTACATAAGACATCTCATGATGGAAAGGGATTTTCTTATCGGGAGGGCTTTCATTTGCAGTGTAAACTCTACCAACCACTTTGGTTCTCGGGGCTATACCGCCCATGTAGGGTACTTCAGGGTAGTCAAAAGCTTCCACGACGTCGTTGAAATCAGAAGGAGTGATAACTGGGAAGCCTCGAAAGAGAATAACACCCCTTTCCCGTAGAAGAGATTCTAACCATGGTTTTTCCATTCTGATCGCTTCTTCAAAAGCATGCAATTGTTCTTTTGGTGTAAGTTTCGGATTCGTGATTTGAGACAACACAACTGGAAACAGAATGCCATTTCCGTAAGATTTCTGTTCAGGTAATTCTATTTCTTGGAAGAATCTCTCGGTGGCCATTTTGAATGTGTTATATCAAGGTTGACACGTTACCTAGAGATCCAGCTAGCTTACATATATATATTTATGTATATAACTCCCACCGATCCACATTCATTAGCATGCATGTCTGTCTCCTCTGTATCACTTCTCTGTTGTGAATTTAATTCAATGGTATTCATACATGTTACCTATAAATTTATGGTGTTGAATTGTAATTTATTAAGTGTGGAAGGGGTATTAGTGAAAATAGGACTTAATGTATAAATACCCCCTTCCACCCCATTTGTAAATTAACACTTTTCATATAACAAAATCTAATTCTATACTATTACCGGTTTTCTCTCAATTACCTCAACACACACACAAAAACACACTTTTCACACACTAGATCCAAACTCACAATTCCAACATTAAATCTCAAAATTAATGTTTAACAATTGGTATCAGAGCCGATGGGAATAAATCCGACCTGTTCCACGATTTGATTCCTTCAGATTCTTCTGATTCGATGAGATTCAGCGGGGATCACTTTTCCTGCGAACTTTCCGGCGAAGTCTTTTGACCGTAAAATTGGTTGGGGTTTGTGCGGATCTTCCTTCTGAAGCATTTTCGTACTGATTTTCTGTTTTGATTCGAAGTAATGAAAGAGATATCGTGAATTTAAGTTTTATTTAGTTATAATACCGGCTTTCTAAATTTCTTACTGTTTATTTACCGGTATTCAAAAACCGGTATTAGTTAAGTGTTTATCTTTTGATTTACCAGCTTTCAAAACCGGTATTCAAAACCTATGCCTGGTTTACACCAAAACCGGTATTAGTACTGTTTTCTTTAATTTTATAAAAAGAAACTCTGCCCAATTTTTTACTCGAAAACCGGTATTACTATTACTTTTGATTTACCGTTTCAAAACCGGTATTATTAAGTGTTTATCTTTTGATTTACCAGCTTTCAAAACCGGTATTAGTTAAGTGTTTATCTTTTGATTTACCAGCTTTCAAAACCGGTATTAGTTAAGTGTTTATCTTTTGATTTACCAGCTTTCAAAACCGGTATTAGTTAAGTGTTTATCTTTTGTTTACTATCAAAACCGGTATTTGTTCTTCATTTTCAATTTTTCTTTAATCTTCTCTAATACCGGTTTTCCTTCACATTTCATTAATTCTTCACTAATACCGGCTTTTGTTCGAATACCGGTATTAGTTCATCAAAACTTATATTCAACTCACACCCAAACCCGACTCATAACCCAATTCCTTTTTCAAAACCCATCTCGTTCAAAGAGGAAAGTCACACTTACTTGTTCTTGCACCATCTTCCTTCAAAGACTTAAATCACGTTCTTTATATCGTACATCTTGAACATTGGTTACTCGAATTTCTTGCTGGTTCTTTCTGTTCGAATTTCTTACTAAGTTTTTAATATCTTGTGAGCCTATAAGATAAAAATCAGACTAGTAATTGTTATTTCTTCAAGAGTCATATCGATTATGAGATATATATTGAATTTGTGTTTGAAAATATTTCTTTGAGAGAGAGAGATTAATTTCCAGAGAGTGAGTTTGTTGGATAGTAAGTATTATTTTGTGAGTGTGGTGTATATGGTGGTATATATTTTTGTGATTTCATAAACTCACCTCGTGACTCAACAGCAAACGTCTCACTCAAACATAGATCTCGAGACTTTTCCATACAGTAAAAGTCTTAAGTGTGGATAACGTGTCTGACAATTGGTTCCTTATTTCAAAAGGCGTGTTATTCTAAACGTGTTGCAGAAGAGAAACGTGAGTTGTCAAATTGTCATTGGTCAATTTTCTTTTATGCTTCGGCTTCCATAATAGTTACAAGTTGAATTAATTTGTTTTTGTTTTGAGATATTTACGTGAGTATTTGTGTCTAGTTAGTTAGTATCATATATTTTTTTTGGGCTATTAATCTCTGGACAAAATTTTCTTTAGGCCGTGTATTGGGATCTTGTAGAGTTGGGCTCAATGTTAAGTCTCATTTGATTGAGCTAAAAGTTTGTTTGGGCTTAGATTCCATTTTGGGATATCATTTGGATTTCTTTGGACTGTCATTAAGTTTTGATTCAAAATGACAATTAAAATAACGCACGAGTTTGTTGCGATGGTGTTAGATCTTTTAATGGGTGAAGAACCAAGTTGGGAAGAAATACGTCGTCATGATAATCACATTTGTATGTGTTGTACCAGTTCGTTTCCATGTGGAGTGGTTATTTTTGAGGAAAAACAAGTCGATGTGAATACATTTAAAACGATTGTGACACAACACAACAGTTTTCAACTTGAAATTAAGCAACTCAAATCTGAGAACAAAGAGCTCAAATCTGCAAATAATCTTAGTTTGTCTGCCATGGAAAGTTTTCAACTTGAAATTGACCAACTCAAATCTGAGAATAAAGAGCTGAAATCTACTAATGATCTCATTTTGTCAAACATGGAAAGTCTTCGAAAAGACAATGATCATTTGCAGTCAAAGATTCTCAATTTAACCAAAGAGTTGAATATTTCTCTCAAAGAGCTCACTGAAACCATCCTCGAAACCCATGTTAAAGAACTTGTTTTGCAACAACAACTTTCGAAGCTCAATCGTGAATTGCAAAACAAGTCAATTTCTTCGAGGAATAATGAGCAAACATGTTTGAAGTTAATCCAACAACTTCAAGCTCATTCCTTATCATTGGAAACTCAACTTGCAACCAAGTCAAATCAAGTGAGTTCTCCTTCGACTCATGCTTTAGAATCACCTCTTCTCAACCAAACCACTCCATTTCCAACTAAAACAAAATCCATTCATTCAAATGCCCAATCAAACCACAATCACCCAAAATTATCAACCAACATCAACCAACACCCTTCCTCCAAAACCAAAGCAAATCCTCATAATACCAAACCATCTGACCAAAACAATAAACAACCACAGCCATCTTCCAAACCAGCTCATACCACTCCCAAATTCTCAAAAGAACCTCATTCCACCAAAACAAAAACCCTTCTACCTAAACCTCATCCTACTCTCAAACAAATGAACCCATATTACACACCTCGCAAGACCAGACCTCCCCTCAAGCCTCTAAACAGCCATTGCCAGATATTCAAGGATTCCACCACCGGAATCATTCGCTATAGAGATCAATATGGCTGGTTCTCTCATACTAAACCCAACCCAAAACCTAAAAGCACTCCCATTAAATACTCTCTCTCTGAAGTTGTTTAAGTTTGCACCACGAGTCATTCACCCTCGTGTGCAAAAAGTGTTGACTATGCACAACCTCCTACTTCTCTTTTCGAATATCGAGTTGGACCCACCCTCACATGGGTTCCAACGTCTGGATTCAAGTAGGTGGTTGCGATTTGGCTTGTACACATAACTGTGTACAACCCGTTCAAAATCTGTTTATTTGAGACGTTACTTCATAATTAAACCTTTTTATTCACCATTTGTGCTATCAATCACTGTTGCATGATGAACACGTTACACCTGTTCATCATGAGGGGGAGAAAAGATGTAAGAGATTGATTATTCTTTTGAGGGGGAGCACATTGCTTTTCCTGATTCTTTGCTCCGAAGATTATGCCCAGGTTGAGGGGGAGCTAAAACGAAAATTCAATTTTTTGATTAATTGTTAGTTATAGAGAAAATTGTGTGTTTGAGGGGGAGCAAAAGACAAATGATCAAAGACTGATAAGTAAGACAAACTCCACACTCAAGATCAAGCCAAGTTCTACACTCAAAACCAAGCCAAGCTTCCACACTTCATACCAAGCTTCCGCATTCCACAAGAAACCCAAGTCTTCGTCTTCTCAAAATGTTTAAGAATCGAAAAGGTCAAAGCTGCTTGAAGACGATGAAGACAAAGATAAAGCTTCAAAGTCTACTAAACAACAAATATTCTCAACAAAAAGGACCCGGCAAGATTTAAAGACAAAAGACGATGCTACATTTACAATTCAACACCAAGGGGGAGATTGTTAGCTATAAATTTATGTTGTTGAATTGTAATTTATTAAGTGTGGAAGGGGTATTAGTGAAAATAGGACTTAATGTATAAATACCCCTTCCACCCCATTTGTAAATTAACACTTTTCATATAACAAAATCTAATTCTATACTATTACCGGTTTTCTCTCAATTACCTCAACACACACACAAAAACACACTTTTCACACACTAGATCCAAACTCACAATTCCAACATTAAATCTCAAAATTAATGTTTAACAATACATTTAAGAAGTGTTGCCATGTGGACGAAGCCTGCAACATTTTTGTAGTACCTAGTAGTAGTACTACTAAAACTTAACCACCTAATACTTGTGAACTCTCAAATTAGGCCTAAAAGTCATGTTGACATTTTTTAACAACTTAACTTACAAATGGGTTATTAACCAAGATTCTTAACCAACTTTCCAATTTGATCCAAGATACTTTTACAACTTCAGAATGGGTTTCTCAACATGTATACTTCCAAAAATATAGGTCTTGACCCGTTTCGACGACTCTACATCAAAATGGTCCGATCGGCCCGTTTTGACCGATTCATAAAACATTACACTTTTGACACTTCCATTTCTTTCCAACATTTTCAAGCAACCAATTTGACTCACCAAAAGTCTTTTCCCTTGGCCTTGACTTTGATGAAGTTTAGTCACATTCGGGTCAATTTTACCTCTTAACCACACGAATGGGTCAACATTACCCCGTTTTACCTTAATATCAATTAGCCATCCTAAGCTTGGCCACCCTTTCACTTCTTATTTATTTCAATTAGTAATAAGCGCAATTTGTAGGAATATAACCTTTGTAGGAAACTATTGTGATGATCGATATAGCATTGGTTTTGAAAAAACCACTCATCTTGGCCTTATTAATTAGTATTAACACTTTAATATCTTTATCCTTATAAACTACAACATAATTTTGACATTTCCGTTGAAACTCAAGTTGGCTGCAATATAACTCCTTTAAATTTCCAATCACTTGCAAAGGGAAGCTAGGACACGACGGGGCGGCTTTAGTAGTGGTCGTCGGCTATGAAGAACCATCAGGTTATTAACAAGCAAAACGTCACCTTTCTTCCAAGGTATCGCAACACATTCTTCTTCCAGGATTTTCATCAAGTCTTCCATAGCATCATCAGGTATAGGGTCCCCATTGCCAAGCTCCACTGTTGTATTCCTGTTAGAAACTTTCTCACTTGCAGGGCCACTATAACTAGCCGAAAGACTATTAAACCATGTTTTTCGACCACTCTCTTTATTAAACCTGATGGCTGGCACTGGACCTGTTATAACTTTTGCAGTATTCCCTATCCATTCTAGCTTTGTTCCTAGCTTAGCAGCCCTGTTATTGACCATTCGTATGAACAATGGTTAGGTTCCTAACACAACGGATTAACATTAATATTTATTGGTGTTTGTTGTAATGAAACACACAACCTTTCCTCGGCAACACTTTTGGCATCAGTCTTGTATGCCGACTTCCAACTACTGCCTGTGAAGGATGATGGATCGTCCTCATCACCTGCTAATTTGATGTATGTCAATCCATGCTCCTCTAGCCGTGCCACGAACTCAGGGTGTTTCTCCTTCATCCTTTCATATATGATATGACTCAGAACTATTGGGGTTTCCCCACCTTTTCCTGGTTCTTCTTCGCAAAAGAAAAACAGTTTGGTAGGGAAATCTGGAACCTATATATAATCATCTGAAAGCCGTTTAGTTACTCCATTAGGATTATGAGTACTTCTCACAAAGCCGATCCTTCCTCCTTAGCAATAAGTAATCTCATATTACCAGAACTAGTTTTGATATATTTTGCTTAATGCTGCTTTAAATTGAAAAATGAAAACAGTAATTGTCTTTTCCTAGCCAATTTGTCTTTAAATTAAGAAAAATGCTAAATACAACTCTAAGGGTTTGTATTTAACGTGCATATATAAAAAAAAATTATATCTTTCATATCAAAAGTCTAACCTTGAATTTTATGTAAGTATAACTTTTTTATGCATGACTACCGCCTTTAGGCTGTATTCAACAAAACCCTTAAATTAGTTGTTACTCGTATATAACTACTTGATTAATCGATCGCTTGTGTTGTTATACTATGTGTTCATTTTTTGAAAGCAACGAATTGAATTATTGCAAGAATATACAAAAGTCAGTCTCATATAACATAAATGAAATCCTAACTAGTAACTACACCACTAGTTGTTCCTAATTACCAATACAAAAGGAAATTAGGGGGGGGGGATACAATTGGACACATAGTAATTAGTAAGTTAAGTATGAAAGGAGAGAATGTAGTAGTACATACGTAAGACATTTCATGATGGAAAGGAATTCCCATATGAGGAGGGCATTCATTTGCAGTGTAAACTCTGCCAACAACTTTGTTTCGAGAAGCTCGGCCACCCACATAGATTGCTTCTGGGTAACCGAAAGCTTCAACGACGTCGTTGAAGTCATCAGGAGAGGTAACAGGGAAGCCTCGAAACAGAATAGCACCTCTTTCATTCAGAAGACACTCTAGCCATGCCTTTTCGGCTCTAATCGCGTCTACTAAAACACATACTGATGAATTTGTAGCAGCGGGGGATAAAACAGCCGGGAAAAGAAGATGGTTTTGGATTTGAGATTTTTGTTGAGGTAGCTCTACTTCTTGGAAGAATTTTCCGGTGGGCATTTGGGATATGTGTGGCAAGCAACTTTACCTTTTTTAACCATTTTTCCCTTACATTATATAAACAAAGTTCCAAAGATTAAAAAGAAAAGTCAGCAGAAAAATCTAACACGTCTCATTGGATATGAAAAAGTATTTTGTAAATATCTCTACTATTTTATAAAAATTATCACACTCTCTCTCCTAACACTTTTCAACACTCTCTCTCATAAAAATGTCCCCATGCGAAATTATCATTCTACCCTTAACGAATTAATTAATTATCTCTCTTTTATTCATCAATTTAAACATTTCCACTTAAAATACCTATAATGCACTTAATGAAATAATGTACCTATAATACCTAAAATAACTACACTATCCCTTTTACATTAATCTTTTTACAATAATAACTACACCGCCACCACCCGTCACGCCACCACCACACCGCCGCCACCACCACACCGTCGTTACCATCATCACCACCGCATTATGCGGGTAAAATGCTAGTTTCATTTTATAGTTTAATTTAGTCAGTTTACCTGCACGTGACATACGTTTTTTACGAATGATAAAGTTTTAAGAGTTAATTGCAAGATTGGTCCCTGTGGTTTGTACATTTTAGCAATGGGGGTCCCTTTTCAATTATCGTTGCAATGGGGGTCTCTCTTATGAGAACTTTTTGCAAGATTGGTCCCTTTTTAACAGGACCGTTAGCGGGTGTCGTTAAGTTGACACATGGCTATAACGTTTAGGGGCAATATCGTCTTTTCACACAACATAGAAGGGACCTTTATTGCTAATGAATTCGAAAAGGGACCCCCATTGCTAAAGTGTGTAAACCACAGGGACCAATCTTGCAATTAACTCTTGATAATACATATCATCATTTATATTTATCTTTTTTTATATACATACTAAAATAATATTGATTTAACCATTTATTAACCAACTAAGAAACTTAATTAACCGCTAAAATTGTAGAACATGGACCAAAAAAAAATTAATATTACTAATAATAAATGTAAAAAAAGTCTTATTAATTTAGTTTTTTTGTAATCCATCACTAAATTATATTTTTAGTTTTTTTTAACATATAAATTATATTTTTAGTTTTTTTGTAATCCATCACTAAATTATACTTTTTAGTTTTTTTATTAAAGAATAAATTTTACTAAATACTTAATTAGTTATTAACACTTTTTTGCTTTTCATAATTATTAATAATTAAATTACTAAAAATATATTTCCACTTACACTCAATATATCTAAAATATATTAAAAAATCTGTTAGCATTTATATTAAAATAAACTTTCACGTATATTTATTAATTAATATTTATAAATCAACCAACTGCATAAATGTTTAATAGTTACATAGAGAACTAAAATACCATATATGACATTTATATTATTCAGACAAGTTTGTTTTTTAATAAATATCTAATTCTTAACGTAGAATATCTTAGTTCTTAACCTTAAATAATAATAAA
Source organism: Erigeron breviscapus (assembly GCA_034093135.1). Lineage (NCBI taxonomy): Eukaryota > Viridiplantae > Streptophyta > Magnoliopsida > Asterales > Asteraceae > Erigeron > Erigeron breviscapus. The sequence goes on along the minus strand of CM067167.1, from coordinate 114,821,188 downwards.
AGCTTATATACCAATTAGTTTTCAAAAGAAAAATTATAATTTTATATTGCAATCTTTTATTTATTCAAAAAAGTTCTCAATGTGTTAATTGCAATATTGGTCCTTGTGGTTTTTCCATTTTAGCAATGGTCCCTTTTTAACAGGACCGTTAGCGGGTGTCGTTAAGTTGACACATGGCTATAACGTTTAGGGGCAATATCGTCTTTTCACACAACATAGAAGGGACCTTTATTGCTAACGAATTCGAAAAGGGACCCCCATTGCTAAATCAATAGGGACCCCCATTGCAACGATACTCAAAAAAGGACCCCCATTGTTAAAGTGCGTAAACCACAGGGACCAATGTTGCAATTAACTCAAGTTTTAAATACAAACAATATACAGTAGTATTAGTGTAATACAAATACATATATTTCAAATCTTCGAACGTAAATTTTTAAAAAGGTCAACAAAATATATTATATGTAGCTATAATAAACATAACATGTAAAAACAATAAGAATAATAAGATGAAAACATAAAGCATCTTAGTATATACTATAAGACAGTTGAACTAATGACTTATTAACCAATCAAATCGCTCGATTTCATCAAATTGACTCCCGCTTATATCATCATTTAATTTAATTATAAATTAAAAATCCTAATATCATTATCCAAATATATTATTATATTAGTATTTATATTAATATTTGTAGAAAAAGTCTCATTAATTTACACTTTTTTGTTTTCCATCAATAATTTACGCTTTTTAACCCTGAATACTTAATTTATATTTATTTAGCCATCAACTTGAGATGATTTTTTTAAAAATTTTAATCATTTAATTTTAAATTTCAACATATGAAATATTGTATACAAAAAAATATTTCAAAATAATACAAATATTATAAAATATTATAAAATATTTTAAGTTAACAAAAAAATAAATCTAAAATATTATAAAATATTATAAAATATTATAAAATATTATAAAATATTATAAAATATTATAAAATATTATAAAATATTATAAAATATTATAAAATATTATAAAATATTATAAAATATTATAAAATATTATAAAATATTATAAAATAGATTTACACAATATTTAAAATATTATAATTGTGACTAAAATATAAATATTAGCTAAGAAAATATTATAAGATATTATAAATTGATACCTAAAAATGTCGTACATTGGTATCCCAATACAATATTGATAATGTCGTCTAATTTAATAATATATTAGATGTCTATAAATTATAAATATTAATATCTAATTTAATATTTAATATAAACACAATATGAACTCTAGATACCTATCCCAAACACAATAACAGATGACGATATACAACATCCTTATCCTAAACACAATAGGAATCACAGAACATGAGACAATCACATAACAAAGCACGATTTACAACAGAGGGTTACTTGAATACTAAATCCAAATAACTTCATTCAATATTCATTCTATCTCTCAATAAAAAAGGTACAAAATTTTCTCCCTTTTTATATATTAGTTTTGCGTATTAATGTTTAAAGTTACAATTGTCACTCAAATCAAGAGTCTTAATTGTTATCAAAGAATATGAAAACAATCATAATTGTTATCTAATTATCATAGGACATGTGATTGAAAATAAACCTATACGTGTTATGGGCCCGCATCATGATCAAAGACATATACTTGAATGTCAAGTACAGGATCACAAGTATGTTTATATTTAAATTCTTAATTATCTTTCATAATAATATCATATTATGAGTACAACTGGTTTCAAAAAATTCTATAATAGAGGAATTATTATAGCATGTGCCTTGTGAAATGACTACGACAAACAATTCCATCAATATGTCTCAGCTAATAATGACAGTGACAAACCTGTGATTATGTAACACCGTGACTTAAAAATCGACGACTTTTTATTATTTATTAATTATTAAGGTAGAAGTTTGGGAAATAGTGATGTGTCACGACATATTTATATATAACTTGAGAAATAATGTTGTACAATCAAGTGGAAAAGGATGAACGATGTAAGCTTATAGTGGGGAGGGACTAATTATGTCAAGTTGCTCATTCTACCCTCGTTTCTCATTTGAACCTCGTTTCTCATTTGAACCTCGTTTCTCCATTTGAACCTCGTTTCCCATTTGAATCTCGTTTCACATTTGAACCTCGTTTCTCATTTGAATCTCGTTTCTCCATTTGAACCTCGTTTCCCATTTGAATCTCGTTTCCCATTTGAACCCCGTTTCTCATTTGAATCTCGTTTCCCATTTGAACCTCGTTTCCCATTTGAACCTCGTTTCTCATTTGAACCTCGTTTCCCATTTGAATCTCGTTTCACTATTTGAACCTCGTTTCTCATTTGAACCTCGTTTCTCCATTTGAACCTCGTTTCCCATTTGAACCTCGTTTCCCATTTGAACCTCGTTTCTCCATTTGAATCTCGTTTCCCATTTGAACCTCGTTTCCCATTTGAACCTCGTTTCACCATTTGAACCTCATTTCTCATTTGAACCTCGTTTCTCATTTGAACCTCGTTTCTCCATTTGAACCTCGTTTCCCATTTGAATCTCGTTTCACATTTGAACCTCGTTTCTCATTTGAACCTCGTTTCTCCATTTGAACCTCGTTTCCCATTTGAACCTCGTTTCCCATTTGAACCTCGTTTCTCATTTGAACCTCGTTTCCCATTTGAATCTCGTTTCACTATTTGAACCTCGTTTCTCATTTGAACCTCGTTTCTCCATTTGAACCTCGTTTCCCATTTGAATCTCGTTTCCCATTTGAACCCCGTTTCTCATTTGAATCTCGTTTCCCATTTGAACCTCGTTTCCCATTTGAACCTCGTTTCCCATTTGAACCTCGTTTCACCATTTGAACCTCGTTTCTCATTTGAACCTCGTTTCCCATTTGAACCTCGTTTCCCATTTGAACCTCGTTTCCCATTTGAGCCTCGTTTCCCATTTGAACCTCGATTCCCATTTGAACCTCGTTTCCATTTGAACCTCGTTTCTCATTTGAACCTCGTTTCTCATTTGAACCTCGTTTCCCATTTGAATCTCGTTTCACTATTTGAACCTCGTTTCTCATTTGAACCTCGTTTCTCCATTTGAACCTCGTTTCCCATTTGAATCTCGTTTCCCATTTGAACCCCGTTTCTCATTTGAATCTCGTTTCCCATTTGAACCTCGTTTCCCATTTGAACCTCGTTTCTCATTTGAACCTCGTTTCCCATTTGAATCTCGTTTCACTATTTGAACCTCGTTTCTCATTTGAACCTCGTTTCTCCATTTGAACCTCGTTTCCCATTTGAATCTCGTTTCCCATTTGAACCCCGTTTCTCATTTGAATCTCGTTTCCCATTTGAACCTCGTTTCCCATTTGAACCTCGTTTCTCATTTGAACCTCGTTTCCCATTTGAATCTCGTTTCACTATTTGAACCTCGTTTCTCATTTGAACCTCGTTTCTCCATTTGAACCTCGTTTCCCATTTGAATCTCGTTTCCCATTTGAACCCCGTTTCTCATTTGAATCTCGTTTCCCATTTGAACCTCGTTTCCCATTTGAACCTCGTTTCTCATTTGAACCTCGTTTCCCATTTGAATCTCGTTTCACTATTTGAACCTCGTTTCTCATTTGAACCTCGTTTCTCCATTTGAACCTCGTTTCCCATTTGAATCTCGTTTCCCATTTGAACCCCGTTTCTCATTTGAATCTCGTTTCCCATTTGAACCTCGTTTCCCATTTGAACCTCGTTTCTCATTTGAACCTCGTTTCCCATTTGAATCTCGTTTCACTATTTGAACCTCGTTTCTCATTTGAACCTCGTTTCTCCATTTGAACCTCGTTTCCCATTTGAATCTCGTTTCCCATTTGAACCCCGTTTCTCATTTGAATCTCGTTTCCCATTTGAACCTCGTTTCCCATTTGAACCTCGTTTCTCATTTGAACCTCGTTTCCCATTTGAATCTCGTTTCACTATTTGAACCTCGTTTCTCATTTGAACCTCGTTTCTCCATTTGAACCTCGTTTCCCATTTGAATCTCGTTTCCCATTTGAACCCCGTTTCTCATTTGAATCTCGTTTCCCATTTGAACCTCGTTTCCCATTTGAACCTCGTTTCCCATTTGAATCTCGTTTCACCATTTGAACCTCGTTTCTCATTTGAACCTCGTTTCCCATTTGAACCTCGTTTCCCATTTGAACCTCGTTTCCCATTTGAGCCTCGTTTCCCATTTGAACCTCGATTCCCATTTGAACCTCGTTTCCATTTGAACCTCGTTTCTCATTTGAACCTCGTTTCTCATTTGAACCTCGTTTCCCATTTGAATCTCGTTTCACTATTTGAACCTCGTTTCTCATTTGAACCTCGTTTCTCCATTTGAACCTCGTTTCCCATTTGAACCTCGTTTCTCATTTGAACCTCGTTTCTCCATTTGAACCTCGTTTCCCATTTGAACCTCGTTTCCATTTGAACCTCGTTTCTCCATTTGAACCTCGTTTCCCATTTGAACCTCGTTTCCCATTTGAATCTCGTTTCCCATTTGAACCTCGTTTCTCATTTGAACCTCGTTTCCCATTTGAACCTCGTTTCCCATTTGAACCTCGTTTCACCATTTGAACCTCGTTTCCCATTTGAACCTCGTTTCACCATTTGAACCTCGTTTCTCATTTGAACCTCGTTTCCCATTTGAACCTCGTTTCACCATTTGAACCTCGTTTCTCATTTGAACCTCGTTTCCCATTTGAACTTCGTTTCATGAACTTAGATTAAACAACATGGAAGGATTGACTATGTATGAAGATTATGGGTCAAACTCAAAACGTATTTTCAAACTAAAGGGAACTTGACGGCACGATGTGAAACACTTGTATCTAGAAACGTAAATTGATACCTTGTAACTTTAAAACAGATTTTGGATACACTTTTGACTACATATTTTGGATACAATTTTGACTACATATTTTGGATACAATTTTGACTACATATTTTGGATACAATTTTGACTACATATTTTGGATACAATTTTGACTACATATTTTGGATACAATTTTGACTACATATTTTGGATACAATTTTGACTACATATTTTGGATACAATTTTGACTACATATTTTGGATACAATTTTGACTACATATTTTGGATACAATTTTGACTACATATTTTGGATACAATTTTGACTACATATTTTGGATACAATTTTGACTACATATTTTGGATACAATTTTGACTACATATTTTGGATACAATTTTGACTACATATTTTGGATACAATTTTGACTACATATTTTGGATACAATTTTGACTACATATTTTGGATACAATTTTGACTACATATTTTGGATACAATTTTGACTACATATTTTGGATACAATTTTGACTACATATTTTGGATACAATTTTGACTACATATTTTGGATACAATTTTGACTACATATTTTGGATACAATTTTGACTACATATTTTGGATACAATTTTGACTACATATTTTGGATACAATTTTGACTACATATTTTGGATACAATTTTGACTACATATTTTGGATACAATTTTGACTACATATTTTGGATACAATTTTGACTACATATTTTGGATACAATTTTGACTACATATTTTGGATACAATTTTGACTACATATTTTGGATACAATTTTGACTACATATTTTGGATACAATTTTGACTACATATTTTGGATACAATTTTGACTACATATTTTGGATACAATTTTGACTACATATTTTGGATACAATTTTGACTACATATTTTGGATACAATTTTGACTACATATTTTGGATACAATTTTGACTACATATTTTGGATACAATTTTGACTACATACTTTGGAGACACTTTTGACTATATATTTTGGATACAATTTTGACTACATATTTTGGATACATAATCGGTTTCACATTTTGGATACATACTTGATTTCATATTCGGTTACACTATGGATTCTCTGCTGTTTTGTCGATTATAGACTGTACTGCATGATACCACTATCTGTGTGTGCTTTATGTGGTCGATAGTGCCCTGTGCCTATCCCTGTGTGTGCTACCACTGTCTGTGTGTGCTTTATGTGGTCGATAGTGCCCTGTGCCTATCCCTGTGTGTGCTACCACTGTCTGTGTGTGCTTTATGTGGTCGATAGTGCCATGTGCCTATCCCTGTGTGTGCTACCACTGTCTGTGTGTGCTAGTCAGGTCATGTCTATGACCGTAAGCGGCTTCATATTGGGATTCTTACTAGCCAAGTCATTTCTTTGACTGTAAGTGCACGCTTGATATACATACTAGCCAGGTCATGTTTATGACTGTAAGTGCACGTTTTGATATACATACTAGCCACGTCATCTCTATGACTGTAAGGGCACGCTTATACGTATTCATACATTGTTACTCTCGTATTCATACTTAACGGCACAGACGGATTCAAGTAAACAAGCATGATTTCAAACCTACGAACTCACCAACCATCGTGTTGACGCTTTTGAGTATCCTTTCAGGTGTACGAGTTATTCATGATAGAGGTGGCTAAGGAGCATAGCATGGTGACCTTTAGCAGACTCAGACTAGGATTTGGAGCTGCATATCTTATGTGATTGTTGTTGCTTTATGTTTAGACTATGGCATTATGCCTAAGTGATCTTTCCCCTGCGCGGAAGTTTATTTATGTTTTGTTGGATATTGATTCTATGTTGTATGTTTGTGTTTGAATTTAAATGAAATGTGAGTTAATTTGAGCATTCATTTAGTTACTCTACGTAACATCCATGACGCGTGTACTATGCGTCGCATCCCGAGTTTTCCGCCTTAGTCGGGGTGTGACAGATTATATTACTACATTTTGCAAAGTATAACACCTGGGACTATATATCTTAAAAATTATAAGCTTTTTAGCTTAAATGTATTAAAATCTAATATTGATAATATTGTAAGCTCCGTGTACAACATTGGACACGGGTCTAAAATCTAGTGACAATAACTATATCAATACAATTAATGACTCTCTGACAATAACGATGTAATACGAAGTCTTACTTTAAATGTTAAACATTGATAAAATATAAAAAACGTTATATATATAAACGGACAAAAAAAAAAAAAAAACAAAACCATTGTGAAAGTTGTTTGATAAAAACATGAGAACCCAAAAATTTAGTGTCAAAAAATGAAAAACGAAAACTTTGATAGACGGCAAAAGATAAAAATATATAAACTTTAAGGTGGTAAATTGAATAAAAGGAAAGTAAAAAAGGTATTATAATGACAAACTATAAAACTTAAGGGTGTGAATATTATCAAAAAAAAAATTGTATTTTATGCATAAAAATTTATAAATTTTATTTTAGTTTTTAGTATATATATAATATATTTCAATTGTCTTTTTTAATTATTACTCGTATTATACAGGTAACACCGTCTATATTTCATCTTCTCTGTATTTTGTTTAAAACGAGAGTTTGTATATCTTATAAAGCCTGACTTTGATCATACAACCCAATTTTGTTGTAAAAGTTTTTATTATTTTTGTAATATGCCTACCGATAACCAAAACTAATCTAAACCTAATTCATATGCAAAGATCCAAATCCTATGAGACACTTTTACATATCAATTTCCTATTTATAAGTGCTATATACTTAAAAATGCATACAAAATCACTAAACCACATTCAAAGATGTCAAAGGTTTTACATATTCCACTTAGATTTATATGTTCTTTTAGGATGTTTATGGTGTATAAGAACTTATCATAAGTATCTCTCTCAAAGATTGTTCTGTTTCTTTTTTTACTTAATAAACTAAATAATTAAGTACTTAAAACATTCAGTTAAATTTCATGTTTTTTTTACTTAATAAACAAAAATAACCGTCAATTGCTTATATTTTATTTAATAGACAAAAACATCATTTATACATTCCATCATTTAATACACTCAGCACTTAATGACTAAAAAAACGGGCTAATGTAAAGCCCTACCGGGTATCTACCATTGTCAAGTCACAAGTTTTTGTATTTTTCTTCTTCTAATAATGTATATCAACAATAGTTTAATTTAAAAATCATGATTTTTCGATTATTCATGCAGATATAATTTTAAAAACTATTAATCAACAGTTTATTTATCAATAAATAACCGACTAACTAAACCATAACAAAAATTTTTATGATAATGAAAATAACTTTGAATGCATGACTAAACCGTTTCATGTTAAACCAAAAAATGAAATACCAATAAAATATGAAAATATGAAAAATCATTAATTGTGGAATTTTGGTTAATTTGATAAATCAAATAAGAAAAAGAAATCGAATATCAAATAGATGGTAGACAAAAATCAAAACCCCAAAAGATTTGAAAACAAAAGCCCCTTTCCCTCCGTCATAAAAACTTTACCGTTAGAGAGGGTATCATAATCAATTAATCATCATCAATCACCATTTAATTTCCTTTCTATCAATTGGGGAAGAAAGAATGCCCAAGATCGCTGACATGAAATGCCCCAAATCATCCAGATCTAAAAGAAAGCCTCTTAGAGACATATCGACTAATCCAAATGCTTCTACTTTTGTCATGAAAAAGAAACCTAATAATGACAATAATAAGAATACCCACCCTTCCGGCAGAGACAGCGGCCCAATGGATCGACTTCTTCTCGCTCACTCCCAACTCTCAATTCTTATTCATCAGGTATTTTTTCAACTGTTGCAGATTTAATTAATTTATTAAAATCTAATTTAGGGTTTATGTTGGTTAATTTTTATATTATCATATCAATAGTGATGGTGGTCGTGGTGTTTTCAGTTTTCTTTGTGTTCTTTTTCTATGCTAATTATATGCGACGCTTTGGTATCATCAGGGTTTTGATAAACGTACCCCTCGGAGCCGTGTTTAATTTGTTTAGGCATTTCTTTAGATAACTTAAACATAGCCCTAATGCCATGTTTAACAAAACCCTGTATAAAGTATAAAGTTTAGGCATTTGCATACCTTTTTGGGGTTTTATTTTAGGGGTGTTTGGCTGGAAGATACAAAATCATTAAAGTGCGGACAGACTAACGAATTTTGGGGTTTACATTATGAGTAGGGCCTAAACAGGAAAAAAGTTGTACAGTTTGAATATTTGAAACTGGAAATATAATGTATCCTTTTTACTTATAGGAGGACTATGTAACATATATATGACAAATCATCCATTTTTCAAACTTACAAGCAAAAATAGTGTTTTGGAACAATGTCTAATCTGATGGTTAATCGTCGGCGTTTCATCTTTTTTTTTTTTTAAATGGGTTAATCTCTTATGTGCAGATCGATGAACTTGTTGTACAAGCAGTGGATAAAAAAGTGAGCAACACAAAGGACGTTGAATTGTTTGCTGATGTGCTGCAGGAGATGCAAACATCTCTGAAGGTTAATATTAACTGATGTCGGTATTAGTTTTGTGTGCTGTGTATTATTCTAACACTGTTCATTGATTTCCCAAATACAGCCATGGGTTCCAAGGTTCCAAAAAGTTCTTTCAACCAGTGCAACAGGCTCTGAGAATCAACTGGAAAAGAGTTTTGCAAATATGAATATAGCTCCTTCTAGAAACGAGGAACTGAGCAAAGCTATTGACAGCCCATATCTAGACAAGCTTGATTTTATGGTCTCTCCTTCACCTCTCGTGTCTTGGCGTGACAATGGTGCTGCAGATGGTGGTAGAAACCTGTTTATGCTGACGCCTCTGCCTAGACCAACACCATTCACATCTAGACTAAAGAAATCATCCAAGTCGGTATTTAAGAAGATCAACGATGATGTTACTGCTGGGCCAGTGGAGAGTGTTTTTTCATCGACAGAAAAGTTGATGCGAAGGAAGGATTCTGTAGTTGTTTCAACTCCTTGCCTAAAAATGTCACCACCAAAATCTTGTATATTGTTGGAACCAGCTTTTGAATGCTGCAACAAGATCAATGGCACTAAAAACCCTACGATTCATCATCCTCTTGGTGGTGGGTCTGGAGGTTCTGAACCATCTAGCAGTGAACCCTCTGATCTGGTTTTGAAATACCCCGAGCTTTTTGGAATTAGGCGTGCTAATAAGCCTGGAAATGCAAGAAATATGGTGGAGGAATCACCAGGTTGGGGTTTCTCACCACCCAAGTCTTGTGTTCTGCTAGAACCTGGTGATGATCTGAGTAAAGATGTTAAAACGAACTTGCAAAGGGCTGGTGATTATAAAAGTGTTGTTTCACGCAATGAAGGTACATCTCTCTTCCATATGTTACAAAATGGGTGGGCTGGATAATAGCTGACATGGCTTTGGCTGGTTAGTTAACACTTGCTGGTGCACTTTTTTCAATCATAATCTATCCATATATAGATTATACGAGATTTAAAAAACTCTATATTTAGAATAACCACGCCTTGTTTATAAAACGATTTGGAGATTTAACAATCCTAAATAGTTTGGGGCACTTACGTACCCGGTCGACCCATTTAACCGTCTCTGTTAACATTTAAAGGTTTAGTTAGGAAAAAGTGCCACCTCTAGTCCCGGGCGACTTACCTGTTTGGCCCTGTTAGAGATAAAAAAAGAAAAACAACTTAATTAGGAAAACGAGTCAGAAGTGCCACCTCTAGTCGCATGATCATCACTTATTGTATCTAGAATGGTAAATCTTTTGTTTCTTGACTATGGATTACTTGTGTGTACTTGTTACCAGTGATTGAAAGTACTCCTATGTGTAAGGATCTTGATACCACAATTCTAAAAGGCAAGTGCGCTGGTGAGAACACTTTAAAGAAAGAACTGTGGATGCGAATTGAAGCAACAATAGCTTATAAGTTTCCACCTAAAGCATCTGTTGATCAAGGAACTGCTAATACTAGTACCAGCAGAGGGTTTATGGACTTGTTGGAAGAGGCTTCTTGAGATGACCCAAACTCCATTGTTTGGCTAAAGCTTGAAAATACATACATAAATATGTATGCACTTGGCTATAATTGAAAATTTTGACTATTGCAGACTCATATTGGTTTCTACTTTGTAGTTTCTGTCATCTTTATAATATGAATATATACTTGCAACATATGGTTATAAAAACCAAGAAAATCACGACTCGATATTTAGTATATACTTGCAACATATGATTATCTAATAACTTTTGATACTTAAAATGAGAAACTATAACATACAATAACATACAATAATTATGGTTTTTGGGTTTGATTATTTATGGTTTTTGGGTTTGATGGTTGAAGGACATGAATTTAGCCAAGTAAAATCAATAATGCCTCTCACATGACTTGCACGTAAAGGTAGTTAATAACAAAGACAAAAGAAGCTAATGGAAGTCCCACGAATAAAAAAGCTCATTTTGTATAGTTAGGGATGAAAAGTCGGATTTTCGAAAATCACAAGGATGAAATTTGCATCTAACCTTTTTTTTAATATCTCAATTTTAGTTAAATTTATTAAACTTTTTTTTATGCACTTAAGATAAACAAAGAGAAAATAAGAAAAAACGCAACATTCACGATTTGTAATTCTTTTATCATTGATATAGATGACGAGTCCGGTTTTTTATATATGTTTCAAGTTCAAAATTCAAATGATCTTTAGCTTGAGAATATTGTTAGATGTATGAAGCAAAAGTCCTTTTTGAAATTATTAGGTTAATTAAAAAATATAGTTAATTAATATCTTCATTTAGTATAGATTTTATACTAGTTTGGATAAATGTTTTATCTGGTTAACTTGATGATTTTGTTTTATAAATTCCTTACAATTCATCTTTATAAAGTGATATTCGAACACTTTATATGGGTTATTATGTGCAAAATCGCAAGAGGGAATCCAATATTTTGACAAATATATTCATGAAAAATAAAGTTAAAAAAAGTTTATATTTTTAAGTATTCAATCGACCACCATCAAAATTTTCTTTCTTTCCTCTAAAACAAAACAATCAAAAACCCTTAAATAAACCCCTTTGAATAAAAAAAAAATCGTTGCAGTTACTAAAACCCACCGCCGATGGCTGCTGCTACCTTTATCCACCATATCGAAACTTATGTCGATTCATCTTCCTCTAAATCTCCAGCTCAGCAGGTTGTTTTACTTATTTCATAATCCCCAATTTTTTTTATTTTCTAATAATTACCACAGTAACTATAACTAAACTAATTAATTTACTTTTATCATTCAGGATGCAAGTTTAGATGCCATTTCTAAGCTTCTGATTACTGATATCGTTACTCTCGAATCGCTGGTTTGTTTTATTTATTTGTTTCTTTATATTTTCTATTTGTTACTTCCATTTATATTTTAAATATACTAGAAAAGTACCCGCGCGATCCGGCACGGGTGGTGGTGGTGGACAGGTGGCAGCGATGGCGGCGATTGGTGGTGGTGATGACGGAGAATAGTGTAGGTCATTGATGCAAAGGGTAGTGTAGTTATATTAGTTATTTAGGGTATTATAAGTATTTAAGTGAAAATGTTTAAATTAGTGAATAAAAGGAGGAACATTTTAGGTTATCAACTACTTGGTTGAAAAAAATGAAAGGAAGAATTGCTTTATAATGTAGTATATATATATATTATATATATAATAAAAGGCTTTATAAATGTATCTAAATCCATCCGAATTGTCGGATACATACAATAACGATAATGAAAGTTCGGTACGTACGATATGAAAATATAAAGTTGCTGGATATATATTCGGGTAAAGCTATATACATTTAAAAACGCTTAGACCTACAATTAACAATTGTGTTTTGCAATTTATAGGTTATAGAGATGGAGATGTATTTAACTACTACTGATAACATTATTCGTGCTAGAGGTAAATTTCTATATTTCAAAATTTGTTATCGGGTTACGTTATGTCGGTTTTGAGTTAGTAAACTTTGTGGTTGATGTTATTTTATAATCGTTGTTTAGGCATTCTTCTTCTAGCCGAGTTGTTGACTCGTTTATCGTCAAAGCATATAGAGAAGAAGACAGTACATAGCTTGATTGGGTTTTTCTCAGATAGATTGGTGAGTTTAATCAAACTTCTAAGTGTTGTATATCCAATCAAGTTTGTCATTTTCGCCACAGTATGTATATGTTTGACTTTAAACTTTCTTTTGTACTTATCAAACTTCCAAGTTTTGACATTTGACGTATTTGACCACTTATAGCTTATAAACCAGTGACATGACACCGGTTTTGATGACGTGGTAACTTATATGACTGTCTCGTCGGCAGAAAATTTGATGAAGGGGCCACTGAAACATAATAGCAGTGAATTGATAGTTTGATACACACATTAAAAGATTTGGAAGTATAATATACCTATAACAAAATATGACAATTTGGATGTAGCTAAAGACACCTAGCCCTGTAAGCAGTTATGCATATAATTTGCATACACACTGACGTACAAGTTTCAAAAATATTTAACTGAAAAAAATGATATGAATTCCAAATTTTCAGTCAGATTGGCGAGCGCTGCGTGGTGCACTTGTTGGATGTTTGGCTTTAATGAGGAGGAAAGGTGACATCGGTGTAATAAGTGGTAGTGATGCAACTGCAGTTGCTCAGTCATTTATGCAAAATCTACAAGTTCAATCTTTAGGACAACATGACAGGAAGGTGATAGACATATGCGTTATACATTTAGTTCTTCACAAACCTTTTCATATGTGATCTCCACGTGTTTGGCTCTTTTTATTTATGTTCAACATTTTGCAGCTTTGCTTCGAGATTCTAGAATGCCTTATAGATCGATATCCTGACACAGTAATGGATGTGGTAAGCTTTCTTCACTTATTCAAAACTTCGTTTTTATTTTTTGTAGTGTTTGTTATTGTCATATTTATGTTTCTATCATGTTGACCTTTTATTATTGTACAGGAGGATGAGTTTGTTTATGCAGTCTGTGAAGCTATAGATGGTGAAAAGGACCCACAGTGCTTATTAATCACCTTTCATCTTGTTGAAATGCTTACACAGCTGTGTACAGAATCGTCAAGTTCACTAGCAAGCTATGCTGAGGATCTTTTTAGCATTTTGGGATCTTATTTTCCCATCCACTTTACACATGTGAGCCTACTCTGAAAATCTTGTAAAGTACATATATGCTACCGTTCCGAGTATTATCTCAATTTTATTTTATTTTTTCATTTCTTTTCTCAGTCAAAAGGTGAGGACGATGTGAAGAGGGAGGAGCTTTCCAGAGCATTAATGGTATTATGCACTTTTTTTATAGTCCTTGATAATTTTTGTTTACCGTTTCTAACAGTTTTTCTCTCTAATGTAGCTGGCTTTTGCATCCACACCACTCTTTTTGCCGTTTTCCATCCCAGTGCTTCTAGAGAAACTCTCTTCATCTCTTCCATCAGCAAAAATTGAATCTTTTAAGTATCTTAGTTATTGTGTAGTCAAGTATGGTACACATGGAATACTAGAACATCTTGAAGCTATATGGTCATCGCTTAAAGAAGCAGTTTTTAGTTCTGTACCATCTACTTTGACGGCGGGTCCATTCGAGGATAACAAAATTGTAGATGAAGCCCTCATTCTTCTAGAAAAGCTTATTCAGCAAGATGACAGCTCGTTTCTAAATCTTGTTCTGAAGGATGTGGATATTAACATGACTTTGAAGTCCCTTTCGAATTATAAGACTTATGATGATATTACAATGACAGACAAGCAAAGATTAAGTGCAGTTGGTCGGATTCTATATGTTATAACTGCAGCTTCCATGGGTTCTTGTAATGCAATATTTCAAGGTTTTTTCACGGAGTTAGTACAGGGTTTGCTAGCAACGACCCAAGAGAAAAATCATGTTTCTGAAAGACTTAATTTTGGTTACCTTTATATATGTGTTGAATTACTTGCTGCCTGCAAAACTTTGGTCAAAACGACCTCGATAGCTTATCCTGAAAATGAGACATGGTGCAGCGTGCTTCATGGTTTCTGTAGTTCATTAACTTCTACATTTGTAAAAAGCATGAAAGAAAACACTCAGGATGTCTATAGTCATTTGGGGGGTAAGATATATATATATATACATATATTTTAATTTAATTTTTTTATTTTATTTCTGTCTCTGACTTCAGTTTAGATGCTTACACCTTATTTAAAATGATCTTAATATCTTTTTCTTTTTTCAGTTAGGGGTTTACAGATTTTGGCTTCGTTTCCTGGAATTTTCTTTGCTGTATCAAAATCAACATTTGAGAATATTTTGGGAGAATTTGTAGTTATGATCCTTGAATTCAACAACACATCTCTTTGGAGATATATATTAAAGGCACTGATTGAAGTTGGCTCATTTATTGAAGAATCTGATGATTCTGAGAAAAGGCAAAGCTTCGACGTTATTGTAGTAGAGTGGATGATGACTTTGTTGTCTTCTGAAGACTTGACAATGCCTTTGTCACTAAAAGTTGAAGCAGTATCTGAGATCAGCATGGTCAGTCTGAAATACATGCTGAGATTTGTCCACAAACTGGACAATGCTATCTCTACCAGTTTGCACAAATATTGGCTTGATGGAAACTCAAAGTCAAATGAACGTGCAATGCTCCTGTTGGAATGCTATTCTGACAAGGTGCTTCCATGGTTTCAGAATATCAAAGATTCTGACTATGTGCCTCTGCATTTTGCATCGAATATTTGGGATGAAATTCACGGTTGCTCAGTTTTCTGTGACAGCCTCATGGATCAGAAACTTCTAGATTCAACAATGAATGCAATGAAGCTTGCTGTGGCATGTTGTTCAGAGGATGATCAAAGTATGATTCTTGATAAAGCCTTCAGCATACTTTCTTCAAGCACAAGTTTCCACCTGAATGAATCTGCTCTGTTTTCTTGTAGAGAAGATTGGATTATCTCATTATTTGATTCAGTAATAATAGCCCTTCGTCCTCGACGAAAGCTAAATAACGATGAAGAAATTTTGAAGATACTCATGAGATCCCTCTCCAATGGTCATGTTCCATCAGCTCATGCATTGGGGTCTTTGTTTAACAAGATGCCCTTGGGGGAAGCAGTGGATATCACATTTAACAGCTTCATAACTAGGTTGTACAACGGTGATAGTTTAATAGCAAGCAACATAAATGTAAATGTCATTGTTGGATTAGCATGGATAGGAAAAGGATTAATTATGAGGGGACATGAAAAGGTAAAAGATGTGATCAAGTTTTTTCTGAATTATTTGATTTCAAATAGTGGTTTTCCAACCTCGAATGGAAGTACAGATTCCTCTGAAATGATGCTCGTGATGAGAGCTGCTGCAGACTCATTTAGTACAATAATGAGTGATTCCGAGGCTTGTTTAAATAGAAGATTGCATGCTACCACTAGACCACTATATAAGCAGAGACTTTTCAATACGGTGATGCCGATCTTGCAATCATCACTAGTCAAATCGGATTCGCCAACAACTTGCAGATCCATGGTGCATCGGGCCCTTGCACATGTCATATCCAATACTCCGCTGAGTGCTGTTATGGGTGATGCCAAGAAGGTAAGCTATAAATATTCCGAGTATCACTACAATATATATGTGGACAGTTTTACTTGCTAATGTTTGATGGCATGATGCAATTTACAATTTCACAGCTCGTCCCTTTGGTAGTTGATGGTTTGACAATCTTAAGTGAAGATGTTCAAAATCGAGACATTGTATATAACCTCCTCCTTGCTTTATCAGGAATGTTGACTGATGAAAATGGTGAGACTTTCTATGTGTTACAGTAATATATTAATGACGATGCAAAAGAATTACTTAAGATTTAATTTATTTTTTCTATTGCATATGCAGGTCGGGATGCTATAGTAGAAAATGCGTACGTCATCATAAGGTGCCTCAGTAGGCTTGCTTTCTACTCACACATGATGGTATAACACTGTGTTCTATTAAACTAAGCCTTTTATTTTATTTACATTTTGTCATTTTGTAGCTAAATTAGTACTTTAATAACACGTGCAGCTGGTACGTGAGACGGCAATTCAGTGTCTAACTGCCATGTCTGAGCTGCCCTATGCTAGGATATATCCTTTCAGGCTAGAGGTTTGTTTTCTGCTCTCTTTTTATTTTTTTCATTTCTAATCACTTCAGTTCAGCTATACATTTATGTGCCATCTTTTCACGTGTTTGTATTCATCTTCAGGTGCTACAAGTGTTATCAAGGGCTCTTGATGACCCGAAGAGAAGTGTCAGGCAAGAGGCTGTAAAATGTCGGCAGGCATGGTTAGTTGATCTATATCTGCATAACTGCACAAGTTCTAGATCTGTTCAGAATGTCTTTTTGATATCTTACATGGTTTTTGTTATCTGTCACACAGGGCCTCAATCTCATCTAGAAGTCTTCATATATAAATTTTTGTTAGAAGAGATATTTTCTGCCCCCTCAGTGCAATATTGTGTCCAGTCATTCCGTGATTCAGCTTCATTGGCTGGACTAATATACATGATTACATGCTACTGCAGCGTACATAATCCATGCAGATATAACTCCAAAATTTTGTGACCCACTCGAGTGTATCAATCTCTTGTTTATGTAGTTTGACTATCAATTTTTTATTTATTTTTTAATTTTTTTTATAGGATTAGTCACAATTTCGTTGTTTTACTTTGAGACATATACGCTGTGGACTGTGGTTTCGAAATCTTAAATTCATTTGGAGCACTGTGTTTTTCCTTTCAATATTACATTGCACTTGCAGATTTATGTTAATGTAAAGCCTTTTTTGTTTTAACATCAGCAACACAAATAAAAATGGCTAGGGTTGTAATTTAGTTTTAAGATTTGAATAATCTTTCAGTTGAAATTATTTAACATGAAACTTGAGTTTCATTATAACAGACCGTTGATGTCTGTATATCATGAACTTACATTTACTAGTATAACATAATAAATGGAAATTCAACAACAGAAGAAAAAAGTAGTACTCGTAATAGATTAGACTAATGAGAAGTTGGAATCAAAAACCAAGTACAAATACAACGCCACTCATACCAACCTCTTGATTATCTCTCATTTCATGCAAGACCTCGTTTTATGACAACATCACTAAGTTACAATGAGGTCTAACTTAAACATAAATCTACTAATAAAGCCATCTCAGGCCCATTTTGAATCCAAACTCTCTACCTGGGCTGACATGCGGTGTGAACAGGCCCAACTTGTCTTGACATCTTGAGGTCAAACATATATAGAAACGTTAATTAGCTATGTGACTTATGTCAAAGGTTAATATTTGATGACATGCATTTTGAAATAACGAATATATACCTGGAAATAAGCTTCAAGCTTCTTTTTGAGAGTTGTATACTCCTTCTTGACATGTTGGAATGTCCTCTTGCACCTACATCATGTACAATATATTTTTTCTTCAATCGATATTCGATAATTAAAATAAATGTTTTTATATATATATTTTTTCTTCGGATGATGAGTAGAATAGTGATTATGTATAGTACCCTTCAGCATTTCGAGCATTGCAATAATCCTTGAAGTGGGAGCATTCAACTTTCACCTTCTTGGCTCCAATGCTAGTGCTACTACCTTTAAATTGATGCATCAAGCTATCTAATTTACTGAAGTCTAAAGGCCTTTTTTCTCTGAAAATTTATCATCATACAGTAATTGGTATCATAAGTATGCCACATATATATATCATAAATATCCCATGTGAATCTAGTTTTATTTCAAATATGCAAAAAAGAAAGAAATAAAACCAAGTTTGCTGCTTACAAGGCCTGATCCAGATTGTAGAGAAAACGGGCAGAATCACGATAGTACAAGGTGACAACTTCCTCTACGAAACTGGGATTAGAACTGTCTTGCAACTCCTCCAACAATATGAATTGTTCATCCAAATATCCCTGCACATATAATTAAAGGTATAGTAACTTAGGCAGTTTAAATCTTAATTTATATTTTATGAAAAAAATTTCATGCATTGTTGATGTAAAATCAAACTTGAACCATACACTAGGCGTGTCTCTTATATCTTTTTAAGATAAACTTAAACTTTTATGTTTAATATGTTACTGCATACATAAACACATATCCATATATCTAGGTGCTAGTAATACGCTGCTAGCTCGCTCCTAGGAATGCATGTGATAATTTCTTAAACATAGCGCGCCGTTACTTACATTATATATTGTTTGACGATTATATCATTCTAGCTCCTTGTTAGTTATTTAAAATTTTAATTCCCGTTAAAGAAAAAAACCTAATGAAATGAAAACCAACCTGATCAAAAAGGGATTTGCGAATGTTAGCAATCTGCCTATGCATTTGATTTCTTTCCATCACTGACCGGTGAAAGTTACAACAACAAACACAAATGCACTTATAATTAATTGCTTACTAATGAACAAGTGTTAAATCGAAGTTATGGTAAATATGGAACGAAGGATGAGGTTTTATAGGCGCGTAAAGTAAAAGTGTATATATATATATATGTCACATCGATCGTTCTCAAAAAAATTCCATTGGTTTTCAGCATCGAATCAACCATATGACATGAAACAAATTCATATTATAACATATGTAAAGAAAAAGAAAGAGCATTGGATTTTGGCTATATATCTCTTTGGCATGAAAGAAGTACCAATTAGCAACAAAAGACGCTTATCAAACCCTTTTTAATCAACACTTTCTTTTGCATGGGAAATGGAACGCGGATTCGATTCTAGGGAGGTAAAAAAGTTAATAATTCCATTTCCATAATCCAATTAATGAAAGAATAATGAATATTTAATTTCACTTCAATGTAGTATAACAAATTGCATTGGAATATATACACACACTTACTAAGCAGTAGACAAAAAAAAAGGCATGTAAAACATATATAGGTGGCCTTTGGGAAAGAGGTTTAAGTAGTGGATGAGAGGATGGCATATATATAACACTAATATCATAAAAAAGAAGTATTAGTTAGACACACACACCCACAAAAATATGTAGCAAATGACATTAATAGTAAATCAGAATATATCTCCATTCCTGAATCTCATTGGAACATTATTATTATATTACCCTACCACTATCTCTTTACAATCAAAAGCTTATAATAATATGCTTTATTAGCCAACTAATATACTCTTTAATAACTAATTACGTACCATTGTTGATATACCAACAAATAATGTGGTATAACCCGCGTGATTAAGTTCTTGGCGTTTCAGCAAGTATGAGACGATTGCCAAACGCTACAAACATCTACACCGAACAGCAACCAAATCCATAAACAACTGTTACATATGTAATGTCCCGTCTACCATGACCACAATATTAGTTGTTTTGCGCACATGTACACTTTATTCTTGGGAGACATGATCACTTCCCGGCGGGGTTACCCATCTTGGTATTACTTTCACAAGAACATGTTTAACTAAAATAATTCTGGGATCTGTTATGTAGAGGGCGGGGTTCAAAAGAACTAGTCCATGGGCAATGTGGAATTCGCCTAGAGTGTTCCAATCTAAAAGTATAAGAAATTAAGGATAATAGTACCAAATGTGGATTACAAATATGTATAAATCAAGAAATTAAAAATGTTATTTACGCTATGCTAACATGGTAAATAAGCTAAAAGAATTGGGTGACCAGTAGCTATTGAAATGGACAGATGATGCTAATATAAGTGGCATTTGACATTAAACCACTGATTCATTATACAGCAAGCAACGAGGGAATTAGAGAAAAAGGGCAACCAGCAAATGATGGTTCATCCCATTTAGTCAGCGCTTTCATTACTTTCACGAAACAATATCATGATAGGACCTCCGATTCTTCCACCTTTCTTCATTCGGGTTTATTTACTTTTCGGATATATATCAGATTATACCCATTAGAATAAACTGACTACACACCTACTGTTTTGCCTACAATATGCTAGCTGTCAATTGGTATCAACTACTATCATGCATTGCATATATATATGTGATATATTCATGCCAATGCCAATGCCAACACAGTCTACTCTATGGATGTAAATGCACTTATTCCACCTTTTTACGTTACAAATTCTACTTCATTAACAGTAATATTTTTTAATGAATTTTAGAACGGCAAACTACACTACTCCTACTCCTGAACTGGGAATTCTAGGACTTACCAACCCCCCCCCCCCCCCCACCCAAAATAATAATAATAATCATCCGCGCCTACAAATGTGAAATGTAGGAACTGGGACTCAAATCCGAGTGGAAAACCTCAAGGTCAAAGGCCTTACCAATGACTTATTAACAATAAAGTTATCCTTTCCTAAGAAACCATCCTGAATTGTGAATCAAACCTACTTCATTTTAAGAGATTTTCAAAAGTTTAAATGAAATGAAGACTACTACTAAATGAAGGGTTTGATTTTGATTGTAGAGCAAATTGATCTACTGCAGGGACAATTTAATTAGTAGATAGAGAATATTAAAAACACAAAAAGAAGTTACAAGTAGAGGATGGTCCTTGTCATACCTTTCTTTTATATACCAATAACTTCCAGCAGAGTAATATTAAACAAGTGTCTCTGTTGCTAACAGATTCTCCTTTTCTTCCTTCCTAAAAGATCATACAGATTCCACATCCGTCTTTAGAATTTTGTGGAGTGCTGGAGCTGTGAGGTTTAAGGTATACACCTACATGCCTTGAAACATATTGTAGTGTAATAGTATGCTTAAAAATTTTGCGACAATACATGACCAGTTCAATTCTAACGAACATACGTCTACTATATATGATAGTACTGTCACTTGCTTAATGTCAACTGTAACAATTTAGTTAATATGTCACAAAAAAGCGAAAATTATTGAAATTATAACACATATTAAACTATCTTAACAAAGTTCCAAACCACTTGACCAAGCCTAATAACTTCTGTTATCCCAAGTGATCTTGGCAAAGTAGTTCTATTTATGGAGAGTTCCATAATCTGTCCTTTTTCTATGTCATATTTTATTAAAAACTATATACTGTATAGTCACATCTAATGCTTTTCTTAAAGAACAAAAACTTATCAAGGGTGGGTGGGGAAGGATCAGAATATGATTTTGTGACTTTTAGGGGACAAGAAAAGGAGATTCTATTTCTCCATCCATCTTATTATTGCTATTATGTAAACAAATTCTAAACTGTACTTTCACCACAAACACATGGGCAATATATCATTTTCCATCATACGTTTGAATATTAAAAAATAAAATAAAAAATTAAACTGTGAGAAAGGCAGCAGGTATGTGAATGCTGCTAGCAGCATATCAGATTATCAGTTATCCTCAATATATAATCAATTCAACTACTAAGTACTAACATACAGGAGTCATGTACGGTTTTAGCATATAACAAATTTATATTTTTGGTCCTTCAACTAATTTATACATACACAAATAATCCATCATTTATTTTTGAAAACACCTAAATTATATGTTACTAAAAGTATGTAACTTATCACATAGACTTTATCTTTGGTTGGTGCCCACCAAAAATAAAATCAATGAATATTAAGATTATATTATATTATACTCTAACTTGCTCTATACTGCATCTCATCTCTCTTTTTCTTTTTCTTCTAACACCAAAGATCTTTATATTACAAAAACGATAATGTGATTATTGACAAACCGCGCCCTATAGATATATTATTTCCCCTATCAGACCGTGTACAGAAAAATAAAAGAATACCTTTTTATATATAAAACATACTAATCTAGTATGCTGCCCCAGTCATTGACTTGCATCAGCAAGGTTGAAGGGAACAACTAAACCAAAAACAAAGTAGATAAATATATCAACCAAAGCAGCCCAACTCGGCTTTCAACCACATCAACTTGCTTGGAAACCGTTACTGTGACCCGGGTTTACACCCGAGCTACCAACCATGGGTGCGCTATGAAATGCTGACTGCCTCGAGGACTCAGTTGATAACATCAATGATAATGATGAAGGCTCAAGGTGATGATGATCCGGATCTTTTAAACTTAGCTGTTTCGACATTCCAACTAATTCATCCAAATTCATGGGTTCTTTGGAAAGGATTGGGATTGGTTTCAGAACCCGATGGTGAGATGCATCTGGTCCCATGTTACTATTGGTGGGTGGTTCTTCAAGTGGGGTCATAGTTGATGGCCAAACTGGGATTGGAATGGGTATGTAAGCTGGATAAAAGGCAGGTATTATTGGTGGAAGCTCACTCACAGATGTTGATTGTGATACTTCTTCTTTGATGTCTTCTTTCATTTCACTTGGACCAGCCACCATGGATTCATCAGAACCAGGTTTTAACGAAAGTTTCAACGAACAATGGGAGTTGTCGGAATGATCCGTACCTGCAGCTAGAGGTAGCATAAAATGATCTTCCGGAGGTTCAGCAGCCTGCAGAACAAACACCCGTGTCAATCTTATGCATATAAAAGAATTACCGATCTAAATAAACTTATAGCATGTTGACCCACAAATATGACATATTGCAAGCTTTGATATTAAGAAGCAAGACAAACCATATCTGGAGCCATGTCAAAAAGGCTGGAACGTCTTTTTCTTCTAGTAGAGCCACATTGTCTTATGAAGTATTTCTGGGCATGGCTGGCAACTTGCGTGGGTGTCCTGGATATAACATAATTACGTGCTATGCCACGCCAGTCTCCTTTGCCCAGTTTTTGGAGACCAAGTAGGAACAACCGATGCTCCTCCTCTGTCCAAGGAGTACCTGAAATTAATGCAACTATCGTTAATCATCTATTCATCTTGAATTGTGGTAATAAGAATCATGAAACAATATATCTAATTAGAAGCTGGTTTGATGGCTGTGCTCACTATGTTATGCAAAGACTATGCAGGCATATCAGGTGAGTGCATAATGTAGAACATCCATATCAGGCATAAACACATAGAAATGATGTGGTAAACATGCCCACAACAAGTAGTAGTAAGCAAGGTTATGTTACATTATCTTGATCAGCATCTTGTAATTATGGCAAGATTAGTAAAACTTCAAGTTACAAGATAATAATGGAGATAATAAAATGGTGGTACTAAAAAGTTTGTGACTTTATGGCAGCATAAAAGCACAAATATATAAAAATCGATTTAGATATCAGATTATTCCAAAAGAACACCTATATATGTACTCTTGTTACGTCTACACAAACATCTCACTCATTTTCAGAAAGTCCAATCTACACTGGGCACAAAATATCCCTTCTATTGTGCTACCTTCCCAATTCAGTTTGTGAAATAACTATTAGATCAACTCTCCTGAACTCCCACAGTAACTTCATGGTCTGTTCATTCAGCAGTTAGTAGATCGGATTTATATATACCTGTTTGGCTGTTTAGTTCAAAGTTTCCAGAGTTATCTAATTTCCATTAAAGATTTAACCTACAAAAAATTTATACTTACACCACCCTTGGTATTCATCAGTCATCACGCATTAGACAACGGAAATTCTCAAAGACGTTTATTACTTGTAATATGCTTTATCTGATTCTTTATGATAGACATCCAACACTGGCATCCTATGATTTAACTATTAGTGACTTTAACGTACTTATGTTAAGATTATTTCTGATCTCTGAAACAACAGTTATGAATATTGATTTAGCATAGCTACATAAGGTCTCGTCTCTGCACATAAATGCCCCATGCGAAACTTATGGCTGTTGACTTCAACTTCTTCAGAGACACGATAAAATGGTGCTTTTAAAGCCATATAGTTGGGAGTTGGGACAGATATGTTCAATCGAAACAAACTAAAGAAGAGCTCACAGTCAGCTCTGTAGCAATACTTCACGCCTCATGAAGTTTTTGGTCACTTTGTGGCATACCCATACATTCACAACCCTTTTGAGTTTTCTGCCATAGAACAGGAAACGTATTGAATTCCCTTTCTTATGCCAGTGTCCACATGTTAATGTGTTCCACTTATTTGTAATTAGCTGATTAGATAAGTCTTCCAGTTTGAATCACTTGATATAATTAATACAAAAACAGGTGAATGCTGTCATTTAATGCATACTAATAATATCCCACGCTTAAACTAACTGGCCAAGATTTTCACTTAAGAAATACAATTGTACATATTTAAAAAGATTCAAGTAATCTTTTCATATGAGGGCCTATTTTCTACCAGCACTGTACATTTATGAACGATATCCTAAATAAACAGATGTCTCCAACTCTTGGTTCTTTCTATAACTCTATAAGCACTTATGTGTATTGCCGATCATTATCCAACCAATACCCATGAGTCCATGACGAGTAATAGATTGTCAAACATGGACACTGGATATCATTATTAAGGAAATATTTCGTGCCAGAATATAGTATCACAAATCACAATTAACTTAAAAGATATCAAACATTCCCAACACTGTAACCTAACAGATTTTTTAACAAAGAGGCAACAGCTATGCTGTTCAAGATCCTAATCAAAACATTTCATTTCTCCAACTCTTGTCAAACAAATGGGGACTCATTCTCAACAATTAAACAAGGTGTACTAACCATAAACTACCACATCTCTTCTATCAGACCAAAATATGTCATCCAATCAAAATTCACAAATAAGGTAGTGTTTGGGATTTATCTAATTATTGCTTGTTTTTTCCAAGTAGAGCAATAAGCACCCTATCAGAAATAAGCACCCTTTTATAAGCAATTTGCTTATTTTAGTAGAAATAAGCACCCTTTTATAAGCAATCTACTTATTTTAGTAGAAATAAGCACCCTTTTATACGCAACCTGTTTGTGTTTTCCAGCAAAAAAGTGCTTATAAATATGGAACATAAAACACCCGATAAGATAAAATGAAAGATAAATCAGCATAATACAGAATTCAGTATACTCTAGTGATATCTATCCTATAACAAATATTGCCAAATATGCTTAGTTATATCACTTAACCATTCCAAATACTAGATGATTCTTTCCTTTTGTGGAATTCTAGATAAAAAAGTTATACTCCATCAAAGATATCCACTTCAAAAAAAACCACCACATGATGACATTTTATCAATTTCCTATTTCTTCATTCCTAATTAAGATAATTACAAAATGTGATTAATAATGAGTCGTTTATGCATTTTTATATATCTATATGTGTGATATTCATAGGCCTAGAGCTACATAAAAATAATCGCCCCTATAAATTAACTTTCAATTAACCATAAACACTGCAATTTCACCATAAACAATAAATGGAGGATCAAGATGTGTGTGTATATATATATAATGCAAACCTTTTTTGCGATCAGCACGGCGTTTAGCGGAAGGATCATCGGAGAGATAACCTTGAACGGGGTCAGAAGTGGCCGGAGAGCTTGGATTTACAGGTGAAGCGGTTGCCGGAGACGAATGATTACTGCTACTATAAACAGAGGATAGATTCCCCATGCTGGCACTCTTTTTCATTATCGACCCTCCATCTGTAAGCCTAACACCAAACAGCTTCACACCACCACCGCCACCGGCACGTGTTGGACACGTGCGTGAGTTATGGCCGTTGTTGCTACAATGAGAGCATCGCCGAGTCATTTGTTACAAGACTCGGCTCGGCCTTATTCACGACCAACGATATGTATGTAAGATTGTATCAATATCTGCTTTGTTTGTGTTTGATTGCATGCGTTTTTGTTTGTTTTTTTTTTGTTTTTTTTATCTGAAAGAAAAGAAAGAAAGAAAGAAAAAGGTTTGGATCAGATACAGAGAGAAGATTTTTGTTTTAATTACGGAACTGGTCGGTCGCCGTATCATTTGTGTATGTGTTTGTGTGTCACAAATTTATATTTAGAAGATACACTATTTAGATTTAGATAATGTCGTGCTTTCCTACCAATAGTAAGATTTTTATTTGACATGTGTTTTTTCAATCATAATATAAGTTTGAGTTAAGTACTTTTTTCGTCCCTGTGGTTTATCGTTTTATCACTTTTCGTCCTCGCCGTTAACTTTTGGCTAAAATCATTCCCGTGGTTTGCATTTCGTCCCTGCCGTTATAACTTTGCCGTTAACCCCCTCACATGCAAGTCACGTGAGGGGCATTTTCGTCTTTTCACCAATTTAAGTGCAAAAATCATCCTGTGGTTTGTCGTTTTTGCATTTTTCATCCTCGCCATAAGGATGAAAAATGCAAAAACGACAAACCATAAGGATGAATTTTGCACTTAACCATGGGTGAAAAGACATAAATGCCCCTCACGTGCCTTGCACGTGAGGGGTTAACGGATCCAGGGACGAAAAGTAAACCACAGGGATGATTTTAGCCAAAAGTTAACGCCGAGGACGAAAAATGAACAAACGATAAACCACAGGGACGAAAAAAGTACTTAACTTTATAAGTTTTTATTTATCGAATGCTAAATTGATAATGAATAATTAATGTTTGAAAAATGAATACATAGAGGGGGTGTCTCGTGTCTGTGTGATTATAATATGGGCCAAAGTGAAACAATCAAAAGCGCGTAACGTACCATCTTAGAAAAAGTCATTACTGGTTAAATTAGATGGATTGGATTGGATTGCATTGATATTTATTAAGTTTTGTAATTTTTATTTTATGTTTTTCTAACCTGAATTTCACTTAAAATTTCGTGTCACGATTCGAGTCTAGTATACGTTGTTAATTTTGCATTATTTTTATTTTATTTTAAGTAGTATGTGTCGCATATGGGTCTTCATTTAGTTGGTATGTCACATACATGTATAATGCAAACACATATTGTCCTTAAAAGGTTTAAGGTGACACATATTGTTCCCACAATATTTAATGCGATGCATAAATCTAGTGACGAATTGAAAATTATATTGCATTGTATGCAAATTTTAATATAAGTTTTTAAAAGTTAGTGTTTGAGCATGAATTGTTAAGCTCAATCACAAATGGGGTTTAACCACGAAAATCATCATGATCTCCTGCTACGCAGTGCAAACCTACTAAATTCTTCACGAATCTAAGGTGGATGATGATTTTCCCAAAGTAGATGTTTCGATCTTTGGAGGATATGAAATATGAATGTTCTTGTGTTATATCAAAATTGTAAGTAGACATTTTATGTCTATTGTATTTGAGATATGATATGAGGAAAGGGTATGTATTTTCTTTCATTGTTCTCTAATTAGAGAAACCTATTTTTTGTTGTGACCTCCCTTCTTTTGTATTCACCCTTGTAAGGGTATATATAGCTAAAAATGGGTAAGTATGTGTCTATCCAACAACACTTGTCATCCACCTCCTTGAAGCAATATAATATATACATATATCTATATATATATCTATATATATATATAAGATGGGCCAAAAAGGGGTTTTCTTGTCGTGCCTTTGAGCATTGTTAACATGTATGTAACAACATACGTAATCAATTAGATTAATTAAATAGTCAACTACTCATTCATACTTGAAAGTATGTTATAATTTATTTAAAATATGCATTAATATTTTTAGGATATGCACGTTAATTAATATTATTAAAAAAATATCAAAAAAACTAATCAATTTTTTTTTTCATTAGGTAGTACATACCCTCCCTTCAATATGGATACCGCCACCACATAAACCTTTTATGTGTCTCATGCACCCTTGTTTTGAGTCTAATTGATTTGAAATTAATGTTTTGTTCAGATTAATTATACGCTCATTTATATTGTTTAGAAAAAACTAATAAGGGCCTTACCTTTTTCATATGCAAATACCAAAACCATGGATTTGATTTCAAGATGCATTTTCAAGCTTTTTGTTGAATACTTGAAACGTTGAACCATTAGGAAAATTAACTATTTATTGATGTTTTTACATATCAATGATCATAACCTTTGAATTGTTAACTGAGTGTTTTTTCATATAGGTGCAGATTGCATATTAGAATGGAGGATTTAGAGTCTAGACCATATTGTCTAAATCGGATTTATGTTAGAGAGTCCTCTCATCCAACACCTAATATGAGGAAAACATTTAATAGTCCGCCCATAGACACTGTGTTCTTGAGTTTTTTATGGGAAAAAAGGAAAGTAATACAAAGGATTTTAAAATAAATTGTGTTCTTAAGTTTATTTTTAAGAGAAGAAGAGAAATGAAAAGAAATGAAGTGAATGAATTTCTAGTTGATTTTGTTTAACAAATCTTCTTCCCAAATATGGGATGATTTGAAAGGATAAAAATTATACCCCTTCTCTTTCATTCTTATCTCTTCAACTCTTTCCATTTCCTTTAAAAAAAACTAGAAAACACACTGTAAGCTTTGAAACTGGATCTCCTTAAATCCAAACCTTTATGGAGAGACTTCATTACCAACCGTTTCTTGTTGATATACCATCAACGATTTGAAAAACAAATTTTCAGTAAATGTCTCTTTTTAAGCATTAAATTTTTCCAAAACTAAAAGGTAACCTTTTCTATCTTAATCTAACAAACGATCTATTTTAACATCGAAATTCTGGCTATGACTCCTCTAGACGCGTGACTTTTAAATAAACTCCATGTAGCGGATCATAATAATATTTTGGTAGGTGAAATGGTGATAATTTCATTTTGTTGTTATTCACTTATTCACGTGGCAAAAGCATCTACAGCTTTGCATGTGACACACGATCAGGTTGGATAATACATATTCTTTCTCTCTATATATTTCATTCCAAAATAAACTATATATGGTGGATCAAATATATCAAATTTATCAAATTAACAGTTGTTTCACAACTCGTGCTGGCTACAGGTAAAACTCCACTGTTGTCCTAGTTGCTTCTTCTTGTGTGTATTACGTTAATTAGCATTCTTTCATCTTGTGTTAATTAATGTTCACAACAAAAGATAAATTTTGGGAATTGGTTTCCAAATCATATTAAAATACTTCTTTGTTAACGCGAAAAACATACTAATCGGAGAGGTACTTATAAACTACCTATATAGTTACTTGAACTTTATAGGATTTTTATCCTACTTATAATGAGTCGATTATCTGTTACTAACATAAGCTTCTTAAATGGAGTAATATGTTTTTGATGGTCCAAATGTAGTCAGATTATACATAACACTTGCAACTCTCCTGCAATTAACCACTAATTGGAGACACTCATGTACGAAACTGTAAAATAGAATATTATATAAACATTATTATTTATATTAAAAACTAAAAAATGTTTAGACTGAGAGTTATCACAAATCATGAAATCAACAATAATACATTAATACTTGCACTCCACCAAAATCCCAAAATAAGAAAAGCCCATTCATGTTTTTTTTTATATAAAAAAAACTAGAAAACACACTGTAAGCTTTGAAACTGGATCTCCTTAAATCCAAACCTTTATGGAGAGACTTCATTACCAACCGTTTCTTGTTGATATACCATCAACGAGTTGAAAAACAAATTTTCAGTAAATGTCTCTTTTTAAGCATTAAATTTTTCCAAAACTAAAAGGTAACCTTTTCTATCTTAATCTAACAAACGATCTATTTTAACATCGAAATTCTGGCTATGACTCCTCTAGACGTGTGACTTTTAAATAAACTCCATGTAGCGGATCATAATAATATTTTGGTAGGTGAAATGGTGATAATTTCATTTTGTTGTTATTCACTTATTCACGTGGCAAAAGCATCTACAGCTTTGCATGTGACACACGATCAGGTTGGATAATACATATTCTTTCTCTCTATATATTTCATTCCAAAATAAACTATATATGGTGGATCAAATATATCAAATTTATCAAATTAACAGTTGTTTCACAACTCGTGCTGGCTACAGGTAAAACTCCACTGTTGTCCTAGTTGCTTCTTCTTGTGTGTATTACGTTAATTAGCATTCTTTCATCTTGTGTTAATTAATGTTCACAACAAAAGATAAATTTTGGGAATTGGTTTCCAAATCATATTAAAATACTTCTTTGTTAACGCGAAAAACATACTAATCGGAGAGGTACTTATAAACTACCTATATAGTTACTTGAACTTTATAGGATTTTTATCCTACTTATAATGAGTCGATTATCTGTTACTAACATAAGCTTCTTAAATGGAGTAATATGTTTTTGATGGTCCAAATGTAGTCAGATTATACATAACACTTGCAACTCTCCTGCAATTAACCACTAATTGGAGACACTCATGTACGAAACTGTAAAATAGAATATTATATAAACATTATTATTTATATTAAAAACTAAAAAATGTTTAGACTGAGAGTTATCACAAATCATGAAATCAACAATAATACATTAATACTTGCACTCCACCAAAATCCCAAAATAAGAAAAGCCCATTCATGTTTTTTTTTATATAAAAAAAAACCCATTCCAAAAAAAAAAAAAAAAAAAAAAAAAGAGGCTAGAGAGAGAGAGAGAAGAGAGAGAAACTCCCAACAACTCATT
Source organism: Erigeron breviscapus (assembly GCA_034093135.1). Lineage (NCBI taxonomy): Eukaryota > Viridiplantae > Streptophyta > Magnoliopsida > Asterales > Asteraceae > Erigeron > Erigeron breviscapus. The sequence continues at coordinate 114,789,820 of CM067167.1, read as the reverse complement.
TCTCTCAATTATACATTCTCACTATATTTCTTGCACCCACCACCACCGTCGCCACTGAGTCATTGACCACCGGTCCACCACATTCATCATCATCATTCAAAAATTGAGATGGCAGTGAAAGTGAGACACGGTTAGAGGTGGTACTGATCGAGCCACAGTAATCATGAAGGGTCTAATTACAGTAATAAAGACCACATTTCATCAGTCATTTCATTCTTAATTTCTAGATAATACATAAGTATATTTTTGCATTTTAACTGACGTTTAATTTTCTTGGAATCAGTTATCCGGCCATCAGGATCTCAGAGTTAAACGAGTGGCCAGTCGGTTGGACTTGTTGAGACCATGACTGGCTGTATCGCCTCTTCACCTCCTTCAGGTACATACTGTCTGTCTTCTTTCTTGATTTTACGTTCATAAGACCATGGGCTTAATTAGCTTACTAACTTAAATTTAGAGTCAACTGTTTATTTAATTATTAAAAGATCTTGATTTTGTCCTACTCAACAATAACAGCTTGCTTTTAACTTCGTATCATCTACCTAACTATTAAAGGAACGTAGTCTTTTTTTTCCAATTACACGTGGCATCATCAGAATCCAATTCAACTTATCAACTTTACTCTTAATTGCAAATACATCCTTCCTAATTTATATTTAGATCCCTTTAAATCACCAATACTACAAATCCTATCACTCCTGACATAAAATTATCGCCACCTATGCATCGAATCCTCGATCTATCTCCATCTGCATCCCTTTTTTTTCATCTCATTCCATCCATCTCTCTTCTTGTGTTTTATTCTTTTTATAATGATTTTTCACAATTAGTGATGAATTAATCAACTAATCATAATTTTTTAATTAACTATTTTTATATTTACAAACTTCAGAAAGAACTTATGGTAAATATATTTATTATCTTTTAGTTTGGTTTATATTACAATTTCTATATATTTTTCTATATATATAACTGATAACTAATTTGCAAGCCCGAAATATAATTTACACATTGTTTGTGGTTGCTTAGGACATTTGAAATACTTTTTATGATTTGAAACATTTGATAAAATGACAGCAACTAAAGGTTAAAAAACCCAAATATCTATAAGTATCTGGTACGAGGGATGAGGTTAAGTTAGTTGGTCGAATTACTCATAATCAGACATTACCTTGACTTGAGTACTTCATAACCTAACATTACATATGAAGTAAAAACCTGGTGGAGCCCGTGTGTTAACACGGGTGCATAATCTAGTTATTATATAAAAAAGTCATCACAAGGTTTTTGGTCAAGTATGCATCACTTTTAAAGGACGTGACTAACATTTTTTTAAGTTGATGCACAACAATTCCATTGTTCATTTTTATTTGGACATATACCGGGCCACCGGGGTACATCCCTTTCAAAAATAATAATAGGACAAATCTCAACTACTTATTTCTCTTTCTTCTTGTCTTTTTTAATAAAATTTTATATTTTTAAAATAAAACCCATTTAAAAAAAACTTTTTTTCTCCGATTTATACGGTACGGGTTTCGCCCTTACGGTATAAATAGGCTATGGAGGTGATAGGTCATAGGGGGTGATCAATGATAGGGTGATCTACTTAACGGGCTCCGCCCTTTAAATTTTAAAAGAAAAATAAAAAAGGAAGAAGGAAAGAAGAAATGGGAGGGAGGAGAAACGAGTGGCTGAGATTTGTCCCTTTGTCTTTTTTAGAAGGGGTGTCCTCAAAGTATTTCCCTATACCTATTATTATATATGTGTATTTGTTTAATTTACTTATGGGGGTGGGGTTTGAGTTCTATCTTTGTATTGATAACGCTGGTTGGGGATGCATTTTAAAAAAACCTCACACAAGAACTCACCCCTCTCCCATTTATATACACATACACAGCACACACACACACATATGTAACTTTAGTTGTGGTATGCAATTAGCTTAACTAACCTTATAAGAGAAAATTTTGTTAGAGAAAAGTTTAGCAAATTCTAGTTCTGGCAAAACGAGCTGGTTGCTGAATTTGTTTGGAGCTAGTAGTTGCAACTTTTGTTTGTATGAATGTGTTTAGAAAAATAGAGGAACTCATGAAAGGTGTAAGTGTGAGCATAGCATGAGAGCATGAGACAAACAAATAAAACTCATCATGTGAAATATAAAATTATATAAGAGGTAATAGGTAATTTAAATGTTTTATAAGCTCCGATTACTTTTCAATAGCTACTTCAAGTAACTTATTCATAAGCTCTTGAAAGATTTGTATGCCAAACAAAGCTATGAACACGATCCTATGAAAACCATAGGCTAAAACCTCTTGTAAGCTCCTATAAGTTGCGAGTTAAAGACACCTAATAAGTAACTTGGCTTGGCGCTTAAAATAAAATAACATAATAGTACACAACTACACATGTTGAAGCTATGTTTGTACTTAGCATATTATTAGCTTAAATTGGTAATAAAAGTTACTTGAAGTGCCTATTTTTTCAACAAGCTTTAGACAACTGGGGTTAACCAAACAAAGCTATAAGCTAGAGCTTTTAAAAAAATTAAGCTCAAGCTCTCATAAGCTCTCTGCCAAACACGCCTTGAAAGGTTAATGCAGACTCCTTACGGAATATTTGTGTGCATATGTCATTTAAGGAGGTTGAGTTGTATACCAATAATTCAATGTTGCCTAGGCTGTGGATTTAAATATCAATTTGGCCTGTGAAAATCTATGATGAACCATCTGGGTGATAAGACGTACTAGTAACTTTACCTATTTCAATTGCTTTACTTTCTGCCATACTTATCTCTCTACTATTTATCAGCAAGCAACCAGGAATTTATTTCATTGTCAGACAAGACGAATCTTGATCTCCTGGCTACTGGACTTCAAGAATTGGTGTAAACTGCTCTTATTATACTCCTGTTATATTCGATACATCTCTTTGGTCTAATTTTACTCGTGATCTTTGAAAGCTGATGGAAACATGGAGAGATATCGTTATTTGATACATTTTGCAATAAGTTATTTTATATACTGTCATTTCTATTGTATATATTTGGTTCTTTCAGAAAGTTAAAATCTTTGTCTACCAAAATACTTAAATTTGACTTACCAAGTCACATATCTGAAGTTCATCGCTTGAACACACAGATACAAAATTGTGTCAACCGGAGGAACATCATCCGCTCTTGAGGAAGCTGGAATTTTTGTAACAAAAGTAGAAGAGCTGACCAAGTTCCCTGATATTGTAAGCATTAAATAGAACATGAGAAAAAGTAACCTTTTATTGGTTTATATCCGAGGTTTGAAACCGATTGCCCTTGCCATCTTTTTGAAGCTTGATGGTCGTGTACAAACTTTACATCCTAATATACTTGGAGGTATTCTTGCCAAAAGAGACCAAAGCCATCACATGGAAGCTCTAGAAGAGCACAATATTGGTAAGTTACATAATCGATAAATCGATAATCCATCCCTGACTAATGATCCCAAAATTATGTAGCCTTTCATTAAATCAGTCTTTAAGTCTCATGTTGTTTTCTGGTAGGTACATTTGAACTGGTGGTAGTAAATTTATATCCCTTCTATGAAAATGTTCCTTCTACCAATGGAATTACATTTAATGATGGAATTGAGAACATCGACATTGGTGGCCCGACAATGATAAGAGCTGCAGCCAAGGTTGTTATTTCCTTTTACATGCAACGATAAAATGATAATAACTTATATATAAAGGTTTTCCTCTTTAATAATACTTTGTAAGGTAGCCTTAATTTCATGTCTTTTCCGTGCCGATGTTAAAATGACTGATGTTTCTTAACAGAATCACAAGGATGTTTTGGTGGTTGTTGATTCTCAAGACTACTCTGCACTTCTAGAATTCCTTTAAGGAAACAAAGATGACCAACAATTTAGAAGGAAGCTTGCTTGGAAAGCTTTCCAACACGTTGCTTCTTATGATTCTGCAGTTTTTGAATAGTTATGGAAGCAAACCGAAGGAGGTACTCTGCTGTACTCAATTCATCAAAAGTGTATACGTTAGTATAGTGTCCCTTATTATTTTTATTGAAACAAAATCAAAAGCTCATTGTATTATAATTTTGCTGGAAGATAAATTCCCACCTAGCTTTACCGTGCCGCTTTCTTTAAAGAGTCCACTTCGGTATGGTGAAAATCCCCATCAAAAGGGTGCATTATACACTAACAATAGTTTATCTGAAGTTTATAGCGGTGGTATTGCAACAGCTATTCAACACCATGGAAAGGTGATAATCTTCATTGTAGTATAACATTCTTGCGTTCTTCATTAAACTTAAAACTCTGAAAATTGAATTAAACAGATGATGCAGCAGGTATTTCTTTTTCTTTTCTTTTCTTTTTTGGTGCAGGAGATGTCATACACAAACTTTTTGGATGCTGATGCAGCTTGGAACTGTGTTTGCGAGTTTGAAAAGCCCACGTGTGTTATTGTAAAGCAAACAAATCCTTGTGGGGTAGCTTCACGTGATGATCTGATTGAAGCATATAGGCTGGCTTTAAAATCCGATCCCGTGAGTGCATTTGGTGGTATAGTAGCCTTCAACACAGAAGTCAACCAGGTTAGTTGATTGTCTTCTTATGTGAGAACTTCTACATCATGCAGGTTAGTTGCTAAGGCTCTTGCTAGGGATATCCGAGAATACATAAGTCCAACAAATGGTGAAACTAGAACATTCTATGAGATTGTTGTAGCTCCCAGATATAGCCAAAAAGGTCTTGAGATTTTCGTGGAAAGTCAAAGACTTTGAGAATTCTTGAAGCAGAGAAAATTTATACAGGAAAACGCTTATTTAGACAAGTAGGCGGAGGTTGGTTAGCTCAAGATCCAGACAAGCTAAAACCAGAAGATGCCAAGTTCTGTGTAGTTTCTAAGAGTGTTCCAAGAATTCAGACCAGTTTCGCGTGCCTATAGGATTTAGGAGATGGTTTGATAGAGATTTACAAGCCGCCTACAAATATGAAGTGAAATGCATCGAAGTCAAAGAAGAAGAAAAGAACAACAACGGTGATTATATGGAAGAAGAGTTACATTTTGACTTTGAGACTACCGACCCGGTCTTGGACATGCAAAACTTCAAGCAACACGAATATGAAGAAGTGGATGAGTCCTGGGAGCGTATGAAACATATCGTGAAGAAAGTAAGGAAGAAAACATATTGTGATGATTTGGAGGTCACAGATTTCTTCTATCATGGGATGGAGGATTATGCTCGACGAGCCATCGATAAAGCCGCTTATGGATGTTTCCATACTCAACCAGCCGAGTTTAGAATGAAGATCTTGGACGATAGGTTCTATGAAGCCGAGTTTGAAGAATCCGAAGAAGAAAAGGAAGATGGAAACAAAGAATGGGAGGAGATACAAATTTTGGTCAAAGAAGTCAATAAAGGAGACTCAGTACCCTACACTCTTAGGATGAGAAATCAAGTGACTTTGAGAGATATGCTAAGGAAGTTCAAGCAAAGGAACGGAGAGATGGTAAAAATGGCATGGAGAAGGATAAAGGCCCTCTATGAAAACTGTGAAATACATGAATTTGATCGAACCACCATGTTGAAGAAGTTCGTCAACGGATTAAGAAGTGAGAGTTCGGATATGATTGGCAGAATCTTAGGAATGGGACTTATGGACGTTGGAGTTAGCATAGCCTATGATTTCCTTGACAAAGAAGTGTATGGACGTATATAGGAGAAAATAGAAACAGATAAAAGAGACAAGAAGGCTCGTAAGGAAAAATACTTGGAACAGCTAAGGGAATTTCATATTGACCAGAGACGTAGAGAGCAAGCTGCTTGAGAGAAGGAAGAAGCTGAATCGTGCAAAATCGCAAAACCGGGCACTGCCACGGAGCCACCGGCGCCGCTGGGTACTCAATCCAACGTCGCTGGGCAAGCCCAGCCGCTCAGGCACACCCAGCGCCGCTGGCACCACCTGCATCCCCGATTTTCGCGAAATCAAATCCGTCACCACCAGAACCAGCCTTGGAAATCAAACACCGATCGACGTGGAGATGGTTGAAGCTACTGAAGCACGAAGGAACTCAGAAAACCTGGAAGAGAGAAAAGGAACGAACGTCAAGGAAGCCATAAGTCACTTCGAACGTTATCCAACGGGAACCGGCCCCCGGCCTACCCCGTATTCTTCCTCAACCTAGTTCCTAGGCCGAGTCCGGCTTAAGACTCGTTAAACTTAGCGCTTCTTGGGAGGCAACCCAAGCCGTATTTTTATTTTTATTTTTATTTTTATTTTTATTTTCATTTTTAGGAATATGTGACTAATTGCAATCAAGTAAATTGTTTTGAATTTTATCATTTGTGATCTATTTTATGAGTATGTCTTTAGAATCACAGATGCAAGCTTTCAATGGATCGAGAAAACAAGTAACTTATTGCAATCGTATTTCGTTTTTATTTTATTTTTTTTAGCTTGTTATTTCCATTTTGATATTTTGATTGAAGTGTGCAGAAGTATTTTGTCTTGTAGTCTGAAGGAAACCAGGCACTTAGCCTAAAGCTAAGTGTGGGGGAGTTCAAGCATCAAATCGTTGAAGATAATCAGATGTCGAAACACGTACAGGAGCCATAAGCGCCGCTACTGGACCTCCAGCGCCGCTCAGTGAAGCCGAGCGCCGCTGGACCTGCACCTGTGCAGATCCAGCACCGCTACCAGTCATCCAGCGCCGCTATCTGCTTACCAGCACCGCTCACAGCTCCAGTCTGCACACCAGATCGCGAAAAATCCAAAAAAATCAGAAAAACCCAAAAATCCAAAAAAATCAAAAAATCAGAAAACACCAAAAAGAAAAGAAGATGGAGAAGCATCAATGGATCGCTATCAAATGGAGACGACTCAAATCATTGAAGTTCAACATCATTCAAGTCGCTCCGCAAATGCCATCTTCAACAACAATTCATGCAAATTAGACCCGGAAGTTTCGTTAATCCTTTATCTTATCGTGTTTTTCCTATTACCCTTTTATTATGATATGTCTAGTACAACGGGGACGTTGTACAATTTAAGTGTGGGGGGATGGAATAGGAAAAACCCGTGGTTTAATTGCTTGATAATTCATAAGTTTTCTACTACTTATTTCATGCAAATTTCAAATTTTCTTGTGTCGGAAAATCATTTTGAGAATATAAGCTTTGCAAGTAAACAAAAGATGACGATAACTAAGCAATATTAGCTTTGGTAGATGAACGGTTAGTTAGGACTGTTAGCTTAAGTATAGATTTGTGGCTGTTCATTTTTCCAACTGGATTAGAGTTTAGACTGAAACTGAATGCGATTATGTTTGCCATAGCACATTTAACCAGACTTTAATATGCCTAGCAGTTAGAGTCATTAGTATAGGTGTATTAATTGGACTTGATTATACGTGCTTGTGTAGGAACTAGTTTAGACGTATGATTCGCCTTAATTCTTACACTACTAATTGTGAACTAGTTGCATGCGGAGTAAGTTTATGAGTCATCTGGGATCTCTGATAATGTCTATTGCATGAATAATGTAGTAATCTTAAGAAAGGCAATCAGTAGATTAATTAAAGAGTTCAAAGAACTAATAACGAGTAAAATCTATACGCATCAAGTTATGTCGCTTTGCGCGTGGGGAACCACCGACCTGTCACCGCTGTCTTGATGTAAGGTATAAACTCTAACCATTAGTTGAGTTATGTCGCTTTGCGCGTGGGGAACCACCGACCTGTCATCGCTGTCTCAACTATTAAAGATGATAATATCGTATAACTGCTTTAGTGTCTAGCTAGTGAACATGACTGTAGTGTGAGGGTATGTCTAAGTAGTGACTCGCAAGTACACAAACGATGAAATGTGAATGCCTTGCTAGTAGCTAGTAGTTCTGATTGCTATACAAACCTTAATTAAGTGCTTATCTAGTCAGCAGAAAGAAGTAAGATTGAGCTGTAAGACATGTGGAATTATAGAACGGTTTTAGAGGTATTAACACAAATAAAAAGTTAGCTTTTAGTTTAGATTGACCGATTATTTTGCCTCTAGCTATAGCTTACTGATTTTGTCTAAAGCTTTCTCAAATCATTTTGCATGACTAATCTTTCAAATGTTTTAATGAAGTAGAATAACTTGAACACTTAAGTTGTCCGCTCATCATTGTTTTATTTTCTTGGACTATTTGCTTGAGGACAAGCAAAGACTTAAGTGTGGGGGTATATGATGAGCGTCCATTTTGTGATAAAAACCCCTATCAAAAGGCCTCATTTCTATGTCTTAAATGAGTTAATATTCCGGAACTATCGGTACTTAATGGATTCTATGTTTACGTAGGTTCACGGAAGATGCGAGTGAGGGTAAATGGCATCAAGTGACTCAAGATGAAGGCCTATGAAGTTACAAGACATAAGGAGGTGATTCGGGAGCCGAACGAAGCAATACGAGAAGCAGCAGGAGCTGCCAGCGCCGCTGGCCCATGCCCAGCGCCGCTGGGCGGCCCAGATCAGCAACCGACTTTTACCTCTATTTAAGCCGAATCAGCCCTCAAAACCCTAAGAGAGAGCCGATTCAGCAGCCCTAGCCACCCATATTCAACCCTAGGTCGACTTTGCAAATTCCAATGAGGTTTTGGAGCTTCTAACACCTTCCGATCTTCATCCTCAACCTAGATCTACTCTTTTACTTTACTTTCAGTTGGTAAACAATGTCTTTCATCTTTTCAGACTTTGTTATTGCTTTAATAATGTCAGGCTAGTAGGCTGAATACTTGTTTGGATCGATGTGATCATGTAGACGTTTATCTATTTTACTTTATTTGTTAGATCTGTTGGAGTGTGTTTTACTGTTTATTGTAGATCCATGTTTTACTAGTTATTCATATTAATATCGGTTCTATATCTGCATGTATTGATTTAATTCTGATGATCGGTCTATAATCATACACTAGGATTAATACATAAGGATGGAAAACACTAGTCGGTCTTTAACTAGATGTAAAAGGTGATTCACTTGTAACCGAGGGATCCAAAACCATAGTAATTAGGATGAATAGAACATGATGCTTAACAATGTCAGACGCGATCAAGTGACTTGGAAACGAGCATTGTGGTCATCGGAGAGAATTACTATCTGGCCATGGCTTAATAGCCGGGTAACTTAAAGATGAACTAGTAACACAAACTTTAGGTCATTAATGCTTAAACAATGAATCTAACGAGAATTTGTTTATAGAGTAGTGTGAGTCTAGGGACAACACTAGTTATTTAGGCAAAGTGAATCTAACGAGAATCTGAGCCGTGATTAAGCTTCCAACAGTCTAGCAAGTAGGTAGAATGATATTTGGTCGTACCATGAGATCTGAGATACCAAACAAGTATTTTAATTTAATTACTGTTATTTGCTTTTTCAAACTATTTTCAGACTAAGCCTCTCGCTGAATAAGCGGTTGCGGCTTCTATTTACTTTTCAGTATTTTAATTAGTTTAATAGGAAATCGTGACAACCCTACAACCGCTAGAATTACACGTATTACTAGATTAGGTAAAACAACGCGTCCCTGCGAACGATCCTGTTCTTATCACTAAACTATACTACATCTGATCGGGTCCCCTGTCCGTTAAGGTGTGTGTGTTTTCGAGATAATAACTTGTACAACTTTTATAAATTTAAACACTAAAACGAAACCACCATCAGTGAGACACTTTCGACACTGAGGAACCGAAGCCTGTAGATATGTATCAACTTGCTTCAAGAATCCTAAAGCTTTGGTATATTTCGTACTATAAGTATCATAAATGTTGTAAATTATATGTTGTAACCTCTTGACCCTCCGACGACTTGTCGGAATTTTAATTATAAATGCAATTGCTGCTCATAAGAAACATGTTGTATGATGAACCTAATTAAGATGTATCATATCATGATATCAAGTTTTTCGTATATCCCAAAATTCTTTAACTTACATAAGGATTTACGAATAGAGTACTAACATTATCTTGTATATTATTGCTTGTCGTATTAAGATAAGACCCTTTACTTCAAAACCAAAACCAATTTATGATATTGTAGACACTGAGACACACAGGTACGCATATGGTAAAATGTACTTTCATTTTCCTTATCCAATTAACATAGCTTACCACTGTATTGTCTACCTCTATTGACGAGACTAAAAGAACTTTAGTGCCCGGGGCTAAACAAGAAGCAACGGAGATGATCCGAACAGGGTATCTCAACTTTTATAACATATGAATATTTTTGTACGTGTTGAATGTTGAAATGTCATCTCCTTTATGTAATCGCTCGATGTTAATAAGGTTAAAAGGATTATCTATCGCGGATTATATATCGCTATCCGTAGTTAAAAAGTTATGTTTGACTTCGTCTATGTCCTATAGGAATTACTATTGACATCATTTCAAGTTCAACTTTAAGTTTATTACTACATCTATATATTTATATCAACTACTTCCATCGTATTTAAATTTCAATATTTTGTTGTTTAAGCAAATTTTTTAAAATGTAACAACCGTTCGTATTGAACTCATTTTTAATCTGAACATGAACATTATACCTCTAATCGTTCACATTGCTAAAGAAATAAAATCTGTCTTTCTTTTTAGTTTCTTCAACCGTAAAAAATTGCTTTTACCTCGCCATTCCCAATGCTAACCCATTCATTTTGGCTATTACCCTTTTTTTTTAACGACAAATATACATGCTACTCGCATTAAAATACACTTAGTAATACTAAAATATCTTAATATTGAACTTTGTTATATATCCGAGGGTTGTGATCATTTGAAAACTAAAATTTTCGTGAAAACTATAAAACTGGTCAAAACACACTGTGATCTGAATTTAACACAATGTGTTTTTAATTTTTTTTTAGAAAACACATTGTGTTAAGTTCATATCACAGTGTGTTTGAACAATTTTTTGATTTTCAATTTTTCACGCACTATCAAAAACACACTGTGATTTAAAACTTAACACAATGTGTTTTTAGATTACACAATAAAAACACATTGTGTTTCTAGAAAACACAATTAAAACACATTGTGTTAGATTCAGATCAAAGTATGTTTTGGCCAGTTTTCTAGTTTTCAAATGAACATATCACATATATCCCAATAGGCAAGATCCTCTTCCGAGTGGGTTAGCACCACATTGATTTTCTTTTTAGCCTTTTTTATCTTGGCTTTTCCCTTTACCCTTCAACCATTTCTTTGTGGTTTGGCATGAGATGGGAAAACATCGAACACCGACCACTCGAAATGGTTTAATATTAATAACAATAGCATGTAAAGCTCCCAATGGTTAAGCAATCACTTTCTCTATCAGTTTTTCTACATCAACTCTAACTTTTTACATACTTTTTATTATGTTATCGACTAGGTGTTCCCTTTATTTTCTGTTCAGAAGCCATGCTCAGCTTGTTCTAGGGTGTTTCCAGGGGATATTTATGGGGATCATGCTGTATCATGCGCTGGTATTATTGGTATTAAACATCGGCATAACTTGGTGCGTGACACCCTAGTTGACATTTGCTCTCGGTCTGGGGTTTCAGCTCGTAAAGAAGTTGATATCGGGCTTACAGGAGAAAGGGACAAACCCTTACGTCCAGCTGATATGTTGCTTTACTCGTGGGACAGGGGGCTTGATGTTTGTGTTGATTTGACAGGGTCATCACCTTTGACGCAGACATGTATGACTGACTTTGTGCCCGGCCGTGTAGTCATTGAGGCTGCACAACGCAAACGTGCCAAGTATGAGGCTAAATGTTCGGATATTGGATATGGTTTTCTTCCATTCTCATTCTCTTCCTTTGGAGAACTTGGTAAGGATGCGGTGACATTACTTAAGCGAATTCGAAAGTTTTCTGCGATACAAGACATTGGAGCACGTGTTGCTGCTCATATATTTAGTAGGATTAGTTTTGCTATAGCTAGAGGAGTGGGGGCCCAGATAGTATCTCGGGTTCCCACTAATTTCTTGTAAATCCTATTAATTTCTAATGAAAGTGATGATTTTATAAAATAAAATAAAAATAATAATAAAATAAAATAAAAATAAAAAAAAATAAAATAATAATAATAATAATAATAATAATAATAATAATAATAATAATAATAATAATAATAATAATAATAATAATAATAATAATAATAATAATAATCATAATAATAATAATAATAATAATAATAATAATAATAATAATAATAATAATAATAATAATAATAATAATAATAATAATAATAATAATAATAATAATAATAATAATAATAATAATAATAATAATAATAATAATAATAATAATAATAATAATAATAATAATAATAATAATAATAATAATAATAATAATAATAATAATAATAATAATAATAATAATAATAATAATAATAATAATAATAATAATAATAATAATAATAATAATAATAATAATAATAATAATAATAATAATAATAATAATAATAATAATAATAATAATAATAATAATAATAATAATAATAATAATAATAATAATAATAATAATAATAATAATAATAATAATAATAATAATAATAATAATAATAATAATAATAATAATAATAATAATAATAATAATAATAATAATAATAATAATAATAATAATAATAATAATAATAATAATAATAATAATAATAATAATAATAATAATAATAATAATAATAATAATAATAATAATAATAATAATAATAATAATAATAATAATAATAATAATAATAATAATAATAATAATAATAATAATAATAATAATAATAATAATAATAATAATAATAATAATAATAATAATAATAATAATAATAATAATAATAATAATAATAATAATAATAATAATAATAATAATAATAATAATAATAATAATAATAATAATAATAATAATAATAATAATAATAATAATAATAATAATAATAATAATAATAATAATAATAATAATAATAATAATAATAATAATAATAATAATATAATAATAACAACAACAATAATAACAATAATAATAATAATAATAAAATAATAATAATAATAATAATAAAAATAATAATAATAATAATAATAATAACAATAATCATAATAATAATAATAAGATGAATGCGAATTTATGGCTGTTAGATACCTGAGATTATAAAATAAATATTAGAAAGTTAGTATGTGAGGGGTTGTATACCCAAACTTAAGTATCAAACAGCCACATATTCACTTTTTGAGTTTCTCTAATAATAATAACTAGTAAGGTTTGGGCCCCACTTTGCGGGGCTCCAATTGTCATGTTGATACAGTTTCGTTATGCTAGTCTACTTGCGTTGAACCAACTTAATAATTCAAAAGATAAAAGTATGAAAAACCAAGAAATAACTTGAAGAAAACAAATAATGTTTGTGCGAGAAAACTAAGAAAACCGAATCAAAAAGTTTGCAATATCTAATACATACTTTTAGTTTGTGCAATAAAACCAAAAAAAACAAAGGAAAAACAAAATATTGAGTAAAAGTTTTCAATATATTAGTTGAGAACACAAAAGCAAAAAAACTATGAAAAATACCGAAAGAAAAAACTCCAAACGGGATACGATAAAAAAAAAAAAAAAAAAAAAAAAAAAAAAAAAAAAAAAAAAAAAAAAAAAAATAGTGATGCGGGGTATAAAAACCAATAAAAAAGACACAAAAGAAAAAAATTGTGCAAGAAACCAAGAAAAACCAAAAGGAAAAAAAAACTCGAACGGAATCCGATATGGCAAAATTCGAGTAGAAACGCGGGGTTTAAGTGGACCAATAGAACAGTGCCACGTGGCGGTTTGCAATATCTAATACATACTTTTAGTTTGTGCAATAAAACCAAAAAAAACAAAGGAAAAACAAAATGTTGAGTAAAAGTTTTCAATATATTAGTTGAGAACACAAAAGCAAAAAAACTATGAAAAATACCGAAAGAAAAAACTCCAAACGGGATATGATATGGCAAAATCTAAATAGTGATGCGGGGTATAAGATGTAATGTAACATCCGCGAATTTTGACCCGTTGACTTTTGTGTACTTTGACTAACAAACTTATTGAATGAAGTAATTTGGGCCCATTTATGATTTTATGACTAAGTGGTATGTTAGTCGAGTCGTTAATATGTCGTTGGCGTTTAGTAGTGTAAATGATTCCCCCCCCCCCCCCCCCCCCCCCCCCCCCCCCCCCCCCCCCCCCCCCCCCCCCCCCCCCCCCCCCCCCCCCCCCCCCCCCCCCCCCCCCCCCCCCCCCCCCCCCCCCCCCCCCCCCCCCCCCCCCCCCCCCCCCCCCCCCCCCCCCCCCCCCCCCCCCCCCCCCCCCCCCCCCCCCCCCCCCCCCCCCCCCCCCCCCCCCCCCCCCCCCCCCCCCCCCCCCCCCCCCCCCCCCCCCCCCCCCCCCCCCCCCCCCCCCCCCCCCCCCCCCCCCCCCCCCCCCCCCCCCCCCCCCCCCCCCCCCCCCCCCCCCCCCCCCCCCCCCCCCCCCCCCCCCCCCCCCCCCCCCCCCCCCCCCCCCCCCCCCCCCCCCCCCCCCCCCCCCCCCCCCCCCCCCCCCCCCCCCCCCCCCCCCCCCCCCCCCCCCCCCCCCCCCCCCCCCCCCCCCCCCCCCCCCCCCCCCCCCCCCCCCCCCCCCCCCCCCCCCCCCCCCCCCCCCCCCCCCCCCCCCCCCCCCCCCCCCCCCCCCCCCCCCCCCCCCCCCCCCCCCCCCCCCCCCCCCCCCCCCCCCCCCCCCCCCCCCCCCCCCCCCCCCCCCCCCCCCCCCCCCCCCCCCCCCCCCCCCCCCCCCCCCCCCCCCCCCCCCCCCCCCCCCCCCCCCCCCCCCCCCCCCCCCCCCCCCCCCCCCCCCCCCCCCCCCCCCCCCCCCCCCCCCCCCCCCCCCCCCCCCCCCCCCCCCCCCCCCCCCCCCCCCCCCCCCCCCCCCCCCCCCCCCCCCCCCCCCCCCCCCCCCCCCCCCCCCCCCCCCCCCCCCCCCCCCCCCCCCCCCCCCCCCCCCCCCCCCCCCCCCCCCCCCCCCCCCCCCCCCCCCCCCCCCCCCCCCCCCCCCCCCCCCCCCCCCCCCCCCCCCCCCCCCCCCCCCCCCCCCCCCCCCCCCCCCCCCCCCCCCCCCCCCCCCCCCCCCCCCCCCCCCCCCCCCCCCCCCCCCCCCCCCCCCCCCCCCCCCCCCCCCCCCCCCCCCCCCCCCCCCCCCCCCCCCCCCCCCCCCCCCCCCCCCCCCCCCCCCCCCCCCCCCCCCCCCTTATCCTTTTCCTCCCTCTCATTTCTCATTACTATCTCTTTCTCCCTTTCTCTCTTTCACCCAAAAGCAAAAGAACCATTTCAATCTCTTCACCATTCTTGCATCAACTAGTAGTGGATCGATTTTAATACAAGAATCGTAATCATCATCTTCTCATTGTCGCCATCTTTGAAGAATCAAAGGCCAAGTTCTAACCTTTTACTCACTTTTGACCTAATTTCGGATTTGAGCACTAGGAAGAGTTTTGGTAAGTCTAAATCAACCCATTTACTTCTATTTATGTTTGTTCATGTGTTTCTAGTGGATTTGATGTGATTTCGAGTCTTTAAAATGGTAAAATGGAGTTTTGGGTTAAATTGGGGTTAGGGTTTGATGAATTTGTGGATGATTTTGGTGTTTTGGTCGAATTTGTGGGTTGGGTTATGTGTATTTATGGTCATTGATGGTTAGTTATGCTTCAAAATGGGTTACAAATCGTTTTGGTGTGGTTTGGGTTGAAATTGGGGTGTTTGGGTTCGTTTTGCTGCACTTGCAGCTGCTGGTCCTGGTGTGCAGGTTGTCCCACTGCGGCGCAGTGGGAGGGCATAGTCTCCACTGCGGCGCAGTGGATTTCCTCGGCCATTTTTGCTTCTTAGCCCACTGCGGCGCAGTGGGCATGGTCCTTGCTCACTGCGGCGCAGTGCTTTGTCTCGGGTCCTGGTTCAGTTTGGCCACTGCGGCGCAGTGGACATAGTTCTGGCCCACTGCGGCGCAGTGGATGGTCACTGTGTTTATATGTGTGTCGAGTTTCAACTTGTTTGGGAATGTATAGTTGACATTGCGATATTATGATGGATAATTATAGGTTGTGGACGTGTGGACCCCATTACTCGTTTGTAATCTTATACTAGCTTCTTTGCCGATCAAGGTGAGTTTCGTATCTCCCTACTCGCTTGAGATTCGGGCTGAAAAGTGTAAACCTTGCTTGTTTACTTGCATTTATTGGTTTATTGATTGATGGTCTTGGTTGTTGGATTGATGTGATGGTTCCTTTCGTTGATTGGGTAAATTGGTTTGAGTATTGAATTGTTGAGACGATTATCACGTTTGAATGACTTAGTTTATATTTGTTATGTATTTCGTTAATATTAGGATAGACGTACATACATGGAAGACGATGATACCTTTAATGGGTTTTAGATGTGGTGGGAAGGCTGCGGGTGACCCTATACATAAGCATCTGGGACTCGAAGGAAGTAGAATCCTCTTAAGTGTATGTACGCATTGTTTAGAGAAATTGATGGATGTTGGGAATGTGTTTGGAACGGACATATACGCCTTGTTATACTTGACTTGTACGGTACACACTCAAGCATATTTTTATTGTTACGTTGATGACGTTATTGACACGTATCTGATATACGTTGGGGTCTTACGTACGTATGATACATGATTTGATGTTAGTATTTCGCGTACTCATTTATTATACGCAGTTACTTTACCCTTATGATCTTGTAATGATTTGATATTGTGACTAGGATAGTTGTACATACATGGAAGACGATGATACCTTTAATGAGTTGTAGATGTGGTGGGAAGGCTGCGGGTGACCCTATATATAAGCATCTATGATTCCTTAAATGTAAAGGCGTATGAAATGTATGTGCATTGTAGTTTTAGATGATTTGTTGTACGATAGACTGGTGATTTGGTTGATGTACTTCCAAGTGTTTTACACTTGAGAACATGCTTTTGTACTTACTGATTGGTTGATGTACTTCCAAGTATACTTACTTGATGAATGGTTCCACGTACTTCCAAGTGTCATACACTTGAGGTCGCGCAATGTACGACGTACTACCAAGTTGTTAGACTTGAGAATATTGTGTTGGTAGGGGTTTTGTTGTTGTCATGGTACTCTTAGGATGCATTATCTGATGCCTAATTGTTGGACATACCTTTTATGCATTCTGCACTTACATTGATATTTACATCATTTGTGCATTTTTATTACACATTTCAAATAATGGTGTAATCTTGTTGTTGGACGATATTGTGTTACTCCGAGGCTCGCTGTAAGTCATGTCTAGCCTCTATTCGTATATTGTGATTATTGACGGTGGTTCCTTATGGACCATTACTACGAACTCACCAACCTTGTGTTGACTATGCTTAGTACACTTTTCAGGTAACCAGGTTATCCAGGGCGTGGAGTTTGATTCGTTTGCGTGCTGTTGAACCCGGACTGGACTTATATGGATCAAGGATCCATTTGCCTTATGTTGCATTGTATTTAGGATTGATAGCTTTCTTTTGATGTCGCTTTGTAAACTTGGATGATTACTTGCTTCCGTTATGTTTTGTTACTTGTTTATCGTTTGTATGGATTCACTGAATCCTCTAATTGCATTTAGTTTGTTCTATTGTAATTCCACCTGGTGCTATGTGATTTCCGTGATATAAAAAAAAAAAAAAAAAAAAAAAAAAAAAAAAAAAAAAAAAAAAAAAAAAAAAAAAAAAAAAAAAAAAAAAAAAAAAAAAAAAAAAAAAAAAAAAAAAAAAAAAAAAAAAAAAAAAAAAAAAAAAAAAAAAAAAAAAAAAAAAAAAAAAAAAAAAAAAAAAAAAAAAAAAAAAAAAAAAAAAAAAAAAAAAAAAAAAAAAAAAAAAAAAAAAAAAAAAAAAAAAAAAAAAAAAAAAAAAAAAAAAAAAAAAAAAAAAAAAAAAAAAAAAAAAAAAAAAAAAAAAAAAAAAAAAAAAAAAAAAAAAAAAAAAAAAAAAAAAAAAAAAAAAAAAAAAAAAAAAAAAAAAAAAAAAAAAAAAAAAAAAAAAAAAAAAAAAAAAAAAAAAAAAAAAAAAAAAAAAAAAAAAAAAAAAAAAAAAAAAAAAAAAAAAAAAAAAAAAAAAAAAAAAAAAAAAAAAAAAAAAAAAAAAAAAAAAAAAAAAAAAAAAAAAAAAAAAAAAAAAAAAAAAAAAAAAAAAAAAAAAAAAAAAAAAAAAAAAAAAAAAAAAAAAAAAAAAAAAAAAAAAAAAAAAAAAAAAAAAAAAAAAAAAAAAAAAAAAAAAAAAAAAAAAAAAAAAAAAAAAAAAAAAAAAAAAAAAAAAAAAAAAAAAAAAAAAAAAAAAAAAAAAAAAAAAAAAAAAAAAAAAAAAAAAAAAAAAAAAAAAAAAAAAAAAAAAAAAAAAAAAAAAAAAAAAAAAAAAAAAAAAAAAAAAAAAAAAAAAAAAAAAAAAAAAAAAAAAAAAAAAAAAAAAAAAAAAAAAAAAAAAAAAAAAAAAAAAAAAAAAAAAAAAAAAAAAAAAAAAAAAAAAAAAAAAAAAAAAAAAAAAAAAAAAAAAAAAAAAAAAAAAAAAAAAAAAAAAAAAAAAAAAAAAAAAAAAAAAAAAAAAAAAAAAAAAAAAAAAAAAAAAAAAAAAAAAAAAAAAAAAAAAAAAAAAAAAAAAAAAAAAAAAAAAAAAAAAAAAAAAAAAAAAAAAAAAAAAAAAAAAAAAAAAAAAAAAAAAAAAAAAAAAAAAAAAAAAAAAAAAAAAAAAAAAAAAAAAAAAAAAAAAAAAAAAAAAAAAAAAAAAAAAAAAAAAAAAAAAAAAAAAAAAAAAAAAAAAAAAAAAAAAAAAAAAAAAAAAAAAAAAAAAAAAAAAAAAAAAAAAAAAAAAAAAAAAAAAAAAAAAAAAAAAAAAAAAAAAAAAAAAAAAAAAAAAAAAAAAAAAAAAAAAAAAAAAAAAAAAAAAAAAAAAAAAAAAAAAAAAAAAAAAAAAAAAAAAAAAAAAAAAAAAAAAAAAAAAAAAAAAAAAAAAAAAAAAAAAAAAAAAAAAAAAAAAAAAAAAAAAAAAAAAAAAAAAAAAAAAAAAAAAAAAAAAAAAAAAAAAAAAAAAAAAAAAAAAAAAAAAAAAAAAAAAAAAAAAAAAAAAAAAAAAAAAAAAAAAAAAAAAAAAAAAAAAAAAAAAAAAAAAAAAAAAAAAAAAAAAAAAAAAAAAAAAAAAATAAAAACGATATGATAAACCTGCTAAAAAGTTTGACATATTAAATATATACGTTTAAAAAAAAAAGAAGCAAGCTAGCAGGCAACTGCGCAGCTACCTGCCAGGCTGGTTCACTGTTCATCACTTCATTCCTCTTGATAGAGGTATATATAATATATATAATGTTATGTGGACCTTATAGGCAAAATTAGCTAATAATTTTATAAGCCCAATAAGAAAAATCCAGATCCAGTAAAACACTAGTACACCACAGTGGAATCAAAACGGGCTAGATTTTAAGGAAAGTGGCTTTAGAACGCCGCGAATTTCACATAAACCCTCACATACACACACTGACTGACTGGAAGATGCTTCTTTTGAGGTTTGGAGCTCCGTCAACCACCGCCACCTCTGCCTTCCGTACATCTCCGGCGACTCCTTTTCACAGTCCGTTAACATCTTCTCAGTTATCTGATTCTCATAATACTACCAGTTTTTGCTCTCCACAGGTATTTCCATCATTTTCAATAATATTTTTATATAGTTATATTCTAAAATGATAGCTGTAACTGAAAAATTATATTTTGTTGTTTATAATTGTTATTTGTAGGGTATAAGTTATTCAACAAGAATAAATTGTTATCGAAACAAGGCTATGGCTGAAGCTGCTGAAACTATGGCTACCTCTGTTGTCTCTCCTTCTCGTATTATTTCTAAACCTAGTTATCTCTTTTAGATTTATTTACTACTTTTGCATGCAATTGAATTTATATATAGATTTTATCCATGTATGTTTTTGTATATATATACACCAGCCTAATGCCCGCGCGGTGGGTGTAATTTGCATATCCCCCAAAAAATAAAATTTCAACAATATGCTACAATCTTTATAAAAGATTGTATATATATGGATGCGGGTTCAAATGGTAAGTTTATTAAAATGAGAAGAATAGAAAGTTTTTCAAAATGCATCTCTCGCCTGTACTAGACCCTGTATGCACCTCTGAACGGTTTCAAACCTTTCACTCGATGTTGGGTCGTCCATCTAAATGCACCCCATGCTGATTTGCATCTTATTTTTTAGCAAGCAAGCAGGCATTAATTTCATTGTCAGACAAGAGGGATCTTGATCTTCTGGCTACTGGACTTCAAGAATTGGGGTAAAGTGCTCTGATTATACTCCTTATGTTATATTGATACATTTCTTTGGTTCATTTTTACTCGTGATTTTTAAAAACTATTGGAAACGTGGAGAGATGTTGTTATTTGATACATTTTGCAATAAGTTATACTTACTATATACTGTCATTTCTAATTGTATATATTCGGTTCTACCAAAAAGTTGAAATGAATTACTTAACTTTGACTTGTGAAGTCACATATCTGAAGCTTGTCACTTGAACACATAGATACACAATTGTGTCGACTGGGGGAACAGCATCTGCTCTGGAGAAAGCTGGAATTTCTGTAACAAAAGTAGAAGAGCTAACCAAGTTCCCTGAAATGGTAAGCTTTCGATAAAGCATGAGAAAAAGCAACCTTTTATTGATTTATATCCAAGGTTTGATTGCCCTTTCCATTTGTTCGCAGCTTGATGGCCGTGTAAAAACTTTACATCCTAATGTACATGGAGGTATTCTTGCCAGAAGAGACCAAAGCCATCATATGAAAGCTCTAGAAAAGCACAGTATCGGTAAGTTACTTAGTTACATAATCAACAATCCATTTCTGACTAATTATGCCAAAATTCGGTAGCGTTGCGATAAATCTGTCTTTAAGTCTTGCTGCCACTAGCTGACATGATTGCTCCATTGGCTAGTGGTCAACTTTCAATAGTTGACTTTTTAAAGCTAATTTACTTTTTGTATTCTCATAGGTACATTTGAACTGGTGGTAGTAAATTTATATCCTTTCTATGAAAAAGTTACTTCTACCAATGGAATTACATTTGATGATGGAATCGAGAACATCGACATTGGTGGCCCGACAATGATAAGAGCTGCAGCCAAGGTTGTTATTTCCTTTTACATGCAACGATAAAATGATAATAATATATAATGCAAAGATATATTTCTAATAACTAATAATAAACTCTTTAGTATAATTTTGTAAGGTAGCCTTAATTTCATGTCTTTTCCGTGCCGATGTTAAAATGACTGATGTTTCTTAACAGAATCACAAGGATGTCTTGGTGGTTGTTGATTCGCAAGACTACCCTGTACTTCTAGAATTCCTCAAAGGAAACAAGGATGACCTACAATTTAGAAAGAAGCTTGCTTGGAAAGCTTTCCAACACGTTGCTTCTTATGATTCTGCAGTTTCTGAATGGTTATGGAAGCAAACTGAAGGAGGTACGCTGCTGTATCTAATTCATCAAAAGTGTATAATTCAGTATAGTATTCCTTATTATTATTGAAACACCATCAAGAGGTCATTGTAGTAATAATTTTGCTGGCAGATAAATTCCCACCTAGCTTTACTGTGCCACTTTCTCTCAAGAGTTCACTTCGCTATGGTGAAAATCCTCATCAGAAGGCTGCATTTTACACCGACAGTAGCTTGTCTGAGGTCAATGGTGGTGGTATTGCAACAGCTATTCAACACCATGGGAAGGTGACACTCTACATTGCCGCTTACATCTACTTTTATATCCATGCATTCCATATACTACCACCAGACTTTTAGTATTCTTATTTGTAAATGTTCATGGCTCCAGGAATGGTATGTTATATTATGAGCAAAGATTTTGAATAAAACATAGATCAAGTAACAATTTTTGTCATTGTTTTGGCACAGGAAATGTCATATAATAATTATTTGGATGCTGATGCGGCTTGGAATTGTGTTTGTGAGTTTGAAAACCCGACATGTGTCGTTGTAAAGCACACGAACCCTTGTGGAGTGGCTTCACGTGATGATCTGATTGAAGCATATAGGTTAGCTGTAAAAGCCGATCCCGTAAGTGCATTTGGTGGTATAGTAGCCTTTAACAAAGAAATTGATGAGGTAAATATCTAGCATATGATTTAATTACTAGCATTTGTTTTTATTCTTCTTTTCCTGACGGTGAATATCACTCTCTTGAAGACTCTTGCTAGGGATATTAGAGAATTCAGGAGCCCAACTGACGGAGAGACACGAATGTTTTATGAGATTGTCGTTGCTCCTAGCTATACTGAAAAGGGTCTAGAGATTCTTCGTGGAAAGTCAAAGACTTTGAGGATTCTTGAAGCAAAGAAAAACAGTAGAGGGAAACTTTCACTTAGGCAAGTAGGTGGTGGTTGGTTAGCTCAAGATTCTGACGATCTAACACCTGAAGAAATTAAATTCGATGTAGTTTCTAAAAAGGCACCAGAAAAGACGGAGCTTGATGATGCAAAGTTTGCATGGTTGTGTGTGAAACATGTCAAGAGCAATGCCATTGTAATCGCAAAGGTTAGTTTTTATCACAACTGGTCCTCATATTTTCTGAGCTAGAAGTGCAAAGACAGGCAGGTTGGGTCAACCTGAAACACTCAAACACCTTTTTGACCAGAATGGTATTCAATCCCATAATATCTGCATCCCATGTAATTTTTTAAATAATTAGTGTATAATGATTAACTTGTGAATCACATGATTTAAGAGGTTTATGCTGTAGAAGTACAATTTGGATTATTTTCGACCTGTTTGACTACTTTTTGACCTCTTTAACCCCTTTTTGTTTACGAATTTTTGTACCCTTTGGACCATTTAGATATAAAACCTTAAAATTCAACCCAAATTGGCCCGTTCACAAGTAAATGGGTTGAAATTATCCAAGTTGATGTGATGAAGGACAATATATTAATATTGGTGATCTTGTGACAGAACAACTGTATGTTAGGCATGGGAAGTGGGCAACCTAATCGTGTGGATAGTTTGAGAATAGCTATAAGGAAAGCAGGGGATGAGGTCAAAGGAGCTGCTTTGGCTAGTGACGCGTTTTTCCCATTCGGTAAATGCTTGACCAATCTCATTCATGTAAATTAAAAATAATAACTATATATAATTGGATGATGTTCTTCAACAGCATGGAAAGATGCTGTGGAGGAAGCTTGTGAAAGCGGGATTGGTGTTATTGCTGAACCTGGGGGAAGCATAAGAGACGGTGATGCAATTGATTGCTGTAACAAATATAATGTTTCGCTTGTGTTCACCGGGGTAAGGCACTTCAGACATTGAGGATCGGAAAGGTTTTGGTATTTTCGTGTGTTTGTTCCGAAGTCCATGTTATGATGAGCTTTGTGAAGTTTGTATCGTTAAAATATCAATTTTCTCGTGACTTTCTTTCTCCAACACCTCCTAATATGAGTCAAAGATGTTTTGGTCATTTTAGCAACTCCATCTTCGACCTCTAATTTTCTTTACAGGAATTTAGGGGTTTTTTTTCAAACAAAATTCACGAAACTCAGAACAGGGTAGATATATAAAAAGATTAATAAAGTTTGAGATTGCTAGATGAAAGTTTTAATTAAAAATTTGTATACTATATCAAATAAAATTTGACCTAATTACAAGATTCATGGTTAATTTGTTTTCGTGGTTTTACATCTCTTCTCAACAATTTTAGTAGAAGAGGTCTAAGTTACTTGATTTTGTTGTGAGTTATCTCCCTGATGCTATTAATTTTGTTGTGACTTCCTTGTGATTTGTTCATTTTTGTGGTGTACACATCTCTTTAGGGATGTAACTCGCGACAAACTAATGTAGTTTAGACCTATTTTGTAATTTTTTTAAAGGAAACAAATCACAATAATGAACATACCACGCGACAAACTAATGTAGTTTAGACCTATTTTGTAATTTTTTTAAAGGAAACAAATCACAATAATGAACATACCACAGGGACGAAACATGCAATTATAATTAAACGTAAACATGGCTTAATTAACAAAAATAGTGATACAGATTTTGAAAATTAATAAATTAGTAACGTTCATGAAGCGTTGCTATTGCTATAGAGATTTGTAGCGATATATACACACATATAAATATAAGCCATTAAAAAAATATGAGTAGTTAAAAGCTCGTTTTCACTTCTCACCAACAACCATGAATTATATAAAAGTAATTAAGAACATGATTCACGGCATTACTTTTCTAGCGTGTGGTATCTCAGCCTCATTTGTTTATAACCAGTTCTTGTATTTTCTTGATTTTAAGTTGTCATATTCATACTACCACGTATTACTTTATTAAGAACTTTTTGATTAGTCTTTCTTAAAAGCTATTATTTGTATAAGTTATTGAAAAAGCTATTATTTGTATAGATTGACAAAACATAAAGTATCTGTTGTTCCTAATAATTTTGGATTTTGAGATTCATTTGTATAGGAAAATAAATTGTGAAGTCTAAAATATGGTTCTAGCTAGTTTTAATTATTTTGACAGCAACAAAAAAGAAAATAGGTACAAACCTCTACTTTAAAATAATTAATGTTTCCATATTATTACATCCGATCGAATGATACATGCGGTAGTACAAAGAAATTTACTTGATTTTGATTATCCGAGTCTTTATTATGCAAACTATACCAAATGCATGAAACTTGAAACCCCATCGATGGATCTCTAGCACGAATTGTTGGTGAAGTAATTTAACCAATGTAGTACATAGGATCGGGCAATTTAAACGTCCGATCACCGGTGTTGGTTCCAAGTAAATCGCTCCATTGATCACCCATGTTTCCTCGAATCCTATATCCGGCATCTACCAGCTCTTTCCTTTTGTTCGATTTGTATACCACCCCTCTACTAGCGTCCCCAACTCCCCTGTAAGTACATACGTATTATTTCTCAAGGATTATAATGTACTTCAATATATATCATACGTGTAAAATAAACAATAATGTTGAAGTGCAATTCGTAACGTGTCTTTAATAATAATAAAAATAAAAAAAAAGGATACGAGTATAAGCGTAATTAATATGAGCAACTTACTAATAATGGGCATATATATAAACACATATACGATTTATAATTGGCTTACTTGAGAATGAGCTTCTCCCAGATAGTATAACCAACTGCTCTTAGATTTTTAATACGAGAGTCCGTGTAAGCAACACCCGACCCGGTGAGGAACACGATCTTAAACCCCATCTTCACCAATCTCTTGTAGAGTTTAAGAGAACCTGGCACGGCTGGTGCCTCTGCTTCCATCACCCAAGCATTAAATGCTGTCGCGTTATATGGTATTGCCCTGATGAAAATTAAAACCATCAAAATGTCAGTAGTAGATCGAAATCACTCAACAATATTGATAAATAAGAATTAAACCGAAATAGATGATGATGTCTAAGTTAAAAATGTGTATGTTTTTACCCGAAAGCAACAGAGTTGCGAGCATAATATGGGAGATTAGAGAGCGTGGTTTCATCGATATCAAAAACCCAAACGTCCTTGCCGTCACCAGTGAGGTTTAGTCCTTTAGCGTACTCATAAGCCGTGTCAGCAACAAGATTACAATCCAAACGATATTGTTTCCCGAGCATGTAATGGCCAACATAGTCTTTATTTTTTTTTTTTTTTTTTTTTTTTTTTTTTTTTTTTTTTTTTTTTTTTTTTTTTTTTTTTTTTTTTTTTTTTTTTTTTTTTTTTTTTTTTTTTTTTTTTTTTTTTTTTTTTTTTTTTTTTTTTTTTTTTTTTTTTTTTTTTTTTTTTTTTTTTTTTTTTTTTTTTTTTTTTTTTTTTTTTTTTTTTTTTTTTTTTTTTTTTTTTTTTTTTTTTTTTTTTTTTTTTTTTTTTTTTTTTTTTTTTTTTTTTTTTTTTTTTTTTTTTTTTTTTTTTTTTTTTTTTTTTTTTTTTTTTTTTTTTTTTTTTTTTTTTTTTTTTTTTTTTTTTTTTTTTTTTTTTTTTTTTTTTTTTTTTTTTTTTTTTTTTTTTTTTTTTTTTTTTTTTTTTTTTTTTTTTTTTTTTTTTTTTTTTTTTTTTTTTTTTTTTTTTTTTTTTTTTTTTTTTTTTTTTTTTTTTTTTTTTTTTTTTTTTTTTTTTTTTTTTTTTTTTTTTTTTTTTTTTTTTTTTTTTTTTTTTTTTTTTTTTTTTTTTTTTTTTTTTTTTTTTTTTTTTTTTTTTTTTTTTTTTTTTTTTTTTTTTTTTTTTTTTTTTTTTTTTTTTTTTTTTTTTTTTTTTTTTTTTTTTTTTTTTTTTTTTTTTTTTTTTTTTTTTTTTTTTTTTTTTTTTTTTTTTTTTTTTTTTTTTTTTTTTTTTTTTTTTTTTTTTTTTTTTTTTTTTTTTTTTTTTTTTTTTTTTTTTTTTTTTTTTTTTTTTTTTTTTTTTTTTTTTTTTTTTTTTTTTTTTTTTTTTTTTTTTTTTTTTTTTTTTTTTTTTTTTTTTTTTTTTTTTTTTTTTTTTTTTTTTTTTTTTTTTTTTTTTTTTTTTTTTTTTTTTTTTTTTTTTTTTTTTTTTTTTTTTTTTTTTTTTTTTTTTTTTTTTTTTTTTTTTTTTTTTTTTTTTTTTTTTTTTTTTTTTTTTTTTTTTTTTTTTTTTTTTTTTTTTTTTTTTTTTTTTTTTTTTTTTTTTTTTTTTTTTTTTTTTTTTTTTTTTTTTTTTTTTTTTTTTTTTTTTTTTTTTTTTTTTTTTTTTTTTTTTTTTTTTTTTTTTTTTTTTTTTTTTTTTTTTTTTTTTTTTTTTTTTTTTTTTTTTTTTTTTTTTTTTTTTTTTTTTTTTTTTTTTTTTTTTTTTTTTTTTTTTTTTTTTTTTTTTTTTTTTTTTTTTTTTTTTTTTTTTTTTTTTTTTTTTTTTTTTTTTTTTTTTTTTTTTTTTTTTTTTTTTTTTTTTTTTTTTTTTTTTTTTTTTTTTTTTTTTTTTTTTTTTTTTTTTTTTTTTTTTTTTTTTTTTTTTTTTTTTTTTTTTTTTTTTTTTTTTTTTTTTTTTTTTTTTTTTTTTTTTTTTTTTTTTTTTTTTTTTTTTTTTTTTTTTTTTTTTTTTTTTTTTTTTTTTTTTTTTTCTTAACTTATGTAAATATTATTTTTTCAAACTATGTTATGTTGCTGATAGAATCAGTCCCTCAAGTTCTGGTCTACAGTTCACATGGGAATGGTCTAGGCCTATCCTCCCTGATCTCGAGCTATCTGAGCTGCAACAGCTCTATTTGCTGGTTGCTCAAGCACGTATCACTACATCAAAAGACAGGTGGCATTGGGGTCTTGATTCATCTGGTATTTTCTCAGTATCTAGTATTAAAAGGCATATTGCAGGGCATAATCGTGTGCAACCTTTGTATGTGTTTAAGTGGATTAATTGGGTGCCGGTAAAAGTGGCTATTGTCTCTTGGAGGGCTGAAAAGGAACGACTCCCGACTTTTGTTTCCTTAGCCGCGAGGAGTATACCAATCCAATCGGAAAGGTGTACTTTTTGTGGGGAATATTCAGAAACAAGTGACCACTTATTTGTGTCATGTCACTTCTCTCAAACCGTTTGGCAAGTGGTGGCACAATGGTGCAAAATTCCCTCTTTGTTTGCCTTCCGCCTCAGAGATCTACTCGACTTTCATGAGTTATCTAATATGTCAAAGAAAAAGAGGAAATTCATTCATGCCATCTTTCTGGTTACTATTTGGTGTCTTTGGAAAGCTCGCAATAACGCGGTGTTTAATGAATCCCTTCCGTCGGTGTCAAAGGTCATTGAGGAGATTAAATCGTTGGGCTTCTTATGGGTCAAGCACCGATCCAAAGATGCAAATTTAACTTGGTCACGGTGGAAGAATTTCGATTTAATGTAGTTACTTTAGTGTTTATGTTTTTCTCTTTGCTTTTGTCGTGGAGTTTTGTATATTGGTGTTCATGTATAGCTTCTGGCTTTCACTTTGGAGTAATAAAAATTTCAGTTGGTCGTTCAAAAAAAAAAAATGTAAATATTATTGTTTGTGTTATCAATACATGATGTAAAATATATGGATGATTAAGTATTTTATGTATATTTTATCGATATAACTTTAATTAAGTGTTATATTACACAAACAGATATATTTATAGTCAAAATTAGAAAAGAAAGACTCGGCAAGTTAAATTTGGACATTTAAATTGGATCAGAAAGTATCATATTTTCCATATCAAGAATATATGAACTTAACCTTCTCTTTATTAAGTAAAACTGGAACGGTCCCAGCACGATGCGATAGTGTAATGGCGGCGGCGGTGGTGGCGGTGACGAGTGGTGGCGGCGTGCGTTGATAGTGGTGGAGGTGGAGGCGGTGGAGGCGGTGAAGAGTGGTGGTAGCGTGCGGCAGTTGCGCGACGGTGGCGGCGAGTAGTGAAGGTTGTTAATGTAATGTGGTTTGATGTTGAAACTTAATTGTTGAAAGTTGAAACTTAAAATATAACAAAAACTCAAATTTGCTTTATAATTTACTATATATATTAACTAAAATACTTGATAATTTGTTTATTATTTAGTTAATTGTTAGATATAC
>CM067167.1:114666206-114753706 GCA_034093135.1 Erigeron breviscapus | reverse complement strand
TCCACAGCCAGCCGCCAGCTTGAGCAGTTGATTCGTGACGGTGTGGGAATGTCAAAACTGGAATTTGGCATGACCAAGTGACTTTGGTTGGGAATGGAGGCAGCCATATATATATGTATAGTGGTTAATTGAAACTGTGATCGAGGAAAACACGATGGTCGATCAGCTGAAAATATTCAAACCCATAAATTGTATTGATATGGTTGTGTACATGTATGTGGTCCATTATATAAGGTGGAAGCTGTCGAATGGGCCGGGCTCTCTCTTTAGTATCTTTAATTACCGTTAATTATGTATAGATACAATTATTGCCGGCTACCTTGTATTGTTGATTAACTTTCGTCAATCAAGCATCACATTTAGTCACTTATGCATCACACACATGGCCGGTTTGTTTTTTTAAAAACAAAACATCTTTATCTTTATATATACTAAAAGACAACTGAACTAATAACTTATTAACCAATCGTAGTTCTCGATTTTAACAAATTGAAAATTGCTGATGTCATAATTATAATTATAAAATTTATAATTTACAATTTACAAATCTATATACATATTTAATTACAATACATATCTAAATCATGATGATGAAGGATACGTATAAATTTAGATAACTTACTAAGCCCATCTAAGAGGGATAGGCCCAAGTATTGAACAAAATATTGATTTACTAATTACTATACGGAAAAAAACACAGTTACGAATATTTAAAAAATACAACTAGATAAATTTTATAAATTAATGAAAAATAATAATTTATATTTATCTCTTTCCTCAATTCATCATATCCCCATCGATTAATTAAAAAATAATAATTTATATTTTGTAGCTATCAACTTGATAAATATTTTTTTATTTTTTTTTTAAAATTAATTAATTTTCAACATCTTTTTTCTCATATTTTATTTTCAATTTTAACTTTAATTTACACTTTTTAACTAATATTTTCAATATAATAAATCAAAAATAATAGCTAATATATATTCAACAGAATAATAACCATATATATTTAATTGAATAATAACTAATATATATCCCATAAATGTACACTTTTTAACCAATAATTCTAATATAATAAATCAAGAATAATAGCTAATATATATCTAATAAAATAATAGCTTATATATAACCAATAAAATAATATCTAATATATATCCTAATAATACGTTCTATTTTATAAATGCAAAACTTAATTAATCAAAAATATATACTATATAATAAATTCAATGAACATATTTTTTTAAAAAATTGTTTAATATAAAACTTAAAGTTTTAATATATGGATCAACTTTTTATTAATAAAAATAGTAAACTAATTTTAAACTATAATAAACTAAAATCTAATGTTAATAAATTCTCGTGTATTTGACACGGGCCTAAAATCTAGTTATTATCTAAAGAACGGGTAAATAAAATTTAAGTTTTGAAAGAAAGAAAAAAGATTTTGTGTAAAAATGGAAATCGAATTAACACAATATAATATAACTAAAAGAGGAGGTTGGGGGTACACTTGGCACCCCTAATCCCCCTCCTTGAGCCTAAAACTCCCTCCTCATTAATCCTCTATTTTTTAATATTTTTTTAATTATTAAATCTATAGGCCGACCTTATTATTAATAAAAAAATCTTTTTATCCTTAAAAGTCTCCCAAAAATATATTATATATCTATATATATACAACCTAGGAAAAAACCCTCACATATCCTCAACCAAAAACAAAAACCTACGACCAAAACAAAAAAATAGTCGCCTACCAAGAAGTCGACTACCAAGAGGGTTTTTTTTTAATATACTTTGTTCATATTTAATCATTATTATTATTATTTAACATTGAATTCTTATGTTATTGTTATTATTATCTCTATTAATTTAGTTTGTTGTCCATTATAGGTTCATCATGGCTTATTTTTCAACAACCAAAAATAAAACCACATTAGTTCATCTTGAAGATCTTAAGCCAACACATGTTAACCATCATCTACGACTCCGTGTTGTGCTTGTATGGACTGTTTCGGAGTGGAACAACCCAAAGAAAATCAAAACGTTCGAGATGGTCTTTGTTGATGAATTGGTATGTACTTTTCAAATATATATTTTTCTTTAGTTTTCGTAATTATAGTCTAAAATTGTTGTTTGTGTTTGCCTTAAGTTTAGATATAACAAACTACAAATTTTTATTTAACTAAAGTTGAAAAAAAGAGTTGAACTCGATAAACGTAAACACAAGATTTTTTTTTTTTTTTTTTTTCATATGTTTCTTCTTTAGTTTTCGTAATTATAGTCTAAAATTGTTGTTTCTTTGTCTTAAGTTTAGATATAACAAACTACAAATTTTTATTTAACTAAAGTTGAAAGAAAAAAGGGTTAACTAGATTCAATATTTATATGAAGTTAATTTTCATATGTTTTCTTCTTTAGTTTTCGTAATTATAGTCTAAAATTGTTGTTTCAGTTTGTCTTAAGTTTAGATATAACAAACTACAAATTTTTTATTTAACTAAAGTTGAAAAAAAAAGGTTAACTAGATTCAATCTTTGATTAATATATTTTGAGACTACCCGTCCATTGGACGGGCCTGGGCACTAGTTATTATCTAAAGAACGGGTATCCCAATTCTTAGTAACACGAACAAAGAATGAAACTGTTTTTTTTTCTTTTTTTTTTTTTTGTAAAAAATACACTTTGTAGATCAAGCAAACCCATAAGCTAACCTTTTCTATATAAAAAAGTAGAGTTAAGTATTTTTTTCGTCCCTGTGGTTTTTCGATTTTGCACTTTTCATCCTCGCCGTTAACTTTTGGCCAAAATCATCCATGTGGTTTGCATTTCGTCCTTGGATCCGTTAACCCCTCACGTGCCTTGCACGTGAGGGGCATTTATGTCTTTTCACCCATCTTAATGGTTTGTCCCTATGGTTAAGTGCAAAATTCGTCCCTATGGTTTGTCGTTTTTGCATTTTTCATCCTTGTCTTTAACAAACCTCCAAACAAGAATTTAATCAAAAACCAAAACAAACTCAAATCAAAAACCTATATATACCTACATATGAGGATCTAATTTAATACCGGCCGGTACGGCTAATTTAGTTTATTTTATTTTTTTTATAAAATGTTATAAAACTTACTATAATTTAACGAAAAATAGTCAAAATATAATTACAATTCACTCAAAAATAATACCAAATATGTACTTTATAACAAAATATAAGTTTTAAAGTTCACAAATTACAAAAAAAATAACATTAAAGTATTATAAAAATAATTTTTAAAAAAAATAATAAAAAAATGAGAATACCGGAAATACCGGAACGTAATACCGAAAAATACCGGAAATAGTTGTACCGGAGTACCCTCCAATACCGGTATTACGGGTAATACTACCGGTGTTTAAAACATTGTATGTACGTGTTTGCATTTGAAGGTGATTGACTAGATCTTCAAATGTAGTATATATATAGGTTTTTGTTTTGTTTGGATTAAATTGTTACCGGTAATTTTTGTTTGTTTTGTTTTGTTTGAAAAATTCTCCTGGATTTGTTAACGGCGAGGATGAAAAATGTAAAAACGACAAACTACAGGGACGATTTTTGCACTTAACTATATAAAAAGACAAAAATGCCCCTCACGTGACTTGCATGTGAGGGGGTTAACGGCAAAGTTATAACGGCACGGACGAAATGCAAACCATGAGGATGATTTTAGCCAAAAGTTAACGGCGAGGATGAAAACTGCAAAATCGAAAAACCACATGGACGAAAAATATACATAATTCCAAAAAGTATTTTTCACCTTTTATAAGGGAAATCTATTAACAGTTTTATTAGGTAGCTCGGTTGGAGCTAATAAAAGGTTAACAACAATATATGTACGAAAAGAGATATATATGTTTGATTAATTATTGATAGAAAACACGTACGGATCCTAACTTTTACAGTACAAACACAATGGAATTGGAATATAAACCCGTATTATTGGAAAAGTTCGCTTGACTCTGATCGAACAAGCTTATTCATTCAATATACAAATGATGGATAAGAAACTTGAAGGGCCAACTTGATCCCCGAGCAATGAAGTCCAAGCCTCTAATTAATTAAGCGATGTAGTACATGGGATCAGGAACTTTGAAGGTGCGATCTCCAGGATTGGTCCCGAGTAAATCGCTCCATTGATCACCCATATTCCCTCGAATCCTGTATCCAGCCTCCTCCAACTCTTTTCTCTTGCTAGCTTTATAGTCATGACTATCTCCAACTCCCCTAGTAGTGCATTTGTATAAAACAATTATTATTTATATTTCCGGCCTGTTGAACTTAATTATAATAGAATGAAGAAGAACACTCCAACTAGTAGTGCTTAATTAATTTGATATTCACCGTTATACGGTGAGGTTTTCTGATATCGTATTCTTACTGAATGTTCAAAAAAGAAAAATGAAAAGTAAACCAAATGATGATGGATAAGAAGGTAACCTACTTAAGGATGAGCTTCTCTCATGTAGTATAACCAGCATTCTTTAGGTTCTCTGCCCGAGGCTTTGTGTGGGTGTCGTGTGATCCGGTGATAAAAACGATCTTGAACCCTAGCTCCACTAATCCCTTGTACAACTTTAGAGACGCGGGTATCGGTGGTGCCACTGCTTCATCCACCCATAGGTTAAACGCTGTCGAATTATATGGTATAGCCCTGTATATATATATTTAAACATCTTCAACATATATACGATGTATATATAAATTGTTAATTTTGGACATTTAATATGTATGTATTGATCATTTTTTCATTGAATTGTCATGCATATATACATATCAAATGATTAAAAATAATATTTAGTTTAATTTAGTTAAGAGTGTGGTCTCATCGATATCGAAAACCCAAACATCGTTGCCGTCTATGGAAATGTTAAGTCCTTTAGCATATTCATAAGCTTCAGACGCAACAAGCTCACAATCCTTACGGTATTGTTCACCAAGCATGTAATGCACCAACATAGGCCTCACATGCCAAGGGAACTTGTTTCCAATTTTGGATATTGTTAGTTTCAATTGCGAGCCGCCAACTCAAGCAGTCGAGGCTTGCGTGTTTGCGGCCCGCTGAACCAGAATGTGGCATGAGCAAGTGGATTTGGTTCTCCGGAGAATATGCAACCGAGGTTGCCACAAGGAAACATAATAAGATGATAATGGTACTAGTCATGGTTTGTGGGTCGCGCGGGGCATATACAAGTTGATTAATTAACGTGGTACCAATTGTGTGTTGTGGATTAATTGGGTAGGTACTATATATAAGTTGTGTGTTGATAAAAGGGGCACTCTTTTTCCATATATTACAACTTGTACCGCCGTACGTACGCAGATGCATTTGGACTTTGGAGTCTCGATCTCAAAGTTGTATTTCTGAAGTTACTCGATCTTTGTTGTTGGTAGTTTGGTACGCTCTTCGCCATGTGATGATGACAATAAATATAAATCATTTTAAGTTTATATAAACTGCATGAAACATTATTATACTCGTATGAAAAAAAAATTAAAATATTTGTATTATACTATTATTCGAGTAAATTAGAGACATTAAGATTACAGATTATTAGAGCAATAGAGCACCCGGAACCGGCTCAATGTCGATCAGTTGTAGGGATCTTCGGCGTTCTTCACCAATCGACTTTCCTTTTTTCTCCCTTTTCTATCTCTATCAGAATATCCTTGGTTGTTTTGGGTCATTCTCTAATAATAACAGTAAACTTAATGAATTAGAGAAAAAAGGAAAAAGATGTGATGCTAATATGACTTCTTGAGTTGTCTTGCGACGAGAACTAATGCTCTTAGAAAATTCAAAACAAAGATCAATAAAGCAACATTAACGATTTTAAACCAGCAGTTCGAAAGGGTCAGTTTAACCAAGTTAATCAGCAGATTGGTGTTGTTAGGACCAATTTTTTGGTTCTTTTGTTAAAGCATCTAGTTTTTTGATCGATAAAATCCGGGTTTTAATCAAACGTAATAATATACATAACTTTTTTCTTTTCTTTATTTACATGACAAGACCTACCCTAGCTAGAGGAAATTTTTTTGGAAATGGACATATTTTAAGGGGTGTTTGTCAAAATAGTTTTTGGTAAAATTTTTTTATGAAAATAGGTATTCCGGTAATCCAATTACCGGACTCACATTTTTAGGTCAAACCCAGTAATAGGAAAACCGGATTAATATATTTTAGTCAATCCGGTAATTGAATACCCGGACTAGCAGGTTGAAGTGACAGCTTTGCAGTTGACTTGACAAGAGGTGCAGTAAGAGGTGGTGGGTGAACAGGGGTACGTGGCTCATTTAACGAGACTGGTAATTCAATTATCGGACTCACTTTCAATATATATATATTGACCGGGTGTAACATATATGTTGTATCGATTTTCAGTGTATGTTATGGCTTCTTCTTCATCATCAGATCCATCATCACCTCCTATGATAACATTTCATGCATTGAAAGCGCAATGTAAAGAAGATATAGACGACGGGTATGAACTTTACTACAAGATTAATGACTGTAAGCTTATAATGGAACAAAGGAAGCTCAAACATCAGAAGAAAATAAAAGAAATAAAGAAAAGTGGTAACAGAATCATCCCAAGTGAAGAAATGCATAGCGAATATCTTGAGTCTACATTACCAAGCATCGATGAAATAACCTCTGAACTTGAGAAACAGCTAAAGTTGATTGACAAAAAGATCGACTATGCGACATATTATAAATTGCTAGCTGAAGACGGTTTCCGTTAGAAATTTTATTTAGTATTTTTAATATGTTTATTTAGATGTAAGGGTTATATCGATGTCATTTTATATGTTTTATTATTTGTATTTAATATGTATTATTTTATGTTAAATTATTAATATGTCATTTTGATGTAAGACTAGTATTAGTTGTTATTTATAAAAATATATATAAAAAAAACATAATAAAAACATCTTATTGACAACTGATATTTATTAATAAAAAAATAAAACAGAATACATATATTAAAACAGAATCTAAAAAAAAAAAAAAAAAAAAAAAAAAAAAAAAAAAAAAAAAAAAAAAAAAAAAAAAAAAAAAAAAAAAAAAAAAAAAAAAAAAAAAAAAAAAAAAAAAAAAAAAAAAAAAAAAAAAAAAAAAAAAAAAAAAAAAAAAAAAAAAAAAAAAAAAAAAAAAAAAAAAAAAAAAAAAAAAAAAAAAAAAAAAAAAAAAAAAAAAAAAAAAAAAAAAAAAAAAAAAAAAAAAAAAAAAAAAAAAAAAAAAAAAAAAAAAAAAAAAAAAAAAAAAAAAAAAAAAAAAAAAAAAAAAAAAAAAAAAAAAAAAAAAAAAAAAAAAAAAAAAAAAAAAAAAAAAAAAAAAAAAAAAAAAAAAAAAAAAAAAAAAAAAAAAAAAAAAAAAAAAAAAAAAAAAAAAAAAAAAAAAAAAAAAAAAAAAAAAAAAAAAAAAAAAAAAAAAAAAAAAAAAAAAAAAAAAAAAAAAAAAAAAAAAAAAAAAA
Source organism: Erigeron breviscapus (assembly GCA_034093135.1). NCBI lineage: Eukaryota > Viridiplantae > Streptophyta > Magnoliopsida > Asterales > Asteraceae > Erigeron > Erigeron breviscapus. The sequence continues at coordinate 114,746,200 of CM067167.1, read as the reverse complement.
AAAAAAAAAAAAAAAAAAAAAAAAAAAAAAAAAAAAAAAAAAAAAAAAAAAAAAAAAAAAAAAAAAAAAAAAAAAAAAAAAAAAAAAAAAAAAAAAAAAAAAAAAAAAAAAAAAAAAAAAAAAAAAAAAAAAAAAAAAAAAAAAAAAAAAAAAAAAAAAAAAAAAAAAAAAAAAAAAAAAAAAAAAAAAAAAAAAAAAAAAAAAAAAAAAAAAAAAAAAAAAAAAAAAAAAAAAAAAAAAAAAAAAAAAAAAAAAAAAAAAAAAAAAAAAAAAAAAAAAAAAAAAAAAAAAAAAAAAAAAAAAAAAAAAAAAAAAAAAAAAAAAAAAAAAAAAAAAAAAAAAAAAAAAAAAAAAAAAAAAAAAAAAAAAAAAAAAAAAAAAAAAAAAAAAAAAAAAAAAAAAAAAAAAAAAAAAAAAAAAAAAAAAAAAAAAAAAAAAAAAAAAAAAAAAAAAAAAAAAAAAAAAAAAAAAAAAAAAAAAAAAAAAAAAAAAAAAAAAAAAAAAAAAAAAAAAAAAAAAAAAAAAAAAAAAAAAAAAAAAAAAAAAAAAAAAAAAAAAAAAAAAAAAAAAAAAAAAAAAAAAAACAAAAAAAACATCTTATTGACAACTGAAATTTATTAATAAAAAATTTAAACAGAATACATATATTGAATCTATCGAGCCCCACCCGTTCCACATCTGGGTCGGCCACGACAAACCCGGCTAGTTCTTCGCAGCGGCACCTGTTCTTGAACCTGTTCTTCTTGTTCATCTTGTTCTTCTTCGTCATTTCCCAAATTTGTAGCTGTGTGTTGAGACGAACCCGACTAGTTCTTCGCAGTGGCACCTGTTTTTGAACCTGTTCTTCTTGTTCATCTTCTTCTTCTTCGTCATTTCCCAAATTTGTAGCTGTGTGTTGAGATGAACTATCGAAATTCTGCATTGGAATAGGATCAAAGTTTCGTGCCGATTGACCAGAATGTGGGTAAAAATCAGGTGCAAACACAGCTGGGGACACATTAAACAGATGGTATGGTGCAGTTGGGCTAAAAAACCCCGTGTTTTGTTGGGTGCCAGAAGTTGAGGCACCAGCCCATGAATTACCCGATTGGTAATTCTGAAAACCCGAGTTCGGTGACGGCCTGAACACCGGTTGGGTACCAAAACCGGAAGGACCAGCAACCCATGAAGCACTGATGTGTGAAATCGAGTAATAAAATTTATAAACACGAACTACCAAAAAGACTGACTACAACACACTCACAGGCAGTGAACCTGATCGCATGCAGTATAGTAATATCGGTAAATCCGAGGTCGATCACAAGGACTAAGTACAGTAATTGTTCAAATAAAGCAGCTCAGTAAAAATGAGGGTTTTGTGACCGAATTGTCACTTTGCAAAAAGTAAAAGTAAATAAATTAAATCTGGTATGACCGGGGCAGGGTTCGTCGGAAGACGAAAGGAAAAATGATTTTTATGACAATAATATTAAAAGGCATCCATCTTGAATCCGCTTCACAACACGTTCAGATTGCACATAAATGAAGTTCAAATTCACTTAAGTTGATAAGATAATCGTGACAAAATAAAGACACAAACTCGTACCACCAATGTTTGTAAAATCATTTCAATCACCTAATTAATGAGTTCCTTTGTAAAAGATGGTACCACCAATGCTTAAAACAATTTCCCTAACCAACTAGTTTGTTTGACTATCAAATTACCAATTGTATCTATGTGGAGACAACGTGGTACCACCAACCGTTAATCAACACGTTGACAAAAATAGACACAAACTCGTACCACCAATGTTTGTAAAATCATTTCAATCACCTAATTAATGAGTTCCTTTGTAAAAGATGGTACCACCAATGCTTAAAACAATTTCCCTAACCAACTAGTTTGTTTGACTATCAAATTACCAATTGTATCTATGTGGAGACAACGTGGTACCACCAACCGTTAATCAACACGTTGACAAAATAATTCCTTTAATCAAAATGAGGTTCACTATCATACCATGAACTAGTGACAACTTATTAAAGATATTAATTGAAATCAACTTTGAATTAATAAAAGTAGTGCAATCCTTACATATTGTTTCACTTCATCAAGATGGATGATAAAGTGATTAGCTACTCATATTGAAATAAGAATAACAAATCAAAATAGAAGAATTCATCGTTACCGAATACAAATAAATGGAAGCAAATAACGAGAATGATCCAATCGTGTTCTTGATCCTCAAAGATGTTTCTCCAGATGAAAAACCCCTCTCAAAACTCTTAAAAACGGCTGGAATAATAAAAGGTAGGGTTCAAGAATAATTTAGCATGCTATATATAGTTTCCTAAAAAATACTCTAGAATCGGCACCCATTGCGGCACAACTAGGGTAGTTGCGGCGCAATGGGTCTTTGACCACTGTTTGACTTTGACCTCCGTTGACCGAGGCTGGCTAGGTAATGAAGGTGTTGCGGCGCAACTTAACTTTCTGTTTTCTGGTTGCGGCGCAATGGCTAGTTGCGGCGCAATACAATGGTCCATTTTCCAGTTTGACTTTCGTTGACTGGACCATATATGCAGCTTCGAAACTCGTAAAACTTCCGTAAACACTTCTTTTGCCTCAAAAATGTTGTTTCTTCCAGAAATACACGAAAGGAAAAATGATTTTTATGACAATAATATTAAAAGGCATCCATCTTGAATCCGCTTCACAACACGTTCAGATTGCACATAAATGAAGTTCAAATTCACTTAAGTTGATAAGATACAAAATAAAGACACAAACTGGTACCACCAATGTTTGTAAAATCATTTCAATCACCTAATTAATGAGTTCCTTTGTAAAAGATGGTACCACCAATGCTTAAAACAATTTCCCTAACCAACTAGTTTGTTTGACTATCAAATTACCAATTGTATCTATGTGGAGACAACGTGGTACCACCAACCGTTAATCAACACGTTGACAAAATAAAGACACAAACTGGTACCACCAACGTTTGTAAAATCATTTCAATCACCTAATTAATCAGTTCCTTTGTAAAAGCTGGTACCACCAATGCTTAAAACAATTTTCCTAACCAACTAGTTTGTTTGACTATCAAATTACCAATTGTATCTATGTGGAGACAACGTGGTACCACCAACCGTTAATCAACACGTTGACAAAATAATTCCTTTTATCAAAATGAGGTTCACTATCATACCATGAACTAGTGACAATTTATTAAAGATAATTAATTGAAATCATACATATGTTCAACTAGTACCACTAACGAAGAACATACATATCACCAACATCATAAGGATAATTAATAAAGAATTAAATCATCAAGATCTCGACACAACGATAATTGAAATCAACTTTGAATTAATAAAGTAGTGCAATCCTTACATATTGTTTCACTTCATCAAGATGGATGATAAAGTGATTAGCTACTCATATTGAAATAAGAATAACAAATCAAAATAGAAGAATTCATCGTTACCGAATACAAATAAATGGAAGCAAATAACGAGAATGATCCAATCGTGTTCTTGATCCTCAAAGATGTTTCTCCAGATGAAAAACCCCTCTCAAAACTCTTAAAAACGGCTGGAATAATAAAAGGTAGGGTTCAAGAATAATTTAGCATGCTATATATAGTTTCCTAAAAAATACTCCAGAATCGGCACCCATTGCGGCGCAACTAGGGTAGTTGCGGGCAATGGGTCTTTGACCACTGTTTGACTTTGACCTCCGTTGACCGAGGCTGGCTAGGTAATGAAGGTGTTGCGGCGCAACTTAACTTTCTGTTTTCTGGTTGCGGCGCAATGGCTAGTTGCGGCGCAATGGTCCCTTTTCCAGTTTGACTTTCGTTGACTTGACCCTATATGCAGCTTCGAGACTCGTAAAACTTCCGTAAACACTTCTTTTGCCTCAAAAATGTCGTTTCTTCCAGAAATACGCTCAAGTACCTGTTATTTTCCTGAAACACTAACAAATACCATAAACGCACCAAATGTATACTAAAACGACTCATAAATCATGCAAAAGTGACTAAATACATTGTGGGAAATGGGTATAAAATACGACATATCAAGCACCCTGTTCGTTTCCAAAACCGGAAGGACCAGCAGCCCATGAAGGACCCTGTGAGTTTTGAGAGGGAGGCATTTGAAATGGTTGCGACTCAGGAAGTTGAAAATGTTGTGAACTGTAATTCATACGTTCCTCCTGATTACCGTATGAAAATACTTCCCTTGGTATGGTTCTAAAGTCCCTAAATGCCTGGCTGTATTCCGGATATTGTTCCTGATAATGACGAGCTCACTCGTCAACATGTAATAGTCCCTCTTGCTGCGCACTTTAAATATTAGTAGCAATTTATAAAATATTAAACCAAATTATTTTTAAAAAAAATACTTACGAACAATTGTTGCTGAGACCCCCAAGCTGGATATTCGCCGGGAGGCTGGACCTGTCCTGGTCTACCGACAATCAACACAGTACGGTTATGATACCACCTCATATAGTCGTTTGTGGTGGTGGACCCTTCAACTCCTTGGAAGAGCCGGTTATGTCGGTTTTCCCATTGGTCGACATAGTCTCTATGTCGCTGACCCCAATCAGTCACATGTCTCTTCCCCTTCACGATTATACGAAGGTTAGTTAAGGGTTGTGGTTCCAACAACCCCTCAGCAGATGGAATGTTTTGTATCATTCCAAACTATAGGTAAACCCCATATGACATGGACATCTTGTAAGGTCACAGTTGCTTCACCAATAGGAAAATGAAATGTATTTGTCTCTGGGCGCCATCTTTCCGCCAAGGCGTTTATCAATGGATGATCGACTCTGTGAACACATGCCACAAATACACCCTCAAAACCAGCATTCGTGATATGCCCCCACGCATTAGCGGCAACGTCGCCGCTAATGCTGTCACCGACATGCCTGCAATAATGACTGACAACGACCGATCCCGAGATGCCACGTCACAGGCATTAGCGGCGACGTCGCCGCTAATGCTGTCACCGACATGCCTGCAATAATGACTGACAACGACCGATCCCGAGATGCCACGTCACAGGCATTAGCGGCGACGTCGCCGCTAATGCTGTCACCGACATGCCTGCAATAATGACTGACAACGACCGATCCCGAGATGCCACGTCACAGGCATTAGCGGCGACGTCGCCGCTAATGCTGTCACCGACATGCCTGCAATAATGACTGACAACGACCGATCCCGAGATGCCACGTCACAGGCATTAGCGGCGACGTCGCCGCTAATGCTGTCACCGACATGCCTGCAATAATGACTGACAACGACCGATCCCGAGATGCCACGTCACAGGCATTAGCGGCGACGTCGCCGCTAATGCTGTCACCGACATGCCTGCAATAATGACTGACAACGACCGATCCCGAGATGCCACGTCACAGGCATTAGCGGCGACGTCGCCGCTAATGCTGTCACCGACATGCCTGCAATAATGACTGACAACGACCGATCCCGAGATGCCACGTCACAGGCATTAGCGGCGACGTCGCCGCTAATGCTGTCACCGACATGCCTGCAATAATGACTGACAACGACCGATCCCGAGATGCCACGTCACAGGCATTAGCGGCGACGTCGCCGCTAATGCTGTCACCGACATGCCTGCAATAATGACTGACAACGACCGATCCCGAGATGCCACGTCACAGGCATTAGCGGCGACGTCGCCGCTAATGCTGTCACCGACATGCCTGCAATAATGACTGACAACGACCGATCCCGAGATGCCACGTCACAGGCATTAGCGGCGACGTCGCCGCTAATGCTGTCACCGACATGCCTGCAATAATGACTGACAACGACCGATCCCGAGATGCCACGTCACAGGCATTAGCGGCGACGTCGCCGCTAATGCTGTCACCGACATGCCTGCAATAATGACTGACAACGACCGATCCCGAGATGCCACGTCACAGGCATTAGCGGCGACGTCGCCGCTAATGCTGTCACCGACATGCCTGCAATAATGACTGACAACGACCGATCCCGAGATGCCACGTCACAGGCATTAGCGGCGACGTCGCCGCTAATGCTGTCACCGACATGCCTGCAATAATGACTGACAACGACCGATCCCGAGATGCCACGTCACAGGCATTAGCGGCGACGTCGCCGCTAATGCTGTCACCGACATGCCTGCAATAATGACTGACAACGACCGATCCCGAGATGCCACGTCACAGGCATTAGCGGCGACGTCGCCGCTAATGCTGTCACCGACATGCCTGCAATAATGACTGACAACGACCGATCCCGAGATGCCACGTCACAGGCATTAGCGGCGACGTCGCCGCTAATGCTGTCACCGACATGCCTGCAATAATGACTGACAACGACCGATCCCGAGATGCCACGTCACAGGCATTAGCGGCGACGTCGCCGCTAATGCTGTCACCGACATGCCTGCAATAATGACTGACAACGACCGATCCCGAGATGCCACGTCACAGGCATTAGCGGCAACGTCGCCGCTAATGCTGTCACCGACATGCCTGCAATAATGACTGACAACGACCGATCCCGAGATGCCACGTCACAGGCATTAGCGGCGACGTCGCCGCTAATGCTGTCACCGACATGCCTGCAATAATGACTGACAACGACCGATCCCGAGATGCCACGTCACAGGCATTAGCGGCGACGTCGCCGCTAATGCTGTCACCGACATGCCTGCAATAATGACTGACAACGACCGATCCCGAGATGCCACGTCACAGGCATTAGCGGCGACGTCGCCGCTAATGCTGTCACCGACATGCCTGCAATAATGACTGACAACGACCGATCCCGAGATGCCACGTCACAGGCATTAGCGGCGACGTCGCCGCTAATGCTGTCACCGACATGCCTGCAATAATGACTGACAACGACCGATCCCGAGATGCCACGTCACAGGCATTAGCGGCGACGTCCCCGCTAATGCTGCCACCGACATGCCTGCAATAATGACTGACAACGACCGATCCCGAGGTGCCACGTCACAGGCATTAGCGGCGACGTCGCCGCTAATGCTTGCCACGTGGCACCTCGGTATCATTTCTCCCAATCTTATGATCGCCTTCGTTAATGCTTGCCACGTGCCACATCAGGATCATTTATCCCAATCATATGATCGGACGTAAAGGTGCAAACTTTGCCCATGTCGGATAATGCTCTTCCATGGATAACTTTGCACAAATTTTGTTAATTAAATCATGTACAGATGGTTGTAATTCTACTACTTCAATATTATAAGTTCAAAAAACATTTTCCTTTTCTTGTTTCCGAATTTTTTTGCACAAATTTTGTTAATTAAATCATGTACAGATGGTTGTAATTCTACTACTTCAATATTATAAGTTCAAAAAACATTTTCCTTTTCTTGTTTCCGAATTTTTTTAAAGTGATTGTTTTTATAACATGTTTTTAATTGATTGAAACTTTTTTTTTCTCCATATTACGTTTTAAATTAGAACATTGTTCTAAAATAATATTTTACTTTTAGGGTTTTGTATTATAGATTTTATAGGTATATAGAAATTAAAGAATAAAAAAAAATAAAGAAAAGCTACCAACAATACAAACATAAATAAAGAAGTTCATAAAAAATACAAACTAATCACTATCACTATCACTACCATCCCTATGCTGTCTATAATCCCAATCCCCCAAGCGCTGTGTGGGGAATCCCGACGTGCTAGACCCGGCCTGGTCCCAAGGGTTGACCGGGGGCCAAGGGTTGAAGAATTGATCCACGTAATCAGAGCCCGGCGACTGTGCTGCAGATGGGCCCGACGACTGTGATCCAGCGGCGGATGCAACATACAATTAGGGGGGGAAAGGCCCACCCTCAAAAACATAGCCCAAGTAAAAAAAAAAAATTCTATTAGGCCCCAACCCAAATTTTCTCATGCCCCCAAAACAAAAGCCCATCAAACAATTATTGTTCACAAAATATACGCGAGATCAGTTTTCGTTCCCTCCGTCTCGATGTATGATGATGATTGATGATTCCTCTCCTACTTCTATTCTTCTTCCATAAGCCATCAATTCTTAAAAATAAAATTTGATCTTTTTTAGTATGGATTATTATTGAATAGCCTTTCTTAACTACAACTTCAAATTCAAAGGTAAATCTTGTAAACCCTAACTCTTTTTTATTATGTTAAAGTTATTATTATTATTAATTTTTTTTATTATTATTATTGTTGTTATTATTTAGAACATAATTATTTGGATTGTTGTTGAATTATATATTAGTTATAGTTGTTTAATTTTTTTGTTAGGGATCATGGAAAAATACCTCAAAAGGAAAGAACCATCATCAAGTGATGGTAATGGTGTGAAATCTTTTTATAAAAATGTGGCTAACAATAAAGAACCACCACCAATCTCTACACCTAAAATGCCTAAGTTAGTTGATTTGGATAATCTTCCATGGGATCCCATCGATAGGATACGTATTTTGGATTATCATCCTAATCAAAGAGATGAAATAAGAAGAAAATATTGGGTTAATGGACCGTGTCAACCACGTGGTCATAAATTCCCAATCAAAATGATAGGGAATTGTGTTGTTTTTGGTGCTGAAACAGTGCAGTTTTGCTGCTGTTTTTGGTGCTGAAACAGTGCAGTTTTGCTGCTGTTTTTGGTGCTGAAACAGTGCAGTTTTGCTGCTGTTTTTGGTGCTGAAACAGTGCAGTTTTGCTGCTGTTTTTGGTGCTGAAACAGTGCAGTTTTGCTGCTGTTTTTGGTGCTGAAACAGTGCAGTTTTGCTGCTGTTTTTGGTGCTGAAACAGTGCAGTTTTGCTGCTGTTTTTGGTGCTGAAACAGTGCAGTTTTGCTGCTGTTTTTGGTGCTGAAACAGTGCAGTTTTGCTGCTGTTTTTGGTGCTGAAACAGTGCAGTTTTGCTGCTGTTTTTGGTGCTGAAACAGTGCAGTTTTGCTGCTGTTTTTGGTGCTGAAACAGTGCAGTTTTGCTGCTGTTTTTGGTGCTGAAACAGTGCAGTTTTGCTGCTGTTTTTGGTGCTGAAACAGTGCAGTTTTGCTGCTGTTTTTGGTGCTGAAACAGTGCAGTTTTGCTGCTGTTTTTGGTGCTGAAACAGTGCAGTTTTGCTGCTGTTTTTGGTGCTGAAACAGTGCAGTTTTGCTGCTGTTTTTGGTGCTGAAACAGTGCAGTTTTGCTGCTGTTTTTGGTGCTGAAACAGTGCAGTTTTGCTGCTGTTTTTGGTGCTGAAACAGTGCAGTTTTGCTGCTGTTTTTGGTGCTGAAACAGTGCAGTTTTGCTGCTGTTTTTGGTGCTGAAACAGTGCAGTTTTGCTGCTGTTTTTGGTGCTGAAACAGTGCAGTTTTGCTGCTGTTTTTGGTGCTGAAACAGTGCAGTTTTGCTGCTGTTTTTGGTGCTGAAACAGTGCAGTTTTGCTGCTGTTTTTGGTGCTGAAACAGTGCAGTTTTGCTGCTGTTTTTGGTGCTGAAACAGTGCAGTTTTGCTGCTGTTTTTGGTGCTGAAACAGTGCAGTTTTGCTGCTGTTTTTGGTGCTGAAACAGTGCAGTTTTGCTGTTGTTTTTGGTGCTGAAACAGGCAGAATTGCTGCTGTTTTTGGTGCTGAAACAGTGCAGTTTTGCTGCTGTATTTGCTGCAGAAAGATGCAGTTTTGCTGCTATTTTTCTTGCTGAAACAGTGGTATTGTAACATCCGTGAATATATATATATATAACACAACACACATAAATCACTATATAATACTATATATATATATATATATATATATATATATATATATATATATATATATATTTCTATATATATATATATATATATATATATATATATATATATATATATATATATATATATATATATATATATATATATATATATATATATATATATATATATATATATATATATATATATATATATATATATATATATATATATATATATATATATATATATATATATATATATATATATATATATATATATATATATATATATATATATATATATATATATATATATATATATATATATATATATATATATATATATATATATATATATATATATATATATATATATATATATATATATATATATATATATATATATATATATATATATATATATATATATATATATATATATATATATATATATATATATATATATATATATATATATATATATATATATATATATATATATATATATATATATATATATATATATATATATATATATATATATATATATATATATATATATATATATATATATATATATATATATATATATATATATATATATATATATATATATATATATATATATATATATATATATATATATATATATATATATATATATATATATATATATATATATATATATATATATATATATATATATATATATATATATATATATATATATATATATATATATATATATATATATATATATATATATATATATATATATATATATATATATATATATATATATATATATATATATATATATATATATATATATATATATATATATATATATATATATATATATATATATATATATATATATATATATATATATATATATATATATATATATATATATATATATATATATATATATATATATATATATATATATATATATATATATATATATATATATATATATATATATATATATATATATATATATATATATATATATATATATATATATATATATATATATATATATATATATATATATATATATATATATATATATATATATATATATATATATATATATATATATATATATATATATATATATATATATATATATATATATATATATATATATATATAATAATATATTTCTAACAATCATATAATTTCTAACAATCATATAATTTCTAACATGATCATATAATTTTAACAATCATATAATTTCTAACAATCATATAATTTCTAACAATCATATAATTTCTAACAATCATATAATTTCTAACAATCATTAATTTCTAACAATCATAATAACCTTTCTAACATAATTTCTAACAATCATATAATTTCTAACAATCATATAATTTCTAACTATAATATAATTTCTAACACTAATTACAATCATAATAATTCTAACACATAATATTTAAAAATCATATAAAATCTAACAATCATATAATTTCTACTATAATAACATAACTTTCTAACACATAATTAACAATCATATAAAATTTCTAACAATCATATAATTTCTAACAATCATAAATTTCTAACACAATAATTTCTAAAAATCATATAATTTCTAACAATCATATAATTTCTAACTATAATAACATAACCTTTCTATCACTAATTACAATCATAATAAAATTTTCTAACATAATTACTAACAATCATATAATTTCTAACAATCATAATAAAATGTGTTTTCTAACATAATATACTAACAATCATAAACTAACAATCAATAATTTCTAAAATCATATAATTTCTAACAATCATATAATTTCTAACAATCATAATAAAATGTGTTTTCTAACATAATATACTAACAATCATAAACAACACAATAATTTTAACAATCATATAATTTCTAACAATCATATCATTTCTAACCATAATAATTTCTAACACAATAATTTCTAAAAATCATATAAAATCTAACAATCATATAATTTCTACTATAATAACATAACCTTTCTAACACTAATTTCTAACAATCATAATAATTTCTAACAATCATATAATTTCTAACAATCATATAATTTTAACATCATATAATTTTAACACTAATTACAATCATATAATTTCTAACAATCATATATTCTAACAATCATATAATTCTAACAATCATATAATTTGTAACAATCATATAATTTCTAACAATCATATAATTTCTAACAATCATATAACTTTCTAACAACATATAATTTCTAACAATCATATAACTAACAATCATATATTTCTAACAACATATAATTTCTAACAATCATATAATTTCTAACAATCATAAACTAACTCCAATAATTTCTAAAAATCATATAATTTCTAACAATCATATCATTTCTAACTATAATAACATAACCTTTCTAACACTAATTTCTAACAATCATAATAAAATGTGTTTTCTAACATAATATACTAACAATCATAAACTACCAATAATTTCTAAAAATCATATAATTTCTAACAATCATATAATTTCTAACAATCATATAATTTCTAACAATCATATAATTTCTAACAATCATATAATTTCTAACAATCAATAATTTCTAACAACATATAATTAACAATCATATAATTTCTAACAATCATATAATTTCTAACAATCATATAATTTCTAACAATCATATAATTTCTAACAATCATATAATTTCTAACAATCATATAATTTCTAACAATCATATAATTTCTAACAATCATATATTTCTAACAATCATATAATTTCTAACAATCATATAATTTCTAACAATAATAATTTTAACAATCATATAATTCTAACAATCATATAATTTCTAACAATCATATAATTTCTAACAATCATATAATTTCTAACTATAATAACATTACCTTTCTAACACTAATTTCTAACAATCATAATAAAATGTGTTTTCTAACATAATACTAAGAATCATATTAACAATAATCATAAACTAACAATCAAACTAACAATCGTATAATTTCTAACTATAATAATATAACATTTCTATAACTAATAACGTATATTAAAAATAATAACAACAATAAAAATGTAAATGAGTGTTAGTAAACATACAAAGAAAACGTCGGAAAAGTGGTCGCCGGAACAGTGGGGTGGCCGGATTTGGAACCGGGTCGCCGGGAAAAGAGTCGCCGCTAAAACTTCGCCTGAAAAGTGGGGTGGGGTGGCCGGATTTTTCGCCTGAAAAGTAGCCGGAAAATGAAGCGGGTGGCCGGAATTTCGTCACCAACAAGAGGGTGGGGGTGGCCGGATTCTTGATACAGAGGGTGAGGGGATTGATGGCCGGAATATGGAGACAAAATGGTTGATGGTCGGATGTGGGTTTTTTTTGTTAGAGAGGGTTGATGGCCGGATTTTGAGTTTGAAAGGAAAATGTGTGAATCGTCTTCTGCGGCTGGGTTAAAAAGAAAATAGTTTTTAGTATTAGCGGCGACGTCGCCGCTAATACTAAGTCAAAGGTCCTCGTCAAAGGTCAAAAGCCCTGCTGTGTGTCAGATGGGGCCCATAGTATTAGCGGCGACGTCGCCGCTAATACTCCCTGGTGGGGTTACCCTGTTTGCCCTGGTCGTTCTACGCTCATCGTTTTTTAATAAATCAATTCATTAACTTTAATTAGTATATTCAGTTAAGGGTGATGATTACTGACGACCGTCTTCATCAACCGGCGTTGGATTATCTATTAGATAGTTATATTTTAAATTGTGTTTTTATCTGTTGATAGAATATTTAAAGATATAAAAAAATTGACAAAATTACTATAATACTCGTATTAAACTTTTTGGTCAAATTTGAAGAATAACTTTTTATTGATTAATATTTTTTAAAGTTATGTTTGTTTTTATTTTCTTATACTTTATAAGGATATATAAATAGGTTGCCTAATCAACCTAGTTTAACCAATAAATTAAACCAATTTTTAACATCCCATCAATTCAAATAAAGTTACCAATTTTTAAAATATTGAACATAATAACATAGCACTCTGGATAAACACTGAATATGAAGCAATAAAATTTTCTGGTGTAGAGCGTAGATAATATCATCTTCTGTTTAATATAGGTTAAGTTGTAAAAGGTCTACATATATCTATGTAATAATGCGATTATGGGGCCCAATTAATTAACGGGATCAAGGAGCTCACATTCTCTTACTACTAGGTTTAATTTGTGGGTAGCGCCCATGATTAACAAGGTTGTTCTTAAACGAAGAACTTTTTATGATTTTATGATTTTTGTTAGCGTCAAAATATGTGAGGTTTCTATCTTAGAGTTCGTTTTTATTTTGTTTTATGAGTTTTCATTCTTTCATAAAAGTTCAACATAACCTATCAAGTTGAATCTTAATTTGAATGTGTACCCATAATCATTACCACATATGTAATATGCTATCGTTAAATAAACGGGAACTTATAAAGTAACCGTGTATTTTAATAAGGGGTGTATTTTAATAAGTGGAAAAGGTATATGAGGCTGTTAGACACTTAAATTGGGTGAAAAATCTCTCACATACCTTTTTTTAAAACATAAAAAACATGGGAGCTCAAACATTTATTCAAAATATTAAAAAATTAGTATGTGATGGATTTTTCATCCAAGTTGGGTACATAACAGCCTTATACTCACTTTTCCTTTTTAATAATCCCCCCCCCCCCCCCCCCCCCCCCCCCCCCCCCCCCCCCCCCCCCCCCCCCCCCCCCCCCCCCCCCCCCCCCCCCCCCCCCCCCCCCCCCCCCCCCCCCCCCCCCCCCCCCCCCCCCCCCCCCCCCCCCCCCCCCCCCCCCCCCCCCCCCCCCCCCCCCCCCCCCCCCCCCCCCCCCCCCCCCCCCCCCCCCCCCCCCCCCCCCCCCCCCCCCCCCCCCCCCCCCCCCCCCCCCCCCCCCCCCCCCCCCCCCCCCCCCCCCCCCCCCCCCCCCCCCCCCCCCCCCCCCCCCCCCCCCCCCCCCCCCCCCCCCCCCCCCCCCCCCCCCCCCCCCCCCCCCCCCCCCCCCCCCCCCCCCCCCCCCCCCCCCCCCCCCCCCCCCCCCCCCCCCCCCCCCCCCCCCCCCCCCCCCCCCCCCCCCCCCCCCCCCCCCCCCCCCCCCCCCCCCCCCCCCCCCCCCCCCCCCCCCCCCCCCCCCCCCCCCCCCCCCCCCCCCCCCCCCCCCCCCCCCCCCCCCCCCCCCCCCCCCCCCCCCCCCCCCCCCCCCCCCCCCCCCCCCCCCCCCCCCCCCCCCCCCCCCCCCCCCCCCCCCCCCCCCCCCCCCCCCCCCCCCCCCCCCCCCCCCCCCCCCCCCCCCCCCCCCCCCCCCCCCCCCCCCCCCCCCCCCCCCCCCCCCCCCCCCCCCCCCCCCCCCCCCCCCCCCCCCCCCCCCCCCCCCCCCCCCCCCCCCCCCCCCCCCCCCCCCCCCCCCCCCCCCCCCCCCCCCCCCCCCCCCCCCCCCCCCCCCCCCCCCCCCCCCCCCCCCCCCCCCCCCCCCCCCCCCCCCCCCCCCCCCCCCCCCCCCCCCCCCCCCCCCCCCCCCCCCCCCCCCCCCCCCCCCCCCCCCCCCCCCCCCCCCCCCCCCCCCCCCCCCCCCCCCCCCCCCCCCCCCCCCCCCCCCCCCCCCCCCCCCCCCCCCCCCCCCCCCCCCCCCCCCCCCCCCCCCCCCCCCCCCCCCCCCCCCCCCCCCCCCCCCCCCCCCCCCCCCCCCCCCCCCCCCCCCCCCCCCCCCCCCCCCCCCCCCCCCCCCCCCCCCCCCCCCCCCCCCCCCCCCCCCCCCCCCCCCCCCCCCCCCCCCCCCCCCCCCCCCCCCCCCCCCCCCCCCCCCCCCCCCCCCCCCCCCCCCCCCCCCCCCCCCCCCCCCCCCCCCCCCCCCCCCCCCCCCCCCCCCCCCCCCCCCCCCCCCCCCCCCCCCCCCCCCCCCCCCCCCCCCCCCCCCCCCCCCCCCCCCCCCCCCCCCCCCCCCCCCCCCCCCCCCCCCCCCCCCCCCCCCCCCCCCCCCCCCCCCCCCCCCCCCCCCCCCCCCCCCCCCCCCCCCCCCCCCCCCCCCCCCCCCCCCCCCCCCCCCCCCCCCCCCCCCCCCCCCCCCCCCCCCCCCCCCCCCCCCCCCCCCCCCCCCCCCCCCCCCCCCCCCCCCCCCCCCCCCCCCCCCCCCCCCCCCCCCCCCCCCCCCCCCCCCCCCCCCCCCCCCCCCCCCCCCCCCCCCCCCCCCCCCCCCCCCCCCCCCCCCCCCCCCCCCCCCCCCCCCCCCCCCCCCCCCCCCCCCCCCCCCCCCCCCCCCCCCCCCCCCCCCCCCCCCCCCCCCCCCCCCCCCCCCCCCCCCCCCCCCCCCCCCCCCCCCCCCCCCCCCCCCCCCCCCCCCCCCCCCCCCCCCCCCCCCCCCCCCCCCCCCCCCCCCCCCCCCCCCCCCCCCCCCCCCCCCCCCCCCCCCCCCCCCCCCCCCCCCCCCCCCCCCCCCCCCCCCCCCCCCCCCCCCCCCCCCCCCCCCCCCCCCCCCCCTCCTTTTTTGTTTGTTTTATTTGTTTTTTGATAGTTTTGGTATATGTTTGTATTTTATTTTCTATAGATTTGTTAGGATTATTAGTATTGTAAATTGATGTGTTAGGATTATTAGTTAGTATTGTGATTGTTATAAGTGATAAATTAGTGGTTTGTAATTGTTGTTATTCTTGTGTTATTGGTAAGCAAATTGTTAGTGTTAATATGTTAGTGTTGTCAAAAATCCCCAATAGTTTAAGAAAAATGAAGTAGAAAAAAATCATAAAAGATAGGTAGAAAATATTATATAGAAAAAAATAATTTGTATAAAAGTAGATTATATAAGTATAAAAACAAAGTTTTAACAAAACTTTAAAAAAAATTTATAAAAAAACAAGGTATAAAAAAAGAAACATAAATAAAAAAAATCATAAAAGATAGGTAGAAAATATTATATAGAAAAAAATAATTTGTATAAAAGTAGATTATATAAGTATAAAAACAAAGTTTTAACAAAACTTTAAAAAAAATTTATAAAAAAACAAGGTATAAAAAAAGAAACATAAATATAAAAAATATATATAACTAGAGTATATAAGTATGAAAAACAAGTTTTAAAAAAATACTATCAAAAAAAGTGAAAAAGAAATATAAAATAAATTTAAATAAGTATATAAAATTATAACTTTAAAAATATACGTATAAAAGTAATAAAAAGATAAGTTGTAATTTGTATAAAATGTATATTAAAAATGAAGTATAAAAAATGTATACAAAAATAACTATAAAAAGAAATATAAAATAATATAAAAAATATATATAAAAAAAGTAACTATAAAAAGGTTTTAAAAAATAACTATAAAATACTTTTAAAAAATATAACAAAATTTAAGTACGAAAAAAAGAAATATAAAACAAGTTTAAATAGTATAAAAGAAAAAATATGTCAGTCCATGTTGACTCCGTCTCGAAGAAGTTGTGTGTAACCGGTTCAGAGAAGTTCTGTGTATGTGGTCTCCCAAAGAGTTGATCAACAAAGCTGGACGTTTCTCCTTGCGTTTGGTTATTCGGGTCTGCGAAAAAACTTTGTGTGTCTGGGAAATGTGATTCGCTCTGTCTGCCACTTTGAGCCCACTGTGGTTGGTTATAAGGTTCGTCGAAGAAATTTGTAGTGTCCGCGAACCGTGATTCGGTGCCCATATATTCACTCTCTCTCCCACTTTGAGGCCATTGTGGTTGTCTTTCAGGTTCGTCGAAGAAACGTGATTGTGTGCTCACGTATTCACTGTGTCTCCCATACTGGCCCTCTGCAAAGAATGACGACTGCGAAAAACGATCGGAAAACCCCCCCATGGACTGGGTATCCTGAAAAGTCGGTCGGGAAAATTGAACCGACTTGGATTTTTGAAGACCGGAAGGTGCTGTATTTGCCGTTGGTATGTTAATGTCGGGCACCTGCAACAAATAATAGATCAATTAATTAGACTTCGAATTATAGGTTAAAACAGGATGCACTTACATATAATAAATCAATTAACTATACATCAATTATGATTGGACGTACTTGAGGTATTTTTTTCTTTGCTCCGATTGGTCTTCCACGTTTATTTTTAATAACGGAAGGGTCTTTAATTTTGGTTCTCCCCGGATAGACGATGTCTTTTATTTTTGATATCCAGTTTTTCCTCTGGGCCTTCGGTTGCTGCTTCATCTTTACCTTAACATCCTCTACTAAATCATTGATACATTCGTCATCATCCGAGTCTTTTCGATAATCATTGTCCGACAGGCACGTCGACGGTGTTAAGTCTAGCTTTCTCCAAAAGCAATCTATGTTATCCACCTCAACACGTTTGCCTACATTATTTAAAAGTAAATATAATTTTTTTGCATTTTAAAAAAAAAACCCCCCATGGACTGGGTATCCTGAAAAGTCGGTCGGGAAAATTGAACCGACTTGGATTTTTGAAGACGGAAGGTGCTGTATTTGCCGTTGGTATGTTAATGTCGGGCACCTGCAACAAATAATAGATCAATTAATTAGACTTCGAATTATAGGTTAAAACAGGGTGCACTTACATATAATAAATCAATTAACTATACATCAATTATGATTGGACGTACTTGAGGTATTTTTTTCTTTGCTCCGATTGGTCTTCCACGTTTATTTTTAATAACGGAAGGGTCTTTAATTTTGGTTCTCCCCGGATAGACGATGTCTTTTATTTTTGATATCCAGTTTTTCCTCTGGGCCTTCGGTTGCTGCTTCATCTTTACCTTAACATCCTCTACTAAATCATTGATACATTCGTCATCATCCGAGTCTTTTCGATAATCATTGTCCGACAGGCACGTCGACGGTGTTAAGTCTAGCTTTCTCCAAAAGCAATCTATGTTATCCACCTCAACACGTTTGCCTACATTATTTAAAAGTAAATATAATTTTTTTGCATTTTTTAAAAAAACATCAAATATGGACTAATTAAATATACTTACTGTGATGCATGTATGAAGCTATTTGGCAAGCACATGGTAGCCCACAACTAGCCCGAACCTTACACCCGCACTTTCTCCAGTCTTTACCCATCTTAGTTTTGAATCGATCAATTTCTTCAACCATAATATCCAGAGCTGTCACAGATACAACACAAAGCAGGTCCTTCAAACATGGATAGTTGTGTTTACCGTGTCTATAAATCCTGCTCGCTTCCAGTTGTCCCTTTATTTCTGTGTGTTGACCGACGAGGATAGAATTAACACATTGAATTATTCTGTAAATTGACTATTGGGTTAAAACGGGTGGATATATGTGATTTACCAAAAAAGTAAAAAATAAAAATAAAAAATCATGTGCACTAAACATACTGTCTAAATCTTTTCCCATCTTCTCTTTTAAATCTTTTTCAATTTCGGTGTACTCTTCTAGCGTCCGCGATTCATAAAGTTTTTTCCACCATCCGTAAAAAGGCCCCCATTTGCCTTGCGCGATGAATGCTGGCATGCAATGTTTGTCGATGTTTCTCCATATGTGGGTTCTACAAAGTAAATGGTATGCTTCCGGCATAACAGTTTTGCATGCTTTCATGAGGGCCAGATCCCTGTCCGTGAGTACGACACGTACATCAAACCCTTCACCTAGGGTCGACTTCAAACACTCCAACACCCATCTATAATTATGTTCCTGTTCACTTGTGATAAATGCGTACGATATGCTGAAAGTCCTGTTTGTTGAAGTTACCCCGATAATCTCGACCAACGGCATGTTGTACAAGTTGGTTTTGTACGTGGCGTCTATTTGGATAACCCAAGGAAATGCACGCCACAACTCAAAGGAAGTCGGATGTATAAAAAACAGATTTTGCAACCGACCAGTTGCACTATTTGTGGTGTAATAATACAAGTATTTTTGCTCTTGTAGCAAACTGAACATAACCTGCGACGGTTGAACAAAATGGCGTATGTGGTTCGTTTCAAATACCATATCAAAGTAAATAAATATTAAAAAATGTATATTTTATATATGTAACCTGCATTGGAGTTTCCCCATGTTTTTCGGCCGCCCTCTTCCGTAACGTTTTTAGAAAATTGTGAATGTCCTCCTTGCGGCTCAAGTTTCCTGGAAATTCATCTTTTAACCGCTTTAGAATATGACGGGGATCTGTACCGCGATGATATTCAGCTTCCACAAATGATTTTTCAGCTTCACTCATCCTTCTTGCGTACGCGTAACCCTCCAGATTGTTAGCTGAATAGTGATTATGTCTCGGGTCTATAATGTTGACCAAGTAAAAAAATTATAAAATGAGAGCGATATGAAAATGATAACCGAATGAAAGTAGAAAGGATGAACAAATTTTCGTGTACCTTATTGAAAATGATAGCCGAATGAAAGTAGAAAAAACTATAAAATGAGAGCGATATGAAAATGATAGCCGCTTGAAAGTAGAAAAAACTATAAAATGAGAGCGATATGAAAATGATAGCCGAATGAAAGTAGAAAGGATGAACAAATTTTCGTGTACCTTATTGAAAATGATAGCCGAATGAAAGTAGAAAAAACTATAAAATGAGAGCGATATGAAAATGATAGCCGAATGAAAGTAGAAAGGATGAACAAATGAGACCGATATGAAAATGATACCGAATGAAAGTAGAAAAAACTTAAAATGAGAGCGATATGAAAATGATACCGAATGAAAGTAGAAAAAACTATAAAATGAGAGCGATATGAAAATGATAGCCGAATGAAAGTAGAAAGGATGAACAAATGAGAGCGATATGAAAATGATAACCGCTTGAAAGTAGAAAAAACTATAAAATGAGAGCGATATGAAAATGATAGCCGAATGAAAGTAGAAAGGATGAACAAATTTTCGTGTACCTTATTGAAAATGATACGACTGGTATGAAAGTAGAAAAAACTATAAAATGAGAGCGATATGAAAATGATAGCCGAATGAAAGTAGAAAGGATGAACAAATGAGACCGATATGAAAATGATAACCGAATGAAAGTAGAAAAAACTATAAAATGAGAGCGATATGAAAATGATAGCCGAATGAAAGTAGAAAAAACTTAAAATGAGAGCGTATGAAAATGATACCGACTGGTATGAAAGTAGAAAAAACTATAAAATGAGAGCGATATGAAAATGATAGCCGAATGAAAGTAGAAAGGATGAACAAATTTTCGTGTACCTTATTGAAAATGATAGCCGAATGAAAGTAGAAAAAATTATAAAATGAGAGCGATATGAAAATGATAACCGAATGAAAGTAGAAAGGATGAACAAATTTTCGTGTACCTTATTGAAAATGATAGCCGAATGAAAGTAGAAAAAACTATAAAATGAGAGCGATATGAAAATGATAGCCGAATGAAAGTAGAAAGGATGAAATTATAAAATGAGAGCGATATGAAAATGATAACCGAATGAAAGTAGAAAGGATGAACAAATTTTCGTGTACCTTATTGAAAATGATAGCCGAATGAAAGTAGAAAGGATGAACAAATTTTCGTGTACCTTATTGAAAATGATAGCCGAATGAAAGTAGAAAGGATGAACAAATTTTCGTGTACCTTATTGAAAATGATAGCCGAATGCGAAGTAGAAAAAACTATAAAATGAGAGCGATATGAAAATGATAACCGAATGAAAGTAGAAAAAACTATAAAATGAGAGCGATATGAAAATGATAGCCGATTGAAAGTAAAAAAAACTATAAAATGAGAGCGATATGAAAATGATAGCCGAATGAAAGTAGAAAGGATGAACAAATTTTCGTGTACCTTATTGAAAATGATAGCCGAATGAAAGTAGAAAAAACTATAAAATGAGAGCGATATGAAAATGATAGCCGAATGAAAGTAGAAAGGATGAACAAATTTTCGTGTACCTTATTGAAAATGATACGCTTGAAAGTAGAAAAAACTATAAAATGAGAGCGATATGAAAATGATAGCCGAATGAAAGTAGAAAGGATGAACAAATTTTCGTGTACCTTATTGAAAATGATAGCCGAATGAAAGTAGAAAAAACTATAAAATGAGAGCGATATGAAAATGATAGCCGAATGAAAGTAGAAAAAACTTAAAATGAGACCGATATGAAAATGATACCGAATGAAAGTAGAAAAAACTTAAAATGAGAGCGATATGAAAATGATACCGAATGAAAGTAGAAAAAACTTAAAATGAGAGCGATATGAAAATGATACCGAATGAAAGTAGAAAAAACTTAAAATGAGAGCGATATGAAAATGATACCGCTTGAAAGTAGAAAAAACTATAAAATGAGAGCGATATGAAAATGATAGCCGAATGAAAGTAGAAAGGATGAACAAATTTTCGTGTACCTTATTGAAAATGATAGCCGAATGCAGTATATAAGTACACAGATACACTGTTGACCAATAGTATTAATTTGTCTTTTTCGACTTTCCGCGGCGATGTCGCCGCGGATAGTTGAATAAGACAAAGCAACAGTGATGGCTGTGACAGCCGACAGCTACTTTTGTCTATTTGTCTTTTTCGACTTTCCGCGGCGATGTCGCCGCGGATAGTCGAGTAAGACAAATGGACACTGTTGACTGTCATAGTTAACAGTGTACAGATAAAGGTACGTGACTTTCCGCGGCGACATCGCCGCGGATAGTCTGGTCCGGTTACCCTTTATTCGGTCGGACTACATGGCGCCAAAAATAAAGCCCATTATTTTGACACTTGTGTATGGAAGACATGAATCATATCCTAACTAGTAAGGTTGAGATAATTCACTTTAACTCAAATAATTTAGAAGTTGAATAAGATAGATAGTCGTTAAAAATTAATAAAAAATAAGATCATCATTTTTCCCAACTACATTTCTCCCATGTACATATCAGTTAAACACATTAAAAACAAAGAATTAAACACACTTAAATCAAACCCTTTTTTATATACCCGAACAAACACACATGTAAGATGTAAACATACAATGGAAATAATCAAATGTACAAACTAAAAGGACCTACATCGAACTCGAGAGTGAGAGAGAGATTATTTTTAAAGTTTTAGGAGTGAAAAACTTCTCATTAAAAAAAAACATTAGTTATAAAAAAGAAATGAAAGTTATTGTTCTTTAAGTTTTTTTACTTTATATATCTTGCTTTGTGGGGATGTTATGCATGAATCTTTTATTAGAATTAGATGTTTGGTTTTTTTTTATAATTTTGGTTCTGGAATTGGATTCTTGAATGTGATTAAAGGGTTTGATTTTTTAGTTGGTGTACCTATGAGTTTTAGGTATGTTTAAAGTTGCGGATAAGATATGATTAAAGATTAAAGGGATTAGCAAGACTGTTTCGTTCTCATGATTTAGACCGCCTATTGACGTGTATGGACTAAACTAATTAATATGATTTTTGCTTAACATGAAACGTGAATGTATCTCGTTGTTTCTAGAACGTGGCAAGTTAGCGTAGTAAACTAACGAAGTTGAACGCGGTGACCAAAATGAAAAAATATGGATAGTTTAATATATTTTTTGATATTTTTTTAGTTTATTGATTAAAAGTGCAAAAATTACCAACTTCAAAGACAAAAAAAATGTAATTCACCCTAGATAAAACGCAAAGTATGTGGTAGACTAGTAGTAGTAGGCTTTGTTCCCTATAAATACATATATCCCCATATCTTAATCTTAGGGGTTGGCATTAGAGCTCCTAGTTTTTTCTTCATATCTTACTTTCTAACAAATAATTATTTTATGTAACATCACTTTATCTGTTTCAAACTACATTTCATTATTTCATTGGCTATGTATATCGGGAAAGAATTCTCTCAAGTTATCTAACATGACTAGTCATATGTTAGAGAAATCTTATCTTTGAATTAAAATCAAGAGTTAAGATTAAAATATCATATTTGAATCTTAATTAATCCTTGATTTTAATCTAATGGTTGAGATGTTTCTAACTTACCCATCAAGTTAAAAACAACTTGAGGCATCCATTTATATCTCATACTACACCTCATACCACACTATATTTTATATATAAAAAAGACTTTTGCTAACTATAGACCTCAAAGTTATAATTAAGCTTGCCATTTGTAAAACATTTTATATTTAATCATTCAAACATTAATTTTATAAGGAATATTCAGTATCTAATTATGGTTATCTATTAATAACTCCACATATATTTTTTTAATTTACACATTTTATGCACATTTTATTTCAAAAACTCACCCTCTGAATTTTATGATAAAAGTACAAATATTTTATGCTAATGATAGCGACCCAAAAAAAATGCTGATTACGGCCTAGGGCTGCCGTTAGCGTGAATAAAACAATTGTATATTTCATACGAAAAGCTCACTCCGTCATTTTGTGATAAAAATACAATTATATTATGCGAGTTATTATCAAACAAAATAATTTGAGTTATTAATAGACTAACATAATTTTTAAAAAAAAATGTTAATAAAATCCTTAAGACTTCATTTAACGTGCATAAAACAATTGTAATTTTTTCATATCAAAAATCAAACTACTGAATTTTATGTTAAGTGTACAACTATTTAATGCAACTTAACAAAAACCCTTAACGTTTCATTTAGTAAAACTTTAATTAAAATAGTTAAACATGGTAATTAAAGTTGATGTTGAATCATTAGCTATAAAATATTTTTAAAATTAAAAGTTATAACCTTGAAGCTATAGTTAACAAAAGTACAAAACCCTGTAAACAAAACCCACTACGAGACAAAATAAAAAATACACACAAGAAGATAAAAACACAGCTTTGTCTCAATGTTTAACATGGGTAAACTTTACCTGAAAGCTTTGCCACTTCACACCAAAAACCGGCAAAGTCCTTTACCGTACCTTTATTGCAATGGATGCCAACACCCTCATATCCATATAAACTATTAATTTAATTAATAATAAAGCAGCGGTGGTCGAATTTGGTTTTTCGGATGCAAAATTTGAGGTATGAATTCCATCTCGAATTAAAATAAAATAAATTATATGTGTTTTTGTTATTCGATATACTTCTATTTATTGTTAGACGAATATTCTTAAATACTGTACACATGATGAAAATCAGATTTTGTGTTGATAGATTAGTGTATTTGTTAGAAAAATAGATAAACTAAGTATGCGAGAAACAAAAAAAATTTCAAAAAATCAAGTCTTGGACTCTTGGTATTAACAGATTAGCATTTGATAACAGATATCAAATTTCTAGCTAACGAGTGTTTTAAAAAGCCCTTTTCAGTGTTTTTTGCTTTCCAAATATATTTTCTATTATTTATTTAAAATTTAAAAGCCCTTTCAGTTATTTCTGCTGGCCTTAGTTAATTAAAACTGAAATATATTTATATGAATGAATGAACATCTAAGATGGAGCAGAAGAAAAAGCAGGAGGTTTCTAATGACCGACTCCCTCGTTTATCTGCCAAGTATCCATGGTTTGTTGTTCAGAACATGACAGACGACATGGATGACTACATTTTCTCCACCCTACAAAACCCGTCGTTTAAATATCAATGTCGAATTCCTGATCTGCTTGGGGGACGTATGAGAGGATGTTTCCATGGCTGGTTAATTCTCTCTAACCATCCATACAACAATAGGTGGTCTCTTTATAACGTATCGGATTCCAACGTCATACATCTCCCACGTTTGATTTTGAAAGACGGAGATTATCAATCTATCAGAGAATGTTGTTTGTCGGCCCCTCCTGATGATCCCAATTCATTTATCTTGTTAACGATAACTAAGAAGCCCGCCTTTGTTTTTTGTCTTCTATCTCCTAAAAGAAAGAAGCCAAGATGGTCTGAGATGTCATACTCTATCCAACTCAAGAAATTAACCTTTGATGGTAAATTACTACATAGCCTAACTTGTTGCAATGGTAAAATATATGCCTTAAGTACCGACGGTGTACTTGCTCCATTTATTATAGAGGTTGATATTGAAGTTAAGGACAGAAAAACTGTTATAAAACTACTGCTATTTGGGCCAATTCCGCATCTTCCTTCCTATCGTAACTGGATTCATTTTCTGAAAGGATCTGGCTCAGAATTGTTCTACATTGTATTGGGTTTTTATGACAAAACTAAGAAGGCAGTTAGTGATGTGTATTTGCTTAAAGTAGACATGACTCGTATAAATTGGGAAGAATTGGAAGGCCTAAAAGATTGGGACTTGACTGGTAAGACGTCGGATGATCTGGTAGATCTAGACTTTAAGCACTTGGACATTGCAAGGCTTTTGTGGGAAGAAGTGCATGACCTTAAAGACGCCATCTTTTTTCTGGATCTCGGTCGTGACAACTTGATATTTTACAACCCTGCAATTGCCTCAGAGTTTGGGGGTTTTATACACATTCGTGACAGAATGGACAATGTAATACATTCCTACCACGTCAACTATCAAACCCTCGTCCCATCTCCTATACCTTCTCCATTGCTGCCAACAAGCCACATGTCAATATGTGAATGCAGGTATCTGTTCAATTTTTATTTATATATCATGTGTCTTATTTTAGGACAAAATGTCTATTAAAATCATAATTTGTGTAGGTTACAAGATGACCATGTAAAAGCCAAATCTGCTGTTGATACTAAAAAAGAAGAGGATGAGATAGTAGTAAAAACACTTACAAATGACCAGGTTGGATTTGATGAATCAGGCCTTCTTAATATGCCGCTTGATGTTTTGGCGATGATTATAAAGTTTTGTGTTGGTGTGGAATACATGAACTTTCGTGCTACATGCAAATGTTGCCATCTTGCAGCACCTCTGATACAATGGAAAAATGAAACAGCATTAAAGAATTACTCATTAGTTTCACCCTGGCTGATGGTTTTGCAAAGACATCGAGGGGTTATCACTTTTAAGGATCCGCTGTTGGGCGGCGACTACTATATGAAAAATTCGCAGATATCAGTTTTTGTTGAGAAAATATATTGTTCCAGGTTTGGTTGGTTGGTTTTTAAAATGACAGACACACGCCTGGTGTTTTTTAACCCATTCACTAATGATCTCCACAAGCTTCCAAAGTTGCATCATTCTCTTGAAAGCTTATATTTCTCAGCTCCGCCTACTTCCCCTGATTGTATGGTGATTGGATTTGGGGGTGTACGAGATTGGCTAGTTCACTTCCATTTTGTAGTTGGAAATCCAACCTGGCGTACGTTTTCTTTAGGTGTTCCTAAACCACCTCTTTGTTTGTCAACCTTATTTGGCCAAGATCTTTATGCGTTGTCTACCAGGCGAGACCTTATTGTTATCAAAAAGTTGGGCGAAGATTACGCTTGGATGCTTTTTGAAGCCAAAGCCCCAAGAAGTTCTTGTAGATCTCGAGCACAATATTTCTTGGTAAAATGTGATCAAGATGTATTACTACTCATCATGGGCGGGATTGGAGATCCTATTGAGATATTCAAGCCAAATGATTCTACACAAGAATGGGAGAAAATAAATGGCATAGGAAAGCACACGATCTATATATGTAATACAATCTGTCTATGCATTGAAGCCAAAATGCCAGAAATGGAGAATAAGATCTTCCTTCCACAAGTTTCTTCTGCAAACGGCAAGATAGTGTTCTATTCAATAGAAACATGCACATTTCACACATTTAATGGCAAAAACGTACAAGAGAATGTAAGGGATATTTCTAATGCTACCCATCTTTCTGCTCATGCATGGCTTGAACCAAGTTGGTCATAGCTTACTTTTTGTTCGTATTATCATTATTATGCTTTTATCTTAGTGCATAGATAATACAGTAAAAATCTATGGGACATGTTGAACCTCTAGCTTATTTCTAACCTTTCACTTTTGTATTGTTTATGCATTTTTCATAATTGGAAAACTAAGCGAATTTTGCTTGTGTTGGCAATTGGCAATATTTTTATTTTATTTTTTATATACAAAATGGGAAGATAGTGTTCTCTCTTATTTAATATTTGTTTCAATAAATATATCTATATCTCTGCTTGGTGGCTGGTCAATGAATTTTTGTAATCTGGGTCGTGGATTTCTTTTTTCTGATCATAACTCAAGAGATTCTCAGTCATTGATTATGTTAGGACCATCCTTAACAGGGCGGTGGTAGCGCTGCAAAGAGCTCCACCATGTCCAGAAAACCGGTGTGATATCCATTCATCAGGTACCCAATAAACAGAATCAAAACTTTTTGTTTTGTTATTTCAGGTTTACAATTACTTGCCCTGACAGCGTTACAGATAACAAACGGTTTGCACCCAAGTCCAAAACTTACCAACCTAGAAACTGAACCCCAAAAGCCTCTTATTAGCTAATGTCTACAAAGTAGAAGCACTTTTAGGATAGGGTCGCTCATCTCATCTTCATAAGGGAAGATGTGGCCAGCACTCTTGAGCTCGCGATAGTTTATCCTGTATAGTTGTTGGACCTTCTGGCATTCTAATGTTACTGGCACAAGTATATGCTCATCACCCTACCAAATATGAATGGATCCTTCATTGTTCGACAATGGGTCATCAATATCCATTTGGATGAAAATCCCAATTTCCACAAATCCAATATCATAGATTCATATTCTCTTTGCTGTATAATTCGTCCCTTATTAACACATGAAAAGAGTAACATAAGATCATTGTACTTCCCTTGATTAAAATGATCAATATGTTGCCATTTTAAAGAAAGGATCAATATGTTATGAAAAGCATGAATAGAAGCAACAGTAGAGCATTTGAATCTAGTTGTATGCCTAAATTAAATAACCAGGTGTTGAGAGAAGCATCGAAACAGCTGCTCTGCCAGCAACAAAGTTGGGCACGAGTTCCATGTCTTGCAGAGAAAAAAATAGCAGGTCTACGATCAATAACAAGAAGGAAGATTTCACTGATTGTCATAAAACTAGACTTGATTTTACAGTCTGCTTCTTTCAAAGGGTAAGCACGTGTGAAGAAACCGTATTCTTATATACTGGGTCAACATGGCCATTTTCAATTGAAAATCATGATTTACCACATAGCATCAACAAACTTTAATATGTTCTAACAATTTCATTTTATTTTTTTTTTGGTATTATGGTTAGCTTTTATATATACCAAACAATTAGAACAGCCGTACTGGCTGAGGTACCAATACGACTAATTACAGACGACCCGCACAAACTGTGGAAACCCAACCATAAGACATGACATGCCCACTCACATAGAACACAATACTAGCTGCTAAGCATTACATTCCTGGCAGCTAGAGAAACATTCACTAATATTACAATCCAATTAAAACCAGTTAGTTTCCATGGCCTCAAAGCTTCCTCCACTTCACTTGTTTTCTTGAACGGAATTGAAAGAAGCTTTAAAAAAACGAGCAGTACCAAAGATCTCAACAAGCTGATCTACCATGTGCCTATTGTTCTTAAATAGCCTTGCATTCCGCTCTCGCCACACATAATAAGCTGATGCGCCAAGAACAAGCTTTGTGACAATACTCTGCCGATATGCTCTCCCCAAAGGTATCATATCATCAACAATGTCATTCCAAATACACGAGTTCTGGAACAGCCCCGCCTTTGCAATAACTTGGAACCAAACCTGCTTGGGTTCTGATAGAGATGGAATTCAGAAATTAGAGAATTTGGGAGAGAAATATATTTGTAATCTGTATCTACTGTATTATGAATCAATTAGGCTTTATATATAGCCGTTGTACAGTAACCGCTCCTAACTACCAGAATTACAACAATAGTCCCTCAACTTCTAAACTTATTTATTCTATAGCTAAAGTATTAAAACACAATATTAAACACAATATTATCTACTAAAACACTTTATATTGTAACAATACTTCCCCCTTATAAGATTTTTGACCTCAAAAATCAAAATTAGGGAACCTGATCTTCATTTCAGCAAGAACCTCCCAAGAAGCTTCCTCCACTGATAACCCATCCCAATGAATCAATACCTGAACTGCAGCCTTGCCCTGCTTCTTAATCACACGTTTATCCAGTACAGCTCTGGGTTGCAGTAAAAACCTTGGACCAGATGGCAGGGGAACACTTTGAGGAAAAGGACCATGAGCTCTCTTCAACAATGATACATGAAATGTATTATGAATCTGGGCAGATGAAGGTAGGTCCAACTGGTAAGCCACCTTCCCAAATTTTTTTATAATCAGAAATGGGCCAAAGTATTTTGGAGAGAGTTTTCTGTTATGATGGGACTTCAAAGACTGTTGAGCAAATGGATGCAGTTTCACAAAGACCCAATCCCCTGCTGCAAATTTCCTGTCACTCCTATAATGATCAGCCTGCTGCTTCATTCTGTTTCTTGCAACTTCCAAATTAGATTTCATCTTTTGAATCATTGCTTCCCTGTCCCTGTGTAACTCTTCAACTGCAGCTACAGCAGTATCCCCAGGTATATAAGGGATATGCAAATTTGGTTTAACCCCATATAAAGCTTCACGAGGACTCATTTTGATGGAAGAATGTCAAGTACAGTTATACCACCACTGAGCTAGGGGTAACCATTTCAACCGGTGCAGAGGTGAGTCCATGCACATACTTCTGAGATAGCCTTCCAAACATCTATTTTAAACCTTTGTATGCCCATCAGTTTGTGGATGGTAGGCAGATGACATGGTCAATTCTACTCCTTGGAGTCTCATAAATTCCTTCCAGAATTGACTGACGAAAATTGGATCTCTGTCACTCACAATGGTAGATGGACAGCCATGGAGCTTGTAAATATTATCAAGGAAGACCTTGGCCACAGCGGCCAATAGCTGTTGTATAAGGATGACTCAATGGAAGAAAATGGCCATATTTTGTAAGTCTGTCTACTACAACCAAGACAGTATCCTTTCCATTAACTTTTGGCAGTCCAGATATGAAATCCATGGCTATGTCAGAGAAGATGGACTGAGGGATTGGCAATGGTTGTAACAACCCTGGAGAAGCAACTGTTTCATACTTGGATCTTTGGCACACTGAGCATTCTTTGACAAAACTCTTAACATCTTTAGAGCATTTTTTCCAATAAAATAGTTCCTTTAATTTCATCAATGTAGGAACTATACCAGAGTGTGTCCACCAACTGGAGAAGAATGACAGTAAGCCAATATTTCCTTTCTCAAAACTGGATCCTTAGCAATCAATAATTTCCCCTTCCTTTTTAGTGCTTTGCCATCCCAAGACTTGTTTGGAACTACTTCACCTTGTTCCAATTTATGGATTAACTCCTTCAACTCTTCATCATTTTGCCAAGAACTTTGTATTTTATCCCACAATAAATCATCTAAAGAGCTTACCCCCATTTGCATGATAGTTGCACCATGAAGCCTGGATAATGCATCTGCAGCCCTATTTTCCACCCCTTGCTTATATATGATTTCATAATCATATCCCATCATTTTAGCCAGCCATTTATGTTGCAGAGGTGTGACAATTTTCTGCTCTAACAGATATTTGAGGCTTCTGTGGTCAGTTTTAATCAAGAAATGGTTATTTGCCAAGTAATGGTGCCACTGTTTTACTGCTAAAATAATGGCCAACAGTTCCTTTTCATAGACTGACCACTCTTGTTGCCTGCTTGAAAGGGACTTACTGATATATGCAAGTGGGTGTCCTTCTTGCATCAAAACTGCACCAATTCCCTTAGAGGAGCATCAGTTTCTATGACAAAAGGTTGAGAAAAATTTGGTAATTTCAGAACTGGTGGGGTGATGAGTGACTGTTTCAGCTTATCAAATGCCAATTGTGCAGTTTGGCTCCAAGCAAACCCATCCTTCTTAAGCAAATCAGTCAGTCGTTTAGCAATAACTCCAAAATTCCTCACAAATCTCCTATAATAACCAGCCAACCCTAGGAATCCTCTTAATTGTTTGACAGTAACAGGCACTGGCCATTCTTGCACAGCCTATATCTTTGCTGGATCAGTAGATACACCCTCTTTTGTGATTATATGGCCCAAGTATTCAACCCTTTTCCCCTGCAAAGGTGCATTTAGACTGTTTTGCCTTTTAGCTATTCACCCTCATTAATCCTAAAAATGACTCCAAATCTGTCATGTGTTGAGTCCAATTACCACTATACACTAGTATATCATCAAAGAAGACTAGTGCACATCTCCTTAATACCTCCTTAAAAGTGTGATTCATCAATGCTTGGAAGGTTGCAGGGGCATTGGTTAACCCAAATGGTAACACTAAAAATTCATAATGTCCCTGATGTGTTTTAAAAGCTGTTTTATAGATATCTTCTTCATGCATTCTTATTTGATGATATCCTGATCTTAAATCCAACTTGAAAAACACACTAGCTCCTTGTAACTCATCCAACAGTTCTTCAATCAATGGTATGGGAAATACATCCTTAATTGTGGATTCATTCAGCCTTCTATAATCAATGCACATTCTCCAACTCCCATCTTTTTTCTTAACTAGCACTACTGGTGCTGCAAAAGGGCTTTGACTGCTTCTAATTACTCCAGAATCTAACAATTCCTGAGTCATCTTCTCAATGACATCCTTCTGCAATTTTGGATATTTATATGGTTTTAGATTCAGCTCTTTAGTTCCTTCTTTCAAATGAATCCTATGATCAATTTCTCTCACTGGAGGTAATCCCTTGGGAACCTCAAAAATATCAGCATAACTCCTCAATAATGCTTCTAACTCTTCCTGTTTTGTGTCATCAGACTATAATTGATCTATCTGTGGTTGAAACAAGCATTGATCTTGCATACTATTATGTATGGCAAACAATTGAGCCTGTGCCACATTACTCTGATTAGCCAACAAGATGTCATCTTCTCCATTGAACACATACTCATACTCATTCCTTGTTGAGGAATCCCTTTTAACA
This sequence comes from Erigeron breviscapus, assembly GCA_034093135.1. Lineage (NCBI taxonomy): Eukaryota > Viridiplantae > Streptophyta > Magnoliopsida > Asterales > Asteraceae > Erigeron > Erigeron breviscapus. The sequence goes on along the minus strand of CM067167.1, from coordinate 114,713,669 downwards.
CAAAATCCTTCCCATCTATGCTGAACTTCATAGTCAAAGTATTGAAGTTCCATACAATATCATTCAAGGGAGCTAACCATTGAACACCTAAGACCACATCATAATTGGTCAACTCTATCACCAACATATCTGCCTTATACCAATTCCCTTGCATATTCCACTCAAATTCTCTACAGAAAGTAGCACAGTCCATACTATTTCCATTAGGTATGGCTACCAACACATTTGAAATTTGAGTTGTGGCACTCCTTAACCTTGCAGCCATGGTGCTGCTCAAAAAGTTATGAGTGGATCCACTATCTATGAGTATGTGCAGATTCCTAGTGCCATGAGTTCCCTGGATTTACATTGTATGAAATGATGGAATCCCCATTATGGCATTAAGTGAAATGTGAGGCTGCACTGGCACAATTTCATCTCCTCTAACTACTTCCTCCTCAGTTTCCTCATAATCCTCCACCTCTATGAGGAATAATTGTTTTCTTCCTTTACAAACCTTATTGTGGCCTGCTACAAACTTCTCACTGCAATAAAAGCATTCACCTCTGGCTCTCTTCTCCTCTATCAACTTATTAGAGATCTTCTTAGGCACTAAAGCTGTGGAAGTATTACTAGTGGAAGGAGTGGGCAAAAGAGGCTGTTTGGCATGACTAGTGAGTGTATTAGTCCTATTATTCATACTCTTAAAGCCATAAGTGCTACTAAATCCACCAAACCTTCCTAACTGTTGAGTTGCCTGATTTTGCAGTTTACCTAAGGAATAGGTTTCTCTTAATGTTTTTGGCTTAAACATCCTAACAATGCTCTTAATCTCAGGCCTAAGTCCTTCAACAAACAAACTAATAGCATACTCTTCACAAATAGTCACCTTATTTAACAAAGCATCAAAAGCATCGCAATAATCATCATAATCACCTGTTTGAGTCAAAGCTTTCAAAGCTCCCATGGCGTCCTCAATGAATGTCTGAGCAAATCGAGCAGTGATTGCTCTTGAGTATTCGCTCCAGCCTATCTCCTCCATTGTTTTGCCGCTCGATCTCATATACGCCTGATGCCATTGCAGTGCTCGTCCTTCCATGTGAATAGCAGCGTATCGAACCTTCTTGAATTCTGGTGTATCATCAATAGAGAAGAAGTGATCACACCTGTAATTCCATCCCTCAACATCATCGCCGTCAAATTTGGGAAAATCGATCTTCGCTAAACGATGTGTATTGCTAGGCTCATCTTCACCATGAACGATGATTTGCTGTTGTTTCTCCATTGTTGCGAAATTTCTGGTCAATGTTTCTACAGAAGATTTGAGTGAAATGATAGTTTCTTGTGCTGTAGCTAACTCCTTCTGTAACCGCTCCATGTCTTGAGCTTGATTTCTGGTATTAGTCATGGTGAATTAGATTTTCTAGGGTTTTGTGATTTTTTTGTATATATTTTTTTATATAAAATCAATCGCCGGAGAAGACGATAATGTCGGAAAAGAAATCGGAAGGTGATCGGCGTGCCGCCGGAGAGAGTGGCGGTTATGGCTCTGATACCATTGATAGAGATGGAATTCAGAAATTAGAGAATTTGGGAGAGAAATATATTTGTAATCTGTATCTATCTGTATTATGAATCAATTAGGCTTTATATATAGCCGTTGTACAGTAACCGCTCCTAACTACCAGAATTACAACAATAGTCCCTCAACTTCTAAACTTATTTATTCTATAGCTAAAGTATTAAAACACAATATTAAACACAATATTATCTACTAAAACACTTTATATTGTAACAGGTTCTAACATTTCATTTACAATTGCTTATCGCGAAAAGAGACGACTTGATGATACTGTATACCATGACAGCAAACTACTGAACGATTCATAACAGAATAATAAACAAACAGAAGGGAAGGTCAAACAAAAGGCCTATAGGTCCACTGGTTGATTCCAGAGCCTCCTTGTTTGTGATTGAAAATCATGTGTTACCACATACCATCAACAAACTTTAATATGTTCTAACATTTCATTTACAATTGCTTATCGCAAAAAGAGACGACTTGATGATACTGCATACCATGACTGCAAACTACTGAATGATTCATAAAAGAATAATAAACAAACAGAAGAGAAGATCAAACAGAAGGTGTATAGGTCCACCTGTTGATTCCAGAGCCTCCTTGATTGGTGAGCAGTGGTCTATCCGACGCTACTAGATTTTCTTGGCCTGGTGGTTGCAAACTTGCAATAGGTCCACTGGCTTTCGCCTCGTTAGAAGCTCAAGTAGAGCTACACCACAGCTGTAGACATCACTTTTCACCAACAGATGGCCAGTCATGGCGTATTCCGGTCCCAGGTAACTCTATAAAAGGTAGCAGAAAAGAATGTCAACAAATGATGGGGAAAAAAAAGTCAAACAATTAGGCTAAGAAATATACCCGAAAGTTCCCATGACATGTGTTGATATGTGCTTATGGCCATCCAATGTTGTTCTACCCAAACCAAAATCCGAAACTTTAGGGGTGAAATAGTTTTCAAGTAAAATATTGCTGGCTTCAGAAACTGCCCCCTCTCACCTTTCTTAATATAAAGAAAACTACCCACATACCAGGGACGGAGCCAAAAATTTTTTTGAAAGGGGGCAAATTTTAAAGTCGTATGTCATATTCATTTGTACGGTCTGTATTTGATGGTGAGGGCGAGTTCGTCAAAAGATGTCCTTACTAAACTTATAAACCAATAACCCATTAAGCCGTTCAAAAAAAAAAAAACCCAATAACCCCATTAATAGTTTAAGGTGTCTAAATCATAGTTAAGCTAGCAGCTCATTTCTACCCCAAATTTAGTCCTTTAGGAACAAAAATGAAAATGTAACTAAATGAAGCCACAAACTAATAGAAATAAAAATAACTTTTGAAAACCGGTATGATATCGAAGTAGACAACCACTATTTTAGTGGTCAAACTAGCCTAGTAATTTGGGGATATCATGAATTCATGATAATGCATTAATAAAGATTGTAAACGTGTATACTAATATTTTTCATATATTTTCATATACATTTTATTAAATTTTAAGAGTGAGAAGTTCGTTGCATATTTGTTTAGAAGTTTATGTTAATGAAATGATTAATATTTCTATAAATAATCTTTCAATAGTAAAATAAAAGATTTTAATGTTTGATTAAGATAGTTATAATTGGATTTTACCTAAACAAATACTATATACTATGATAAGGTAAATCAATTATTTTAATTTTGAGTTTAAAAGCCATATATACATAGACTATTAAGTTAAGGGGAGAAAGTGTAAAGATAATAAAACAATTGTGGTAAATTGTAAATAATTGGCAAGACAAAATATCCATGTCATGTCTATCTTCTTCTTCATTTCTCACGGCAAAAATTTCCGGCCATAACTTTTCGATCTGAAACTTTATATTATAATTACCTTTAAACACATATATCCACTAATGTAAACTGTAAATCCTTCGTGCTCGATCCTGTACATACTTTTAGGATCAAAATTTCAGATATATCCGTATTCCGTAAATAAAAAATTTACATTATACCAAAACTGGAGTGGGGGCAGTTGCCCACACTGCATACACCCCATGCTAAATCCGTCTCTGCCACATACATTGTCATGGTCAAACTATTTAAAGCTGGGCCAATGTGTACTTAAGCAAGATTTAAAGAGGAGGTGGGCTAATAGCCATTATCAGCATACATACTATATTTTAATAATTTTTGGAGATAGAACTTGATCTGTTCATAGCCTTAAAAGAAAAGAAAAAATCAAAATCAAGATACAAAATACTGTTTCAACATCTCATGACTTTCTACTCATAGATCCTAAAACCAGATGAACTGGAGAAAATGAACTGATAAATCCCATTGCATGACTAATGATATATATTATATATATATATATATATATTATATATATATATATATATTATAATATATATATCAGTTTACTTCCAGGATTCATCAGGATTTTCTGATGCCTTGTGCTTTTCTATGCTAAAAACAAGTCTTACTTAAATTAGCATTATTATAAGAAAGAAAGTCAAAGAGACTATGGTTGATCAAAAGAACATAGATTCAATTTTGAATAAAACAAGAAGTGTAACGAACCAAATGATCTGAAACAAAAATTAGCGAAGTTACCTTAGCTTTCATAAGGAATATAAGAGGCTGGAAGATTATCGCGTGCTAAACTTCCCATAACTCTGAGGTCCTTATTCACATAAACTGGTCTGGAAAGTTTACAGGCAAGAGCTTTGTAGATTCATTTGAATTAGCTTCCGAACTTTTTGCTGAAAATGGCCCCATTCAATCTGTCATGTTTCAATTCATTAAAGATCTACAAAAAGAACGTGATTTGCTATTATCTATACAGAATAACAGGCAAAAGAATACGGACCAGAGGGCTAGCCATTGACTCATTATAGCCACACAGAAACTAGCTTACATCCTGCACTAATCTCCCACGTTTTCAATGTTATGTGGTAGGTATGACAAAGCCCACTATAGACTCTAGTCACTCTACTCTTTTCCAATAATTATGTAAACCAAAGACAATAGCAATTATATATCTTTTTCTCAAATCTGTTTTTGGCAACGTCAATCGCCAGAGATCACATGTTCTAAATTTGTATTCAAGTTTTAGCAATCAACACAAGAAAATATAACCATAATATATATATATATAGGGTAGGGTTAATGTGAGAACCAAAACATGGGAGAGAACCGTGAGAACCACTAGTTTCCCTCCCTCTTTCTCCTTTTTGGTGTGGTTTTTTAATTTTTTAATTTTTGAATTTTTTTTTTGTTTTTTATTTTCTTTTAACAAAAACCCATTCCAAATTTTATTTTTTTTTTGTAAAAAATCATATGGGTTACGTGTTGAAAACGTATGGATACGGTACGGGCGTTGCCCTCATCCATTCTAAAGGGGTTGTCACCGGACGCATATGGGAATGGTATGGATTTGATGGGCGGCGATCCAAGAGATGGTGGCGGTTTGATACGGTACAGGCGTAGCCCTTAACTCTAAGGGCTAAGCCCTTAGAGATGTTTTTTAGTGGTTCTCACCAACATTTTTGTTCTCACTTGATCACTTCACTATATATATATATATATATATATATATTATATATTATATATTTATTAATATAATATGTCATGAATAGTATTAATATATATATATAATTCTTTATAGCTATTTGAACTTTAAATTGCATCTTTTGAACTTTGAATCCCATCTATTGAAAGAATTAAGTAACATGAAACTTACACATTTCAGCATCGGGATTTCATCCGAAGATCACCTTAAAGGGCTGACAACCCATCCAGTTATAGGATTCTGCCTCCGGCTTCTAAACTTTTTATGAGAACCACTTTGTAAACGTTCAAGAATAGAATATGTAATTGAATCAGGTGTTAAACCTTGTTCTTTAAGCTTTGCATATAAATCAACAGCTTCAGCAGTTCTCCCACTTCTCTCGAGGCAATCTAATAATATATTATACGTGACAATATTCGGGCAACAACCATCGGAAAGCATTTCGTCAAACAATCTACAAGCCATGTCAACTCTATCTGACTTCCCAAAACACTCTATAAGCGTACTATATGTTACAACATCAGGATTTAAACCCTTTTCTTCCATCTCTTTAAACCTCATGTGAGCTTCAGCAACATCCCCATTTTTCCCTAAACAATTTATTAAAGAATTATACGATACAATATCAGGCTTACAATCACTATTTTCCAGCTCATCAAAGATCTTCAGAGCCTCGTCGACTCTCCCACCTCTACCAAAGCTAGAAATCAATATATTGTAAGTGAATATATCCGGTAAAGGGCCATCTTGTTTCATCTTCTCGTATAAATCAAGAAGATGAGATATTTGTTTTGATTTCCCAAGTGCAGTGAACACGGTGTTATACATAATAGTATCAGAAGTTATCCCCTTTTCATGAACCTTACTTAATAAATCAATAGCTTCAATTATTTTACCCTCGTTGCATAAACTTTCTAACATGGATAAATAAGCATCTCTATCGCCCTTATCATGGTAATTCCACATGTAACAAAATAAACGATGAGCCTCACTGGAATGCCCTAACTTACTAAGTGTCCGCACAAGATATGCATATATTCCCTTATTCATGTACTTCTTTGATATCTCCGCAACTTCATCCAGTCTACCAAGCTGCCCTTCAGAAACCAATACATTCAGAATAACACTATATGTAAACTCATTCGGACGACAATCATTTTCAACCATTTTTGAAAAAAGATATACAACTCTATCTACCATTCGATTCATAGCAAGAACCTGTATCATAGTATTATATGCAATCAAATTCGGAGCTAGATTTTTCGACAACATTTCTTGAAACATTGATATCGCATCATCAGTATTTCCAAGCTTTCCGTTCATTCTAATCATAATAGTGTATGTATACTCATCAGGCTCAATATGCTTCCTCTTCATTTCTTCAAATACCTTATTCGCCTCATCAACCTAAGACAAAATCGCATACCATAATAAGTTGACAATTCACATAATATCACTCGATAAACACAAAAAAGCGACTAAAGATTGAACCTTTTCATCTTTGGCAAGGGCATCAAGCAACATATTATAAGAAAAGATATCGGGTAGATAACCTTTCCTTTTCATTTCTTGATAAATTTGAAACCCTTTATTCGAATCACGAGACCGTAAATGAGCTTGAAGAAGGCATTTATAAGTATACCTATTCATCTTAAGCTCCCATTGTTTGACCAATCTCAAACACCTCTCCAAATCTTCACCACCACTAAAAACACCAATCAATAAATTAACCGTAGAGATATTGCCACGCACACGCAGGCGTTCCATCTCATTAACAATCCTCCGAACGGAATCAATCCGGTCAGGCAACGACGAATTGGATAAGATCAAAAGAATGCGGTTATAAGTAAAACAATCATGACGGAATTTAGGAATTGAAGAAGGGCAAAACCGAAAGAATTGAAGTGCGAGTGAGGTGGAATTAAGGGATCTAAGAACTTCGGAAGCTTCGGGGAGGGTCAGGGTTAGGGTTAGGGTTTCAAGATAATCGGAAAGTTCAAGGAATGGGTTTTGGGATGATTTGGAGTGGAGAATGTTGATGATTTTGCAAATGAGGTCACGGCGGGGGAGAGGGTAGCCTCTATGGTCAACTTGTTGGATGGTTGGGGCTTTGAGTTCGACAGTGAAGGAACGGCCATTATCTAATTCGGTTACTACTCGGCCGCTATACCTGGTGGCGTAGCCACGGCGGATTAAAAGGGGACGAATATTATTCATGGTTGTATAATAACACAATATATATATATGTGTATATGTTTAGATAATAATAATAAAACCCTAAGCACAGCAGTAGTAGCAGGATGATGATGATGATGATGAATAATAGAATTTAATATTTAATTTCTACTAACATCTAAGAGTATTTGTGTGTAAAGATATAAAAAAATATAAAAAAATAAAAAAATTAATAAAAATGGTTGGAAGCTTACTACAGGATTAAAAGCACATTACATTACAATAATGCTTTGGAATTCATTCATTCAAATGAATTGAACTATTCATGAAACAAAAAAGATTTTACCCTTTTGCTTTCAACAGTGCGAGGGAAGACGAAGGAAATGGGGAATTTAGGGAGATGCCAGGAATGAGTTTATTATAAAAGTTTTAGGTTTTGCTCAATGTTGTAAAAACCGGTGGCCGGCGACGTGTGTACATTAGTAGGTTTTGCTCAATGATGTAAAAAACAAGCCATTGGTGTTACCCAATGGTAGGTTCCGAGGTTCGAATCATGTTAAATGACAATGACCCACTGGTCCAGTGGTGAGTCACCTGGGTTTTATCCTTGAGGTGGAGGGTTCGATCCCTGCCAGGTGCAGAATCGACCATATGTTAAATTTCGCATGTGTGGGAGCCTCCTGGAGTTTCTCCTTGGCAGCCAACTCAGTGTGGATGTAACGGGACCCGGTTTAGACAACCGATTACCCACTGCTGAGATGGTCCCTCCCATTTGATGGCGGAGAGTGTGTTGGCATCATGAAAGATGTACACCTGTCAAAAAAAGAACATACAAATGTGGTGAGAGATCGTTGCAACGTTATGGTCATCTAACACATGAGGAGCAAACTTTTTAAAGCGTTGTAAGGAATTGAACTAGCGTGGGCTCACCCGCATAGGGTGTTAGGCTGTTAGCTATCCACCTTAAAAAAAAAAGACTAAAAAACAAAAGTTAATACCACTTACAATTGGGTTTGTTTTTCATACATAAAGCCTAATTAGCATGTAACTTTAACATTTTAAGACATATTTTTAAAAATATATTCTGTGTAATAAGAATAGCATATCCATCATTTTACGTTATCTATTCTCATCCAAAACACAAAGATATTCCATGTCACTTTATTTCTTATATGCACAACCTTGATGTGGGTTATTTAAAACTGTGAATAGATCACAATGTTTGATTTTATTAACTGCGGGCTTTAACTGGATTATTGGTGATGTAAAAAAACTATTTAACATTAACATTAACTATTTCAAAAAAGTTATGTTTTATTATTAACATTAACATATGTATATAATACTATATAAGTTATTTCACCCAACTCCTTTTCAACCTTTCAGATCTTAAAATACACAAAATATTATTACTAAGTTATCAAGTTACAACCATAACCAATTTGAATACCCAAAAAATACGCTTAATAAATTAATTTACATTATTTATCTTTGAACATCTAAAATTTCCTTTACGTTAATAACTTACACTACTAGCCGCCCCCACCATCTCCATCCGTCGCCGTTATCACCATCACCATCGTATTGTGCGGATATCCATTTATGTTATATATAAAGTAACATATTATATACGATGCAGGTAGTTGTTTAAAAGATAACTTTAACATTGTGATCAAAATCTTAAAATTTTACTGTAATTTTTAAAACAAATCTTTCATAGATATATACAAAAAGCTGTTTAATAGCTAAGAAGTTCATGTTGCCATGTTGATCTTTTATATATAAATAGTAATAATAATAGTATTTTATGCATATGATAATGTCTTATTTGGTTTCGAAAACACTATTTATCTTGAACTAATTAGGTTAAAATCAATGAGAAATTGACAAGTGACTACCAATTTCAAATAAACACAAATAAGTGAAAAGAAATATTTAGAAATACTTTTCCAGACATTTTTGTTGTAAGGAAGATTGAAATTCAAAATCCATTTTTTTTCTTCGAACATTCAGTCGGGATATGACATCAGGGAAATAGAGAGACAAACTCTAAGGCTTGAAATCAATGAGGATTGAACTCAAAAACTTGAATAACACCGAGAGTGTCTCTGACCAGCTGGACTGGTCATCATTGACAAATTCTAAATTCATTTGAAAACTCTCGAATATGATGGTAAACAAAACTGAAATAATAATCGATACAAAGTATATTTTCTAAAATATAGCCATTATTGTATTTAATGTTAACACCAGACTTTTTTCTCTTTTGAACATTATTAACACCAGATATGTAATGACTTATGACAAAAGAAAAAAAAATGGCATCTTCTATTTAATACAGTACATGCATTGATAAAACTTGTTTTGAGGCTTACATATACTTCATCCGTATTCCATATAGCAAGTATGATATAATATCTTTATTTTTACATTTAACGTGTATATATATATATATATATATATATATAGGGAAAAGATAAAATGAGTCCAGCCAATAAAAAAAGTCCAAGGGTCCACTTTGTGATCGTCCGATCTAAAATTTTGAGCGGCCCAGATTAAACACATTTTATTAGCGCGCTCCCTTTAGAGGGTAATTCTGTAATTTCCAACGACACAACCAAAATCCTTTTCGTCCTGAATCTTTTTTTTTTTTTTTTTTTTTTTTTTTTTTTTTTTTTTTTTTTTTTTTTGAAATGGAATCCTTTTGAACATAAGTCCAAGTGGCCGTTTTTTTTTTTTTTTTTTTTTTTTTTTTTTTTTTTTTTTTTTTTTTTTTTTTTTTTTTTTTTTTTTTTTTTTTTTTTTTTTTTTTTTTTTTTTTTTTTTTTTTTTTTTTTTTTTTTTTTTTTTTTTTTTTTTTTTTTTTTTTTTTTTTTTTTTTTTTTTTTTTTTTTTTTTTTTTTTTTTTTTTTTTTTTTTTTTTTTTTTTTTTTTTTTTTTTTTTATTTTTTTTTTTTTTTATTAAATTTTTTTTTAATTTTAGGTCGAAGTGAGAGATTGATATATCGGAAAAAGCCAGGTGCAGATGTTCCAGTAGAAGAAGCTATTTCTGTTTCTTCTACATCAACAGGTATGTATTTTTCTACTTTTAATTTCTTTTTTTTCTTTTTTTTGATAAATGTTGGTACTAATTTTTACATTTTAGTTACAATGTTGATAGTTAGTTGAAAAGATCAAACATTTTTATTAAAAATGTATCACCTTTATATTAAAAACGTTTCGACTGCATAGAGGGTGTTTGTCTGAGTGTTTGTTTTTGTTTCACAAATTTTGTCTAATTTCTTTTTAAAGTTATCATAATTAACTGCTCTTTATCTGCCTAACTTTGTAGCTGAAAGGTTCACACTTTTACTGTTAACAAATTATTAACTAGTTACAAAAATTTTGATTTCATCTTGGGGACATATTGTAGTTGGAGACATTTTACAGATTGGATAACCATGAAAACAATTTTAACTACTTAGTTAAATTACATTCCCAATTTTCGTAAAGCTGAAAGTGAGTATTCTGCAACTAAAATTATCCAAAAGATTATAACGGCAGTATACTCTCACTCTTTTTCTAAATTTTTACGAATTCGTTATTCTTTTTGTACTGTTACCCTAACTACAAATTGATTTATATATTGAAATGTGTTATTTTTTTTATTTAGATTCAAGAAATCAAGCCGCTAATGTAAGTGGTGATACCTATGTTTCTAAAAATGAATCTGCTCATTCTGATCCGCATAGTTATGAGTCTGATGATCATGCTTATAACGAAGAACGCAGAAAGGTAATATCATCATTCAATTTTAGTTAAAAAGATGAATATGGTTTTTATCAGTACATATGTGTCACAGTTTTCTTTGATCATGCCTAGTTACATTTTTATGATGCAGGTATTTCTTGAAGGAGCGACTGACTATTACCACGAAAAAATACGTAAGCCGCATGAATTTTTTTATGGCCGGCTAAGTTGGGCTTTAGCTCAATTTCCTGGTGATCAAGATATCGTTAAAGAAGTTTACTCAGTTAAGCGGAGATGGCTTCAAGATGTGGAGATTCTAAAACAAAGTTTAGAAGAAGATTGTGAAAAGTATGATAGAGGTGAAGCTGATGTTTATATCCCTGTAAATGACGTGGATGCTTCACCTTCTTTCGTAAATCAAGTAACTGAGGATAAAAACAACCAAAAAGGAAGGGCAACAAAAGTTTGGTGAGCCAGTTAATGTAGTTAGCAAAGACAAAGGTAAACGTGTTGATGACCAACAATCTGGTGATAAAGGAAAGGGAAGTGTGAGTCAGAATAAGGATGTGGTCGATGAAATGGATGTTGATCTGCCTGCAGTGGCATTAAAAGGTTGTAAAAAGAAAGTTGATATCAAAACTAAGCCAACAAAGCGTGATATCGTACTTTCTGATACAATTTTTTGTGCACAGCAATCTCCTCGGTAAGTTCTCTAATTATCAATTTCAAATTTTCTGCCTTCTCATTTAAGTACTAATTTCTGATACTTTTCTATTTGAAGGGATATTATTTTTTCAAGTAAAGTTGTTGTTGTTCCTCGTTATGTTTTTGAGACATTGATTCCTGGGTCACGGCTTCTTTTTGGAGTTGTTGATTGCTGGGGTTTATATTTAAATATGGTTGAAGGTCTCAAATGTGAAAAACCAATGAGCCGTATTTTTTCCCCGACTAATATCATGGTATTTTTTGATATCAATATATGTTACATCTATGAATCAAACATTATTTTATATATAATGGTATTTTGCATAACAACTTTTTTTTCCTAATTTGTGCAGGTGTCTTCAAAGATTGAATCGAAGGTTAATTATGTTTCTGAGGTTGACCAACAATTTATCAACCAAAAGTTAGTCGGCGACTGCTTGGTATGTTTTTGTTTACTTGTCATCAGACACTTGATTTGAGCACAAAACTTTGTTCTTTCTTCTTCAACTTTGCTCTAAAAAATGGTGGACTTGTTTCGCAACTCATGGTTAAGCTCAGAAATCTTTTGTTGCAGAACAAGTTCTTTTGATTGATTGTCCAAAACAATTTTATTGAGCTTTTTGGAAGAATTGTCCAACTCATTTGTGAATTTGAAAATCTTTGATTGCAAATGATCATTTTCTTTTTGAAGACTTTCCATGTTGGACAAAATAAGATCATTTGCAGATTTGAGTTCTTTGTTCTCTGACATGAGTTGGTCAATTTCAAGTTGAAGATTTTTGTTTTGTTCCATGAGTTTTTGACTCGTCTCATACATGTATCGTTTTTCTTGAAAACGAATGACAGCACATGGAACATGTTTGTTGTTGAAAATCTTGGGATGTAAATTACATGTACAACGACCATTTTTATGATCCCAAATTTCATCCCCTGTGGGTTCTTGAATGAACATAGTCATCAGTTTATCTGGCACATTGAACTTTATTGACTCAAAATTTTCTGAAGTCTGGTACGAAGAAATAATCGATTTCAAGTCTTTAATGTCAGACACAAAACACACACGTTCCTCACAAAGAGCTTTGAATCTCTTGGACACATCCTCAAACTCTTGATACACTTAAACAACACAAGCATGATTATTTCCTTGAAAACATGAACACTTTTGACTATTATGAAAACCATATGAACCCATGTTTGGTTCAAATTTGATCGTTTTGGTTGACATTTTGAATCAAACGTTGATGACAATCTAATGAAAGACCCAACAATTGTAAGATTTAGTCCAAAAAGATTTTAAGACTAGCAACTAATCAAAATCAGCCCAACTAAAAGATTTAAGTCCAAAACGATGACACTTAAGCCCAAAACAAATTTTATTCAGCCCAAAAAAAAAATTCTAGCCCAACAGATACAATGACTCAAATTAATCCTTGGCCCAAAACAAACTTTTAGTCCAAAACAAATTAACAACGCAACTAATTTTGAAATTAAAAGCCCAACAAACAATTATAAAAAAAAATCACAATTTTAGCCCACAACAATAAAACAACAAAATAACGTAAAAAAAATTATAAAAAAAAACAAAAACTTTAACTTTTAACTAAACGGCCTAAGCAACAAAATAAAACTAGTACACACTTCATAAAAAAATGTTGACTGCCAGTTTTTATTACTACACACATGAATTGTTAATATTCAAATTTTAAAATAAAGTCATGTGATTATTTGTAGTAACACTTTGACAACACAACTTTATTGGAAATCAAAAGCAATTCACGTGATCTGTCAAGCTTTTTCAAAAACAACAAAGTAACACCTTTATGATTAAAAAAAACTCAATATGAAGAATACGCATGTCTCACTTTTGACCACTTTTACACGTTACCACTTGCTGACTTACACAATTCAAAGTTAATTCACGTGAACAACTTGTGTATATTCTTTTAATATGCAGCTCACGCTAGATTCTTGAATACTACAACACGTTATCTTTAATGTTTACAGCTCACAATTTTCACGCGTGTACTCTCTCTTACCCGTTCCTCACACACTCAAAAGACCTTTTATTTTAAAACAATCAAAGCCTCTCAAACAAACAAAATTATGTAACTCTCTCTCTCTCGAACAGATCCTTTCAAACAAAAAAAAAATTGAACACAAAAAATTCTGATTCTCTTTACTTTTCACTTTCAAACAGCCTCGGGCAAGTACAACAACAATCAAGTTTCAAGAACAGAAGCATGAGGCAGGCAAAACTCACAAGTAATCTCAACAAATCAGTCAAATTTCAAGTCTTTAAGTACGAAAGTGCTATTTGCCGAGCATTTATCTCGGCAAATGGGGGTTTCAAAACAAGTTTTTCACAAATTTCACACCAACAAAGGGTAAGTGATAAAATTGATTTGGAAAAGACTTTAAAAAAATTCTTGAAATTTTGGTTCTGTTTGTATGGTATGCCGAGCAATAAGCTCGGCAAACAGTTGAAATTGAAAAACTTGAAGGGTAGGAAAAAATATGAGGAGAAACGGCTTCATATAAGGGCGTCCAAGAAAATTTTTTACTCATTTATGAACAATTTGACTGTTAAACAGAAAGCTGACATTAGGCAGTTAGGTTTTGGCTCATTGATAAACTTCCCGATTAAAAATGTGCCAACAAGATTAGCGTACTATGTTCTAGAAAAATATTCAGCAGATGATTCAGTTTTGGAAGTGAATGGAAATCTGGTTTTAGTTAACAAAGAAAGGGTGCATGATGTGTTAGGTATACCGATTGGTGGCAAGAAGATTCCTTATTGTGTTCAGGTAGATGTTTCAGACAATATTGTCAAAAAGTGGAGGAAACAGTATGGTCCAGGCAGATTAACTTTGAAGGATATAATGAGTTCAATGGATCTCCAAAAGAAGGGTGGTCTGCTATTCAAGCAAAACTTTTTGGTGTTTTTTGCGACAACCATGGTCGAAGGGATGAAATGCAACACACTGAACCAGAAGATTCTGCCATACATTAAAAACATCAATGAAGCTCGGGTTTTTGATTGGTGTGATTTTTTGTTAACATGTTTGAAAGAGACCAAAAGAGGATGGCTAAAATCAAAACAATCAATGGACGAGAAGGCTGAATTCAATGGGCCAATCATGTTTCTTATGGTATGTTTTCTTATGATTATAAATTTCATTTTATGATTTATAATTCTCAGATTTAATAATAATTTTAAGTTTTGTAGGTTACACATGAGTAAGTTAATATAAAACACAAGAAAGTAATCTCTAACTTGTAGGTTACACATGGGTAAGTTAATATAAAATACAAGAAAGTAATCTCTAACTTGTAGGTTACACATGTGTAAGTTATGTAGGTTACACATGGTAAGTTAATTAGGTTACACATGTGTAAGTTATGTAGGTTACACATGGGTAAGTTAATATAAAACACAAGAAAGTAATCTCTAACTTGTAGGTTACACATGGGTAAGTTAATATAAAATACAAGAAAGTTATATGTAACTTGTAGGTTACATATGTGTAAGTTATGTAGGTTACACATGGGTAAGTTAATATAAAATACAAGATAATGTAACTTGTAGGTTACATATGTGTAAGTTAAGTAGGTTACACATGGGTAAGTTAATATAAAACACAAGAAAGTAATCTCTAACTTGTAGGTTACACATGTGTAAGTTATGTAGGTTACACATGAGTAAGTTAACTTGTAGGTTACACATGTGTAAGTTATGTAGGTTACACATGAGTAAGTTAATATAAAATACAAGAAAGTAATCTCTAACTTGTAGGTTACATATGTGTAAGTTAAGTAGGTTACACATGGTTAAGTTAATATAAAACACAAGAATAAGTTAATATAAAATACAAGAAAGTTATATGTAACTTGTAGGTTACATATGTGTAAGTTATGTAGGTTACACATGGGTAAGTTAATATAAAATACAAGAAAGTAATCTCTAACTTGTAGGTTACATATGTGTAAGTTAGTAGGTTACATATGTGTAAGTTAAGTAGGTTACACATGGGTAAGTTAATATAAAACACAAGAAAGTAATCTCTAACTTGTAGGTTACACATGTGTAAGTTATGTAGGTTACAAATGAGTAAGTTAATATAAAATACAAGAAAGTAATCTCTAACTTGTAGGTTACATATGTGTAAGTTAAGTAGGTTACACATGGGTAAGTTAATATAAAACACAAGAAAGTAATCTCTAACTTGTAGGTTACATATGTGTAAGTTAAGTAGGTTACACATGGGTAAGTTAATATAAAACACAAGAAAGTAATCTCTAACTTGTAGGTTACACATGTGTAAGTTATGTAGGTTACACATGAGTAAGTTAATATTACACATGGGTAAGTTAACTTATTACACAGTGTAATTAACTTGTAGGTTACACATGTGTAAGTTATGTAGGTTACACATGAGTAAGTTAATATAAAACACAAGAAAGTAATCTCTAACTTGTAGGTTACACATGTGTAAGTTAATATAAAACAAAGTAATTTATGTAGGTTACACATGGTAAGTTAATATAAAATACAAGAAAGTAATCTCTAACTTGTAGGTTACATATGTGTAAGTTAAGTTGGTTACATATGTGTAAGTTATGTAGGTTACACATGAATAAGTTAATATAAAACACAAGAAAGTAATCTCTAACTTGTAGGTTACATATGTGTAAGTTAAGTAGGTTACACATGGGTAAGTTAATATAAAACACAAGAAAGTAATCTCTAACTTGTAGGTTACACATGTGTAAGTTATGTAGGTTACACATGATAAGTTAATTAGTTACACATGGGTAAGTTAATATAAAACACAAGAAAGTAATCTCTAACTTGTAGGTTACACATGTGTAAGTTATGTAGGTTACACATGAGTAAGTTAATATAAAACACAAGAAAGTAATCTCTAACTTGTAGGTTACACATGTGTAAGTTATGTAGGTTACACATGAGTAAGTTATAGTTACACATGGGTAAGTTAATTACAAGTGTAATCTCTAACTTGTAGGTTACACATGTGTAAGTTATGTAGGTTACACATGAGTAAGTTAATATAAAATACAAGAAAGTAATCTCTAACTTGTAGGTTACATATGTGTAAGTTAAGTAGGTTACACATGGGTAAGTTAATATAAAACACAAGAAAGTAATCTCTAACTTGTAGGTTACACATGTGTAAGTTATGTAGGTTACACATGGGTAAGTTAATTAGTTACACATGGTAAGTTAATTACAAGTGTAATTAACTTGTAGGTTACACATGTGTAAGTTATGTAGGTTACACATGAGTAAGTTAATATAAAACACAAGAAAGTAATCTCTAACTTGTAGGTTACACATGTGTAAGTTATGTAGGTTACACATGAGTAAGTTAATATAAAATACACATGAGTAAGTTAATATAAAATACAAGAAAGTTAATGTAACTTGTAGGTTACATATGTGTAAGTTAAGTAGGTTACACATGGGTAAGTTAATATAAAACACAAGAAAGTAATCTCTAACTTGTAGGTTACACATGTGTAAGTTATGTAGGTTACACATGGGTAAGTTAATATAAAACACAAGAAAGTAATCTCTAACTTGTAGGTTACACATGTGTAAGTTATGTAGGTTACACATGTGTAAGTTATGTAGGTTACACATGAGTAAGTTAATATAAAATACAAGAAAGTAATCTCTAACTTGTAGGTTACATATGTGTAAGTTAAGTAGGTTACACATGAGTAAGTTAATATAAAATACAAGAAAGTAATCTCTAACTTGTAGGTTACATATGTGTAAGTTAAGTAGGTTACACATGGGTAAGTTAATATAAAACACAAGAAAGTAATCTCTAACTTGTAGGTTACACATGAGTAAGTTAATATAAAATACAAGAAAGTAATCTCTAACTTGTAGGTTACACATGTGTAAGTTATGTAGATTACACATGGGTAAGTTAATATAAAATACAAGAAAGTAATCTCTAACTTGTAGGTTACATATGTGTAAGTTAAGTAGGTTACACATGGGTAAGTTAATATAAAACACAAGAAAGTAATCTCTAACTTGTAGGTTACACATGTGTAAGTTATGTAGGTTACACATGAGTAAGTTAATATAAAATACAAGAAAGTAATCTCTAACTTGTAGGTTACATATGTGTAAGTTAAGTAGGTTACACATGGGTAAGTTAATATAAAACACAAGAAAGTAATCTCTAACTTGTAGGTTACACATGTGTAAGTTATGTAGGTTACACATGAGTAAGTTAATATAAAATACAAGAAAGTAATCTCTAACTTGTAGGTTACACATGGGTAAGTTAATATAAAACACAAGAAAGTAATCTCTAACTTGTAGGTTACACATGTGTAATTTATGTAGCTTACACATGGGTAAGTTAATATAAAACACAAGAAAGTAATCTCTAACTTGTAGGTTACACATGTGTAAGTTATGTAGGTTACACATGAGTAAGTTAATATAAAATACAAGAAAGTAATCTCTAACTTGTAGGTTACACATGAGTAAGTTAATATAAAATACAAGAAAGTAATCTCTAACTTGTAGGTTACACATGTGTAAGTTATGTAGATTACACATGGGTAAGTTAATATAAGTTGCTTGCAACTACTAATCATTGAATTGTCCACTGTTAAATCAGTATTCAACTTTAATTTTTTGACTTACTCATGTGTAAGTTATACAACTTACACATGTGTAACCTAACTTACACATGTGTAAGTTAACTTGTAGGTTACACATGTGTAAGTTATGTAGGTTACACATGAGTAAGTTAATATAAAATACAAGAAAGTAATCTCTAACTTGTAGGTTACATATGTGTAAGTTAAGTAGGTTACACATGGTTAGTTAATATACACAGAAAGTAATCTCTAACTTGTAGGTTACACATGTGTAAGTTATGTAGTTACACATGGGTTAGTTAATATAAAATACAAGAAAGTGATCTGTAACTTGTAGGTTACACATGTTTAAGTTATGTAGGTTACACATGAGTAAGTTAATATAAAATACAAGAAAGTAATCTCTAACTTGTAGGTTACACATGTGTAAGTTATGTAGATTACACATGAGTAAGTTAGTATAAAAGTTACACATGTGTAATTTATGTAGCTTATACATGAGTAAGTTAATATAAAATACAAGAAAGTAATCTCTAACTTGTAGGTTACACATGTGTAAGTTATGTAGTTACACATGAGTAAGCTAACTTGTAGGTTACACATGTGTAAGTTATGTAGATTACACATGGGTAAGTTAATATAAGTTGCTTGCAACTACTAATCATTGAATTGTCCACTGTTAAATCAGTATTCAACTTTAATTTTTTGACTTACTCATGTGTAAGTTATACAACTTACACATGTGTAACCTAATTTTAGTGTAAGGATTAGGTATAATTAAAGTAATCTCTAACTTGTAGGTTACACATGTGTAAGTTATGTAGGTTACACATGAGTAAGTTAATATAAAATACAAGAAAGTAATCTCTAACTTGTAGGTTACACATGTGTAAGTTATGTAGTTACACATGTGTAAGTTATGTAGGTTACACATGAGTAAGTTAATATAAAATACAAGAAAGTAATCTCTAACTTGTAGGTTACACATGTGTAAATTAATATAAAACACAAGAAAGTAATCTCTAACTTGTAGGTTACACATGAGTAAGTTAATATAAAATACAAGAAAGTAATCTCTAACTTGTAGGTTACATATGTGTAAGTTAAGTAGGTTACACATGGGAAGTTAATTACACAGAAAGTTAAATACACATGTGTAAGTTATGTAGGTTACACATGTGTAAGTTATGTAGGTTACACATGAGTAAGTTAATATAAAATACAAGAAAGTAATCTCTAACTTGTAGGTTACATAGGTTACACATGTGTAAGTTATGTAGATTACACATGGGTAAGTTAATATAAAATACAAGAAAGTAATCTCTAACTTGTAGGTTACATATGTGTAAGTTATGTAGATTACACATGGGTAAGTTAATATAAGTTGCTTGCAACTACTAATCATTGAATTGTCCACTGTTAAATCAGTATTCAACTTTAATTTTTTGACTTACTCGTGTGTAAGTTATACAACTTACACATGGTAAGTTAATATAAAACACAAGAAAGTAATCTGTAACCTGTAGGTTACATATGTGTAAGTTAAGTAGGTTACACATGAGTAAGTTAATATAAAACACAAGAAAGTAATCTCTAACTTGTAGGTTACACATGTGTAAGTTATGTAGATTACACATGGGTAAGTTATGTAGGTTACACATGTGTAAGTTATGTAGGTTACACATGAGTAAGTTAATATAAAACACAAGAAAGTAATCTCTAACTTGTAGGTTACACATGTGTAAGTTATGTAGATTACACATGGGTAAGTTAACTTGTAGGTTACATATGTGTAAGTTAGTAGGTTACACATGGGTAAGTTAATATAAAACACAAGAAAGTAATCTCTAACTTGTAGGTTACACATGTGTAAGTTATGTAGGTTACACATGAGTAAGTTAATTAGGTTACACATGTGTAAGTTAGTAGATTACACATGGTAAGTTAATATAAAATACAAGAAAGTAATCTCTAACTTGTAGGTTACATATGTGTAAGTTAAGTAGGTTACACATGGGTAAGTTAATATAAAACACAAGAAAGTAATCTCTAACTTGTAGGTTACACATGGGTAAGTTAATATAAAATACAAGAAAGTAATCTCTAACTTGTAGGTTACACATGTGTAAGTTATGTAGGTTACACATGTGTAAGTTAAGTAGGTTACACATGGGTAAATTAATATAAAACACAAGAAAGTAATCTCTAACTTGTAGGTTACACATGAGTAAGTTAATATAAAATACAAGAAAGTAATCTCTAACTTGTAGGTTACACATGAGTAAGTTAATATAAAATACAAGAAAGTAATCTCTAACTTGTAGGTTACATATGTGTAAGTTAAGTAGGTTACACATGGGTAAGTTAATAACATATGTGTAAGTTAAGTAGGTTACACATGAGTAAGTTAATATAAAACACAAGAAAGTAATCTCTAACTTGTAGGTTACACATGTGTAAGTTATGTAGATTACACATGGGTAAGTTAATTAGGTTACACATGTGTAAGTTATGTAGGTTACACATGGTAAGTTAATATAAAACACAAGAAAGTAATCTCTAACTTGTAGGTTACATATGTGTAAGTTAAGTAGGTTACACATGAGTAAGTTAATATAAAATACAAGAAAGTAATCTCTAACTTGTAGGTTACACATGGGTAAGTTAATATAAAATACAAGAAAGTAATCTCTAACTTGTAGGTTACACATGTGTAAGTTATGTAGGTTACACATGTGTAAGTTAAGTAGGTTACACATGGGTAAATTAATATAAAACACAAGAAAGTAATCTCTAACTTGTAGGTTACACATGAGTAAGTTAATATAAAATACAAGAAAGTAATCTCTAACTTGTAGGTTACACATGAGTAAGTTAATATAAAATACAAGAAAGTAATCTCTAACTTGTAGGTTACACATGGGTAAGTTAATATAAAACACAAGAAAGTAATCTCTAACTTGTAGGTTACACATGTGTAAGTTATGTAGGTTACACATGAGTAAGTTAATATAAAATACAAGAAAGTAATCTCTAACTTGTAGGTTACACATGTGTAAGTTATGTAGATTACACATGAGTAAGTTAATATAAAATACAAGAAAGTAATCTCTAACTTGTAGGTTACACATGGGTTAGTTAATATAAAATACAAGAAAGTGATTTGTAACTTGTAGGTTACATATGTGTAAGTTAAGTAGGTTACACATGAGTAAGTTAATATAAAACACAAGAAAGTAATCTCTAACTTGTAGGTTACACATGTGTAAGTTATGGTTACACATGTGTAAGTTAAGTAGGTTACACATGAGTAAGTTAATATAAAACACAAGAAAGTAATCTCTAACTTGTAGGTTACACATGTGTAAGTTATGTAGGTTACACATGAGTAAGTTAATATAAAATACAAGAAAGTAATCTCTAACTTGTAGGTTACATATGTGTAAGTTAAGTAGGTTACACATGTGTAAGTTAAGTAGGTTACACATGAGTAAGTTAATATAAAACACAAGAAAGTAATCTCTAACTTGTAGGTTACACATGTGTAAGTTATGTAGGTTACACATGAGTAAGTTAATATAAAATACAAGAAAGTAATCTCTAACTTGTAGGTTACACATGTGTAAGTTATGTAGATTACACATGGGTAAGTTAATATAAGTTGCTTAGAACTACTAATCATTGAATTGTCCACTGTTAAATCAGTATTCAACTTTAATTTTTTGACTTACTCATGTGTAAGTTATACAACTTACACATGTGTAACCTAATATTTTACACTTTCTTGACAACAATAATTTGTACACTGTAACAGGTTATTAGAAGAAAAATTCGAGACCGAATTCGTATGAGGGAAACTCTGAACAAAGAGCTTGAACAGTTATTTTATAATGGATTGATGATTGCGCCTAATGATGATGAAATAGTGCACCTTCAAACAATCTTTGAAGATAACTGTACAATGGAAGAATTTTATAGTTTATTACCTGAAGATCTATTTGGTGAGGAAGAATGTTTTGGTACAAAAAAAGGATCGAGGAAAAAAGTCTGTGAAAAAGGTGAATGTTCAAATCCAAGACAAGAACATGTTATTCAAGATGAAGATCAAGCAATAGTAGGAAAAATTACCAGAATTGAAGGTGTTCGTGAATGTTTGAAGGGAAAAAATCAGATTCCACTTGAAGCCAGTTAAAACAAACAACAAAATCAACATGCCAAGCAAGGTGGTCAATCAAAAACTGTTGAATCTAGTGTTGACAAGGTGGGAGATGAAGATCATGGAATGGGAGGTAAAACTAACAGAATTGAAAGTGATCGTGAATGTTTGACGGAAAAAAATCAAAATCAACCTAAAGCCAGTGAAGACAAACAAAGAAATCAAAATTACAAGCAAGGTGGTCAATCAAAAGCTGTGGAATCTAGCTTTGACAATGTAGCTGAATCAACAAAAATTCAGGAGGAAATCAAGATCGTGAATGTAGCTGAAGATCATGCAATAGGAAGAAAAAGTACTAGAACTGGACTTGATTTTGATGACTTGATGGACAAAAATCAGAATGCAGCTGAAGCCGAACGAGGAAATCAAGATAAGAACAAAGTTGCAAGAATTGAAGCTGATCGTGAATGTTTGACGAAAAAAAATCAAAATCAACCTAAAGCCAGTGAAGACAAACAAAGAAATCAAAATTACAAGCAAGGTGGTCAATCAAAAGTTGTTGAATCTAGGGTTGACAAGGTAGGAGAGGAAGATCATGGAATAGGAAGAAAAAGTACTAGAACTGGACTTGATTTTGATGACTTGATGGACAAAAATCAGAATGCAGCTGAAGCCGAACGAGGAAATCAAGATAAGAAGAAAGTTGATCAGTCAAGAAAAATTGATCAGATTATGATCAAGTTGGATTCAAAACGTACCATATTGGAAGTTGATGGTCCTGAGATTAAAAAGAAGTCAAGTCTGCATAAAAAGAAAAAGCTTGATCCTTATTTACCAACTTTTAGCATTGGATTTGACTCACCCGAGAGCGTTGAAGATGAAGAAAGTCAGGGGCAAGCAGACTTAGATGAAACTCTGAAGGTCAAAGATCTTAAGTCACTGCCTGACACCGAAAAAGTTTCTAAAAATATATCGGAGATGCCATTTTTGAATGAGTTGTCAAATTCTGAAGTCTCGGAAAAAGGGTTTTATATTCATGAAAATCAAGAAAATCTTTCCAATCACTTTTCCGTGGTTTCTTATAATCCCATCTTAGAGCAAATTCAGAATAAACAACGTAAGAAATTTCCTAGCAAGTATCTTACATCTCCGTACTATATGAGAGAAGTTAAAGTTAATGAAAATTTAAACTCGGTTGAAGAAAGTGTTTCAAGTGCCATATTCTCAGCTAGGTGTCATCCATCGTAAGTTAAAAATTTCTATCTATAATTTCTGTTGATTTAGGTAATTTTAATAAAGATTTTTTTAAATCATTAATATGAATTTGCAGTGAGGCCATCTTTAAAACAAAGCAATACAAGACTCCAAGAGTTGTCTTTGAGACAATGAGGCCTGGATATATGATTGTTGCCCAAGTCATTGATGTATGGACTTCGATTTTGAATCATGAAGAAACTAAAAGAGACATGAAAGGAACTTTTAGATTATTTTGCCATACTAATATCATTGTAAGTCACTTAAATTTATCTTTTTAGATATAGATAAATGTATCATTTTATACAATACTAACTTTTCCATTTGTATTTATTTTTCTGAAATAGTCACCAGATATGATACAATTTGATTCTTTATCCGAACAGCAAATGCAAGATGATTATGTATTTTCAAACAGAATGGCTGATCTTTTAAAAGAATCTGGGTTGGAAAACTTAAAAGATGTTGATTTGGTAACATTAATTCCTTAATTGAATTTAAATTTTTATATACTAGTATTCAATATTTGATTTCAAGTTCTAAAATTGTTTTTCATGCTCAGGTTTTCTTTCCCATGGTTTCTGAAGTCTCTTACTATGTGATTGTCTTCAAATTAAAAGCGAAAGAAATTCACATCCTTGACAGCAGAATTCATGAAAATGACGATGTTGATTTGATATATGGAACCTACCAAAGAAGGCTGGTAAGTTAATATAAAACACAAGAAAGTAATCTCTAACTTGTAGGTTACACATGTGTAAGTTATGTAGGTTACACATGAGTAAGTTAATATAAAATACAAGAAAGTAATCTCTAACTTGTAGGTTACACATGGTAAGTTAATATAAAACACAAGAAAGTAATCTCTAACTTGTAGGTTACACATGTGTAAGTTATGTAGGTTACACATGAGTAAGTTAATATAAAATACAAGAAAGTAATCTCTAACTTGTAGGTTACATATGTGTAAGTTAAGTAGGTTACACATGGGTAAGTTAATATAAAACACAAGAAAGTAATCTCTAACTTGTAGGTTACACATGTGTAAGTTATGTAGGTTACACATGAGTAAGTTAATATAAAATACAAGAAAGTAATCTCTAACTTGTAGGTTACATATGTGTAAGTTAAGTAGGTTACACATGGGTAAGTTAATATAAAACACAAGAAAGTAATCTCTAACTTGTAGGTTACACATGTGTAAGTTATGTAGGTTACACATGAGTAAGTTAATATAAAATACAAGAAAGTAATCTCTAACTTGTAGGTTACATATGTGTAAGTTAAGTAGGTTACACATGGGTAAGTTAATATAAAACACAAGAAAGTAATCTCTAACTTGTAGGTTACACATGTGTAAGTTATGTAGGTTACACATGAGTAAGTTAATATAAAATACAAGAAAGTAATCTCTAACTTGTAGGTTACATATGTGTAAGTTAAGTAGGTTACACATGGGTAAGTTAATATAAAACACAAGAAAGTAAGCTCTAACTTGTAGGTTACACATGTGTAAGTTATGTAGGTTACACATGAGTAAGTTAATATAAAATACAAGAAAGTAATCTCTAACTTGTAGGTTACACATGTGTAAGTTATGTAGATTACACATGAGTAAGTTAATATAAAATACAAGAAAGTAATCTCTAACTTGTAGGTTACACATGGGTAAATTAATATAAAACACAAGAAAGTAATCTCTAACTTGTAGGTTACACATGAGTAAGTTAATATAAAATACAAGAAAGTAATCTCTAACTTGTAGGTTACATATGTGTAAGTTAAGTAGGTTACACATGGGTAAGTTAATATAAAACACAAGAAAGTAATCTCTAACTTGTAGGTTACACATGTGTAAGTTATGTAGGTTACACATGAGTAAGTTAATATAAAATACAAGAAAGTAATCTCTAACTTGTAGGTTACACATGTGTAAGTTAGAAAGTAATTAACTTGTAGGTTACACATGTGTAATTTATGTAGCTTACACATGAGTAAGTTAATATAAAATACAAGAAAGTAATCTCTAACTTGTAGGTTACACATGTGTAAGTTATGTAGATTACACATGGGTAAGTTAATATAAGTTGCTTGCAACTACTAATCATTGAATTGTCCACTGTTAAATCAGTATTCAACTTTAATTTTTTGACTTACTCGTGTGTAAGTTATACAACTTACACATGTGTAACCTTGTAGGTTACACATGTGTAATTTATGTAGGTTACACATAGGTAAGTTAATATAAAACACAAGAAAGTAATCTCTAACTTGTAGGTTACACATGTGTAAGTTATGTAGGTTACACATGAGTAAGTTAATATAAAATACAAGAAAGTAATCTCTAACTTGTAGGTTACACATGTGTAAGTTATGTAGATTACACATGAGTAAGTTAATATAAAATACAAGAAAGTAATCTCTAACTTGTAGGTTACACATGTGTAAGTTATGTAGGTTACACATGAGTAAGTTAATATAAAATACAAGAAAGTAATCTCTAACTTGTAGGTTACACATGTGTAAGTTATGTAGATTACACATGGGTAAGTTAATATAAAATACAAGAAAGTAATCTCTAACTTGTAGGTTACACATGTGTAAGTTATGTAGTTACACATGTGTAAGTTATGTAGGTTACACATGAGTAAGTTAATATAAAATACAAGAAAGTAATCTCTAACTTGTAGGTTACACATGAGTAAGTTAATATAAAATACAAGAAAGTAATCTCTAACTTGTAGGTTACACATGTGTAAGTTATGTAGGTTACACATGGGTAAGTTAATATAAAACACAAGAAAGTAAGCTCTAACTTGTAGGTTACACATGTGTAAGTTATGTAGGTTACACATGAGTAAGTTAATATAAAATACAAGAAAGTAATCTCTAACTTGTAGGTTACATATGTGTAAGTTAAGTAGGTTACACATGGTAAGTTAATATAAAACACAAGAAAGTTAACTTGTAGGTTACACAGAGTAATCTCTAACTTGTAGGTTACACATGTGTAATTTATGTAGCTTACACATGGGTAAGTTAATATAAAATACAAGAAAGTAATCTCTAACTTGTAGGTTACATATGTGTAAGTTAAGTAGGTTACACATGGTTAAGTTAATATAAAACACAAGAAAGTAATCTCTAACTTGTAGGTTACACATGTGTAAGTTATGTAGGTTACACATGGGTAAGTTAATATAAAATACAAGAAAGTAATCTCTAACTTGTAGGTTACACATGTGTAAGTTATGTAGGTTACACATGAGTAAGTTATAACTTACACATGTGTAAGTTATGTAGGTTACACATGAGTAAGTTAATATAAAATACAAGAAAGTAATCTCTAACTTGTAGGTTACATATGTGTAAGTTAAGTAGGTTACACATGGTAAGTTAATAGTTACACATGAGTAAGTTAATGTATTACAAGTGTAAGCTTTAACTTGTAGGTTACATATGTGTAAGTTAAGTAGGTTACACATGGGTAAATTAATATAAAACACAAGAAAGTAATCTCTAACTTGTAGGTTACACATGAGTAAGTTAATATAAAATACAAGAAAGTAATCTCTAACTTGTAGGTTACATATGTGTAAGTTAAGTAGGTTACACATGTGTAATTTATGTAGCTTACACATGGGTAAGTTAATATAAAATACAAGAAAGTAATCTCTAACTTGTAGGTTACACATGTGTAAGTTATGTAGGTTACAATGGTAACTTAATTAGGTTACATATGTGTAAGTTAAGTAGGTTACACATGGGTAAGTTAATATAAAACACAAGAAAGTAATCTCTAACTTGTAGGTTACACATGTGTAAGTTATGTAGGTTACACATGTGTAAGTTATGTAGGTTACACATGAGTAAGTTAATATAAAATACAAGAAAGTAATCTCTAACTTGTAGGTTACACATGTGTAAGTTATGTAGATTACACATGGGTAAGTTAATATAAGTTGCTTGCAACTACTAATCATTGAATTGTCCACTGTTAAATCAGTATTCAACTTTAATTTTTTGACTTACTCGTGTGTAAGTTATACAACTTACACATGTGTAACCTAATTTTAGTGTAAGGATTAGGTATAATTAATATTTTACACTTTCTTGACAACAATAATTTGTACACTGTAACAGGTTAGATGTGACCCAAATATTCAGTCTTTGGGTACCCAAAATGCACACTTAGTTGAGCTATCCAATATTGGGTTCCTAATTTTTCAAACAATATAGATAAATGTTTTAAATGAGAAGACCAATCACTTCTATAACTTTGGAAAGGTGTTTTATGATTATCTTGGGCTACCATTCGTATTTGATAATAACTTCATTCTTAAAGTTGTTTTTATAACTGCATTGATCTTGTTTGGATTGTTTGGTATAGTAGATTTGTATCATGGAAAGTTAATCAGTTGGTTTTTATCGTTTTGTGAACTTTTTATCAGTATTTAAGGTATCCAAAATGCACACTTAGTTATATTGTTGGGATTCATAAAGGTGACCATTGGCAGTTCCTCAAATTTGCTTACAGCCTCTTCAATCGTTTTTATCCTGAATTTTCTATTAATATTGCAACAACATACTTTCCTATTCCAGTAACTACACATTATTCTTTTTACAAAGATATGTTTGCCAATTTAAAAGTTAACCATATATACTCACCGCTTAGTTTTTGGCTTTTTATCTTTGCATTTTGACGCAGTTATGTCTCCTAGGTTTCTATCTACCAATCTAACTTAGTACTAACTTGTATACTCCTGCGAGAAACATTATTAGTTTTGCTTTGTTAGTTTTCGCTTAAACTAGTTTCGGCTTAGCTTAGTTTTTTTAACTAGCTCCTACTACTTGATGCACCGTGCATTTTGACTTTGACTATGGGTACGTTTCTTAAAGTTTTGTTTTAAATTAATACATGTTCAAGTGCAATCTAAGGGTCATTTGAGTGCAATGTGCTTTATATGGGTCAATTTATTGTGCAACTAGAGACTTAAGGGCAAGTCGAGACCATTGGTTAGTGCTAGTCGGTTCTTTACTTTTGGGTGACAATTAAGTCAACTAGTAAAATGAATATGGATCCTATCCGTGGGTTGTACCCAACCCATGACCCATCCAAGATATACCCAACCCTCCCCACCTTATCCCTTTTTCATCCATTCCTTCCATTCTCTTACACTCCTCCCTCCCATCTCACTATACTCACACTCTCAATCCTTCTCTAGATTCTTGGTCATTTATGCTAGTTCAACTAGATTAATAACAAAATCATCATCCTTATTATCATTCTAACATCATATCAAAGATTTCAAGTCTCAAAGTGCAAGAAAAGCTTCAACTAGGTCAAAATCGGGTTTGATTGCTTGTGGAAGTTTTGGTAAGTGTTTTCTAGCTTAAATTCATCATTTCTAGTTGTTAAACTTGTATTTCATCTAAATCTAAGCACTTTTGGTCTTTATAGCTTCAAAATCCGAAATTAGGGTTTCTAGTTATCTAAATTAGGTCAAAATGCGATTTGGGTCAAAAGTCATGTTTTGGAATGGGACTTTTGAGTGGGTTATGTCCAAATGAGTTGGTTATGTCCAGAAACGGGCCAAGGAACTCTTCAAAACGATTTATAAGTCGAAAACTAGGTTTTGGGTCAATTTTGGTTCAAATGGGTCAAGATCGAATTTTAGTAAGAAAATGTGTTTGAGATTGATTTTTGATGATGAAACTTGCTTAGTTATGTTCAATTATGTTTAACTATGTTTGAAAATGAGTCTCGGAGTTGTGCAAGTCGATTTCATGGCGTAAATGTTGAGATTTTGGGGGGTTTTGTTCGTGGTTCCTGCATAACCTGCAGGTGCTGGCTGCAGTCTGTGGTCACTGCGGCGCAGTGGGCATGGTTCTTGCTCACTGCGGCGCAGTGCATTGTTACTGGCCCTGGTCCAGTTTACCCACTGCGGCGCAGTGGGCATGGTTCTTGCTCACTGCGGCGCAGTGCATTGTTTCTGGTCCTGGTCTGACTTAGCCACTGCGGCGCAGTGAGCTTAGTCCTGGCTCACTGCGACGCAGTGGATAATTACTGTGATTAAATGAGCATCGATTTTCAAATGTTAATAACTTTAAACCGTAACTCCCGACGAGTCGTTACTTGTCTCTTAAGTTATCGTACTCAGTTCTAATATGCGTTCAAGTCCCGGGTTCAATTCTAAAGTTCAAAAATGCTAAATGAGGACGTGATTCTATATATATATTGATACGTACATGTACATTATGATAGGTTGTGATCGTTTGGCAATTAATTGACGTTCTAGATCACTTTAAATTCGGTAAATCAAGGCAAAGGTGAGTTTTCGTAGCCTCCCCTACTCTTTTAAGAGTCGGGCTGAAAAGTGTACTTCGTGTATGATGTTATTTTTGTGACGTGCATGCTGTGTGACGTTTGTCGATGTGCTATTAAGTGATTGGTCGTATGGTTATCGTGAATTGTATTTTTAGTTGTTTTAGGTTAGTTGTGTATATATGGAGGACGGTAATGCCTTGAAAGGTTGGAGATGTGGTGGGAAGGCTGCGGATGACCCTATATATAAGCATCAAAGGCTTTTCAAAAGTAGTATCGTACGAAGTATATACACATGGTGTTTGGTTGTGAATGGACTTTGATGGTCATGGATGAGTACATTTACGTGCAATTAGTACAATGAGTACATTTACGTGCAATTGAGTTCAATGAGTACATTTACGTGCAATTAGTACAATGAGTACATTTACGTGCAATTGAGTTCAATGAGTACATTTGCGTGCAAATTAGTACAATGAGTACATTTACGTGCAATTGAGTACAATGAGTACATTTACGTGCAATTAGTACAATGAGTACATTTACGTGCAATTAGTACAATGAGTACATTACGTGCAATTGAGTTCAATGAGTACATTTACGTGCAATTAGTACAATGAGTACATTTACGTGCAATTGAGTTCAATGAGTACATTTGCGTGCAAATTAGTACAATGAGTACATTTACGTGCAATTGAGTACAATGAGTACATTTACGTGCAATTGAGTTCAATGAGTACATTTACGTGCAATTGAGTACAATGAGTACATTTACGTGCAATTGAGTACAATGAGTACATTTACGTGCAAATGAGTACGTTGGTTACAAGTGTGCAACTTATTAAATCATGTTAACGTAAATCATGGATTGGTTGACATTGGTATGTGTTCTTGTTCATCTTTTCCTACGAACTCACCAACCTAGTGTTGACATTGTTTAGTACACTTTTCAGGTAATCCAGAGAACCCAAGAGCTTGATGTGCTTGCTAGAGGTTGGACTTTGACCATGGATCCGCGATCCATTTGCCCGTTGATGGGATTTGCTTAGGATCATGAGCCATCTTTTGAATTGTTATTTTTGTAAACTTTTGATGGTTGGATGCTCCTTATGCTTTTGTGACATGTATTCTAAATTGTTGGGTTCCCGGAATCCTTTTACTTTCATATAGTCTCGTTCTACGATAATTCCATCTTGTGTCATGCTTTTCGGTGCATTTCGAGCCTAGCTCGGGGTGTTACACTTGATGCACATTATAAATATGACTGATTGTCATAAAATATTGCTAAGTTGTGGATGTATTGAAAGGATTAACTCCATATTGAAGTAACAATTTTTTTCAAAATTTATGTTTTCATTTTCAGAGGGAACTTTTTGATACATACATGGCTATCGAAGAAGCCATTGTAACCAACTTTGTAAGATCAAAACCCATCATTGTTAAGATGAATTGGAGAACAAAGAGAAATTTTAATGATTCTGGCATTTTTGCGATGAGACACATGGAGATGTATAAAGGGAATGGATTGTACAACTTTAACTGTGGGTTTGTGAATGAATCTGTGATAAAATGGAAGGTTAGAGTTCAACAGAAACAACTGGACGATTTGAGGAAAAAGTATGTAACGAAGATGCTGACATCGGATTTGAATGAATTGCATAAAGATGTCACAACTGAGGTTGAAGACTATTTTAAGATTCCAGAGTTTAGGAGAAGAATGCTAGAGAGCAAGTCATCAGACGAAATTGATGAAAGGGTTAAGCAAACTTTGCAACTTATTATTACAAGGTAATTCTATAAAAAATTATATAAATAAATTTTTTCTTTGTTGTTTTTTTAAACTTTTGTTAGATGATTGAGTGTTCATAATTTATTGTGTATATGCAGGTGATTTTTGCTTATGTGAATTGAGTAAGAAGACCATGTTGGATTACATATTGGAGTAGCAGTTTAGTCTATTTGTGCTTTACACATTGGCTTCATAATTCTGATGATCAGTTTAGACAATATGTAATTTTGCATCAGTTGCATGACCAGTTTATACATTTTGTAATTGCTATATAGATTGTTATTGACTTTTCAAATCTTTGGTTCGAAATGCATTATATAAGACAATATTATTCACTATTAGTATATTAAAAACAAGCCAAATCACAACCTTTTTCTATCGTCCAAGACAATTTGATAGACTTACACTGATACTTTCTTTTAATAAATTTTGATACATTTTTTTTTATTCATACAATTATAGGCCAAATAACGAGAAAGAAAATTAGGAATAGTCACTGTATTCTAAACGGCACGTTCCACTTATATATAGATGACAAAAACTACTTTGTGTAAGTTATATTTATATTAACTTATGTATGTGTAAGTTATAATTATATTAACTTACGCATGGGTAAGTTATATGTCAACGCATGTGTAAGTTATAATTATATTTAAGTTATGCATGTCTAACATGTATAACTTACTTATGTGTAAGTCTTGAGTAAGTTATCTTACACATATGTAAGCTATTTAAAAGAATTTCATACACGTATATTGATACTTTGTTTTAATAAATTTTGATACATTTTTAACATGTATAACTTTTTTTTTCCTGCAAAATGTGATTTGTTATTCAGTCCATAAGTTAAAAATTTGAAGCCCAGCCAAAACAATACAATTTGAAGAGGCTAGCCCAATTGTCCACATGATAATACAAACTATTTCAAGTTTTCCACTCTATAATTAAAAAAACAGCTTAATATAATTTAAAAAACAACCTTCATAAGCAAAATGACCTTCAAAAGTTAATATATTGGGGGACAGCTTAAAATGAATTTTGACTGTCAACAGTATATCATAAAATAAAGATTCAAATCAATTACAAAAACAATAATGGAAAAATGCCTTCATTCAATAAAAATATACTTCTCCTCAATTTACTTTTTTTGGAGGCTTTAAGAGCTTCAGCCTTTGCTTTTTTCTCTTCCTCCTCTTTTGTTTTCTTCTCACAATTTCTTTTGTCATGAAAAGTCATCCTTCCACAACTTGCACATTTTCGTTTATGCTTCTTTTTCTGTTCCATGGCAATTTCCTTTGAACTCTTCAATCTGCTCCCACAACCTTTGAATCCATCTACTTCTGGGTTTTCAATTTCTCTTTCAGCAGGTTTTGACACACCTAGGAAACTTTCAATGATTTTGTCCTTTTTCTTTATTCCTGCATTTTTAAACCCATCTTCAACCTCACCTGTTAATGATCTTACTTTCTCAACAAATGCTGAAAACTTAGCTTCATCCTTTCCTAATAAGCGCATGCAATTCTCAACAATGTAACGAGCTTTATTTGCTAGCCTCTCTAACTCTTCACTTGATTCTCCATACCTTGTTCTTCTTGTTCTCATTCCTGGAGGAATTAGATCCTTTCTCCAACGCCTGATAATGTACTTTTCTGGTATTTGTTGAATAGCGTTGGCCTTGAACATGCAAAATACATGTCTACATAAGAAGCCATAACGTTCAAATGTCTTGCAGCTACATTGTAAGTGCACGTTTTGGTGCACAATTTGTGTCCGATGCATCTCAATTAATGGGCTGTTTTGCTACATGTGAATAGTGACACGGGTTTAGACTAAACACGTGTGAATAGTGTCACGTGTTTAGACCAAACACGTGTTACTGTTTACACGCGTTTGGAAGCCCACGAGTTTGAAGCCCAGCCCATTTCTAGCCTATATATAGTGTTCTTAGGTTTCGGTTTTAGGTAATGATTTTAGTTGCAACAGATTTCATTCACGGCAGGCTGAGGTATGCGCAAACCTCAGTCCGTAAGTCCACCATATTATTCGATTATCAAGAGTCGTCTCGTTGATTGTAATCCGTAATCATCGTAGATGTATTGTAAACGGATTTATTCATTGTAATCATTCGACTAATGATAAAGGAATCAGATTTATATCTCCTGTTCATATTGATTTCGTGTTCATATATATGTGATTCATTCAATTGCCTCAATAACGATTATGTTTGGATTCCGCACTTACATAGTCGTAGGAATCTCGAATCGATCGGTCCCCTGCACTTTCACAACTGTCTGATCTTCTCTGTTATGTATCAACTTAACAATAAACAAAACAAACAAATTAATACACTTGATCCTCTCTGTTATGTATCAGCTAAGAAAGTAAGACTACAAAAAATATCAACATAATAATGAATGAAGAACAACTTTTCTAGTTAAAAAAATATAATTTGAAAACAGTAGATATACCTTGAAAGTACACAACTTTGTATTTCTTTCATTCCCGGATGTATTTGCAGAATTTTCTTGCTCTTTTGAAAATAAGGCTCTATTTGTATCCTCAATTTCTTCTCCCTCTACAATTCTTATATCTTCTACTTCTTCATCGTCTTCCAAAACATCATTTTCTTTTCTTTTCTTCTTCCCCTTTTCCTGTTCAACAGACTTTCCAGTTCTTTTGTGCATTTCTATTGTTTCTCTAATCACAATCAAATCAACACCTTCCTCTGAATTAACAGAAATCTGAGCACAATTCCAAATGGATAACTGAATCTCTTTTTGAACCAATAGGAAGATTGCACGCGTGTATACATCAGATGCTTGTTGTTCGATCTTAAGAGGGGTTGAAAACCGTGCTCTTTTAATATGAGATTGGTGATCCAAGAACTCTAATCTGCTTCCTTGCTTCTCCATAGCCGATTCATATGACAACATAAAATGAACCAAAGTCGATTTCTCGTTTGTAAAGTTGTTGAAAAATGAGTTCTCGCTCTCTGACCTGGATGTGGTCCTCATTAAACCCGACATATGTAAGTCTCTAAAATACGCGGGTATCCATGAGGATCTGATGCTATACATATGGGTAAACCATTCATTATCCTCCAAACCAAACTCCTTCATTATTTCAAACCATTTTTCCTCAAATGTATTTGTATCTATAGACAAATTCCAAACTATATCATTGAATTTCTTTTTGAAATCTGTATGCTCAAACATATCGTTTCCCACTTGGATATTCAAAATTCATTATTGAAATTTACTTAAAACATAAA
Source organism: Erigeron breviscapus (assembly GCA_034093135.1). Lineage (NCBI taxonomy): Eukaryota > Viridiplantae > Streptophyta > Magnoliopsida > Asterales > Asteraceae > Erigeron > Erigeron breviscapus. The sequence continues at coordinate 114,678,506 of CM067167.1, read as the reverse complement.
ACAAGGAATAAACATCCTAGATTACCAGTAGTATGATACTTTTTTCATATCAAAGCTGTAATAAACAGACTGACAACTATCATGATGCAATTAACAAAAGCAATAAAAAAAAACTATACAAAAAATTCAAATCTTAAAAGCAGATTCATTTACCTTTGAGGGAAGCTTTTGAGTAATGTGCCACATGCAAAGCCTATGTCCCGACTCCGGGAAAACAGCCTCAATCGCTTTCTTCATTGCATTATCTTGATCTGTGACCACCATCTTTGGTTGACTACCGAATGCTTGCAGAAATTTTTCAAGTAGCCACTGGTAAGAATCTGACTTCTCGTTATGCAACATGCCGGCTCCAATTGATACTGTTTTCTTGTGGTTATCGATAGCGGTGAAAGGTACAAATATTAAGTTGTACCTAAATTAATAAAAACATAACAGTTAGTTTTACAAACTAAATAGTAAGAATATGTAATAGAATTTTCATTGTAAGTGCACTTACTTATTTGTTCTATAGGTAGCGTCAAACGATATAATGTCTCCAAATTCTTTGAAGTTCAACTTAGCTGTTTCATCTGCCCAGAAAAGACCCGCAAGATTCTTATCTATTACCTTGTAATCGAAAGAAAAACCTCCGACACATTTCAATGTGTTTTTCATTTTGTTAATCAGCATTTGCGAGTCATCTGATCCTATATAACAATTTATTGCAGTTTGGTGGTTCTTGAAATCCGTCACCGTACCATGTGTCATTTTGTATGAACCTTGAATGTTGCTATATATATTATGTGCTCTTGTTGCACCTATGTTTGAAGTGGATACCTTATGTATGAAACTCATTTCCTCTAAACCTAACTGTCTGCTTTTCTTCAATAAGTGTCTATTTTCTTTTGGAACCATCGGGTGATTGTGTCTTGGCTCAAATATATCTAGTTTATACGAGTCACCTCCTTCAACAATCTTGAAAATAGCTCTAGCTTTGCAACCAGTAACTTGTATTGATGAACTGCGTTGCCTTTTCTCAGCACTTGCTGTATCCATTGTAACATCTGCAGTCTTTCCAGCCTTGTTACACCTAAGATACCTTTCTTTAACTTTTCCACTCCTCAATTTTTTTTGTGTTGACTTTCTAACGTCAAATCCGGATAGATAAGCATACCTTTCATACATCTCGATACATTTTTCTAGACTATCAAAAATATTTCCCTTAACTGGTACGAACTCTTGTGGTGCATCTGGATAATAAACTGGATCTTTTTCATCATATGAGGTACACCCGTTGTAAGAAGTTCTCGTGGATACACTAAAGGAACCTATGAAAAAAATAAAGTGTTGAAATATAAATATTGTTGTATTTATATCCTCAAGTTACAGAGCACTTATTTTACAGTTATACTAATTTACTCATGTGTAATCTACATAACTTACACATGTGTAACCTACAAGTTACAGATCACTTTCTTGTATTTTATATTAACTAACCCATGTGTAAGCTACATAACTTACACATGTGTAACCTACAAGTTAGAGATTACTTTCTTGTATTTTTATTTTAGCTTACCCATGTGTAACCTACAAGTTACAGATCACTTTCTTGTATTTTATATTAACTAACCCATGTGTAAGCTACATAACTTACACATGTGTAACCTACATGTTACAGAATATTTCTTTCTTGTATTTTTATTTTAGCTTATCCATGTGTAAGCTACATAACTTATAGAACACTTTAATGTAGTTACAGAATAACTTTTTTGATTATAATTGTTCTATATACACAAAAACTCAACACTGGTTTGTTTAAAAAAAAGCAAATTATACAATTAAATTGTATTAAATCCAACACAGAATATAATTTAATATACTATTTATTGAATTTTTAATAAAAATGTATCAGTTAACATACATATATTATATTAAAAAATTAAAAAAACTGAAACAATTGATTCAAAATTAAATTGAAAGTAAAATATAGAAAAATTACAAAAAGTAATTACTTACTTGATTCAGATTCAGCCTGCTTTTGATTTGAATTAACTTCTTCATTGTAATTTTCCATTTGTATTGGAAAATTCGCCGGAATGTGGAAGAAAACAGCGGCGGCCGGAATGTGGAAGACAGTTTCGGATTGATGGAAGAAGAAAACACCGGCGGCCGGAATGTGCAATTTGTAATTTCAGAGGAAAAAACCTAGCTGGCCGGAATCTACAATTTACAATTTTAGGGGAAAAAACACCGCTGGCCGGATTATGAAAATTGAGAGGACGGCGGTGTTGATTGACATGACGGCGGTGGCAGATGATCGAGGACGACGGTGGCAGATGATGGAGGACGACGGTGTTGAAGATGGAGGACGACGGTGGCAGTGGGATGACGGTGATGGAGAAGAAGGGTTTTATGTTAGAATGGAACGAGTTGTTGGTATTTATAACAGTGGACGTAAAATGACCATAATGCCCCTCCGTGTTTTTGATCTGATCTAGAAAATGGACGGCTCAGATCTGGACCCCTGGACTTTTTTTAGGAGGTGGACTCATTTTATCTCACCCCTATATATATATATATATTCTATATACTAATTCTTATATTGATAATGTTGTAAAACCCGTATATTTGACACGGATCTAAAATCTAGTATACTAGTATAAAAAAAGACACAATTAGCTTACGGAAGACTTGTTTTCTTAACAAAAGGTTAGATAATTCAAGTTTCTTCATGATGTAACACTGTACAAAACAGATCCAAAAATAAGTAAACCATCTATTGAAGATATCAACTTTTAACAAATACATTGTTAATAACGTCTTTCAGGTTGCCACATCCCAAGATCTCAAGTTCTCCAAAATCTAAGCCCTGCAACACCTTCTTGGCCAAATTTGGAACTATGCACTTTTTGTACCCCAGTTTCGCTACGGTACCCACCCTCTTCTCCATTTTTGGAACCTGCAGTTACCATGCTTAGTCCTGCAGCAAATGTGTGGTTTTGTGTTTCACTAAACAAAGGTTATGAGATTCTTACCATACGAAGCTCACCACCAAGACCAATTTCCCCAATAAATGCCACATTGCTAGGGATAGGGAACTCGAGAAAACTGAAGATCGCAACAGAAATAATATTATAACACAAGATTTGCAAATTATATTTTAGAAAGATAAAAAGACATTTTTAAACGGCATAAAGATAGAGAAATAGACAGCATGCCTGCTACATATTGCAGCTGCAACTGCTAGATCACCAGCAGTTTCAGTTAAAGTAGCCCCACCAATAACATTCAAGAATATTGCCTGTAATATGTGACCAAAATTTAGTTAAAGATACGGCAGAAAAAGAAAACTTCAGATGATGAGTTCCTGACTTGAAGTGGATTACGAGAAACATGGACTTACACTTGATTGGAGCTTCAGACCAGCTTGCTTCATAAGAACCTACAAGGAACATTAGTAAGAGTCTTGAACTACTACAATTTCCTAATTTGCATTAGACTTGATAAATAACATTTGAAGATTACTCACAGAAATGATCAGATTAGCTTTGCCTGCTTGAACTCCATTCACTTGGTTAGAAAGCGAGATCCCTGGTGCACATAATGCCTGTAAGGAAAATTCACATATCATGAAGCCAATCCTATAAAAATACTTGTTAAAATTTAATGCAACTAATTTCATTTTTATGGCAATTTTCTTTTCGATGAGTACTTTTTCACCTGTTTGTATTCTTCAAGTTTTTAAATAAGTGGCTAAATAGTCAAAATCGTCTCAAACCGCAAAACGGATATACAAAACTTCAAGTAATGGGCACCTGAATTTGAATGACGAACGTGCGAGATCCATCCATAATCACGGTGATTGCTAGACCTGCTAATACCTCTGAATCCGAATGTTCCTCACTCAAGAAAATCTCACTTGGATTTGTGACAGCTTTCAGTCCAGTTGGGGACATTTCAAACACTCCAAGCTAAAAAGGAGAGGAATACAGTTATCTTTCAGCTTCAAAAGGATCTGATGTAAGAGCATATTCAAACACTAAGAGTCATATATGCACACCTCGTCCGTGGAGCCAAAACGATTCTTGAATGCACGAAGAAGACGATGAGACGAATATTGCTCCCCCTAAATAATCACGGAATAACATTATAACAAAACAATTAATATTTACGAGTACATCATCATTCTGATAATAAATATAAAGCAAAAGGGTACCAACTTCCATATATAACACTGCATCAACTATATGCTCCAAAACACGAGGTCCAGCTATGTCTCCTGACTTTGTTACATGACCAATCTGACACATATCCAGAAAGGTTTAGTATAGATCACCCAGTCATAACTTTTTATGATAGAAAAAAGATCTTAAAAGCTATAGAAAATGATTATAGCAAAAGAAGATAACAATTATAAAATGGGTATAAAAGTACTCACCAAGAATACAGGTACGTTTGTTTTCTTAGCAAAGCGCAGCAAGGCTGCTGTGCATTCTCTAACCTGTAAAACATCCAATCACTTTTTATAATATAACAAAATGGCTGTTTTGACAAGTATAATTTAATAAGAAGATGTTATGACCTGTCCCTTTCAAGATAGATATTATCCAATTTGGTACTTGAGTACTTCTACCTTAAGGGTCTGTATAATGTCTACCCAGAACGATACGTGTCCCCAAAGACATAGCCAATCATGTATAATGTCTACCCAGAATATCATCTGTTGGTGGGCAATATGGGTCAAGGAATATATCAATACATTCCCCGAGGAAAGCTCTTCGTCCTCAAAGAGGATTTCCAAGCTGGCCCGACATCAAGACGAAGTAGAGGCTGCTCTGATACGTCACACCTTCTTTTAGTAAGACATGGTCCGCTTTGGTATGTCTACCTTATGGATTTCTTCATGAGACGGGCAAGTTCATCACCCAAAGTCTGCCCCACAAGTCAAGGCTGAGCTTGTATTCTACTATATGGCCAACCTCGACACAGGTGGTGAGAAATGTGGGACCAGGAATGTATGAAAAGAAAAAAGACTAACCTGGTAAATACCACCAGCGCTTCCAGTAACTCCAGTCAACTGAACGGTCTGAATAGAGTCGATGATTAGAGCACGTAAAGAGAGACCATGGGCTTTTCCCAATATATCCTGAAAGTAACCAAGTATAATGAACTTCACTAACGTATCAACAGTAGATGTCAAAAGTGTCCATGAATCCACTGACTAATTTAGTAAATCGTGCATATTGTGAAACAAGTACCTCAATGTCAGTACTTGAATATAAAAACAGCTCATCTGTGTTGATATCCATACGATCTGCTCTATTTCCAATTTGCTCAACACTCTGCATTGTATATATTAGTGAATGAAGTTTCTATACATTTGAATGCAGACATTAATGGTGAAACTAAATTCTTACTTCTTCGCCCGAGACATAAAGTACAGGAGCTGGTTTGCCGATATCTTCCCCTTCTGCTATGAGTGCTGCTATCTTTCACGTTTCAATATGTATGTCAATATATAACACATCCATAAGCATGACAAATTACAAGTTTTTATTAAGTATATAAATTTATGATCTACAATACCTGTAACATTAGTGTGCTCTTCCCAACACCTGGATCACCACCAATCAGAACCAAAGAACCTGCAAAAGCAAAAAATCCGTCATGAATAAAACTTTAGAATAAAACTTCATGAATATCACTTCTAGTAACTGTAACTCTTTATGTTATTGTGTAAATAAGGTTACGATAAAACATAATGCAATATAATGCAAAACATAGGAAATGGTACCTGGTACGAGACCACCACCAAGAACCCTAGAAACTTCATCTCCAAATAGTCCAGGCCTAAACATTAAGCAAGACATAGATACAAATTAAGAAACCTTGTATATGAGCCACCATAAAGTTTTGTTAGAGAAAATTGAAACTAGCGTCCATTTACAACAACAAATATACTAATACATAATGTTTTGTTAGAGAAAGTGAAACTAGCATCCATTTACAACCACGACTATACTGATGTTAATTAATACAACAAAAACAAAGTATGAGGGTTTGCAGTGAAAAAAAATGAACCGTTGAATACCTACAACACAAAAGTGAAGGCCGGATACTGAATGTATAGTTTTTTGTACGTGCACTTGGAATGTATGTTGAATAACCATAATCAGATAACCAACTTTGATAGAAACATAATGCAGGAGATATTATTTGCTTATGCCACAAGAGAGGACTCCAGATATCCAAATACATGGGGCTTTTGAGTATGCATTTTAAAAAAGATCATGTAATAATTAATGATCATCTTAAATAAAACATAGTGCAGATGATAATATTTGAATTAAAATTTGTTGTTCAAAGTTTTAATATTCACTTCCAGTGCCTTTGAGAGTTTGACACATTCTAACAACGAGTAATGATATATGCGCCTGACTTGTTTGCATAATTCATTAAACTTTTGACATGCGTCTTACGCTTTTCCTCTCCTTGTATACATCTTTAATATTTCTATATATTTCCATTCCTTTGTTAATTTTTAGGCACACATTCAATGCACACCAATCATATTTCTTATTAGAAATGAAAGATTGAACAAGGGTATATAAGTAACTATACTACACCATTCAACTAGCATGAAACTTATTATATTCCTTCCTAAATAACTAGCTATACATAAGCACAAACAGATTACCAAAACATTAATATCACAATGAAAACACACATCCCAACACTCTGTAGAAGCAAGATAGTGAGAACATAACAATCCTAAATCTATGTGAAAGAGCATATCATAAGCTTCTCAATTCCACTACAATCTTTTGAGCTTTATCACTATACGCAGGTTATAGTCGATACATTTTTTTCTCAACTCGATACTATGCAGTCTTATATAATATATATAATCATAAGCTAACAAGTAACAACAAAAAAGGGCAAAATAATCAATTACTTCCTTTTAAAAGGTAAACAAAACTTACAAAGGGAGCCGCCATTCCAAGTGATTAACCCCACGGTTAACATCGGTTAACCTCAACGGACCAGCTTCCCCTGTTGACCCTTTAGGCAACCACGACCTCACAATATTCTCCGAAACCTGAAACCCACTCGTCTTCCCACCATTATCAATCTCTGTAAACTCGTTCATCGTCCCAACGGACTTGCATTCACGACAATACCCCCACCACTGTCCATCATTATACCCACAATCAGAACAAACCCAAGTAGTCTTATTTTTACTTTTCTTCTTACTAACCCCAAAACCGGCCCGACGCGACCCAGGCCCACTTCCAAGATTCCCCTTCATAACACTCCCATAAGACCTATCATCTTTCAAACCATCTGCATAATCAGAACCAGGTGTTTTACTACTAATAGGGTTTTTCTGGTTTTCGGTTTCTGTGTGTTCTGACTCTGCTACACGTCTCGTTACAATACCGCCCGTTACCGGGTCGAAAAAGGTGGACACTGTTGAGAATTCTTTGACGAAACGGTAATTAGTGGAATGAAAAGATTTGTAAAGTTTGTGAATTTGTGGGGTAAGAAAGTGAGTGCGAGTGTATAGGGTTTGAAAAGACCTCATCATATCTGTGCTCAGCATAAGGGTTTTAGGAATTGGGGTTTTTTCTAGGGTTTAATAAAGAAGACGCGCGAATTTCAAAATATAGGATCCTTTGATGATCAAAACATGGACAGGTATTTTTATGTAGCATAATAATTTAATGATTATCATCAATTTTAATAAATTTTGATCTCTTTCAAAGGAAGAGATAGATATACGCTTGATGGGGTGTTTGGGTTACTTTAATAACATTATTTTTATAAAAATTAGATAGAGAAATGATATAGTTACAAATAAAAGTTTACGAACAATATTTACAAACTCATGTGACTAATAGAAAAAGAAAAGTGAATCAAGAAAGAGAAAATATATAGAATTTCATTGGTGGTTATTGATGACACATGTGTTTGTAATTTTTGTTTGTAAAATTTTGTTTGTAAATGTAGGATTGCTCTAGCCTATGTTGTTTGTGATGGTGTTGTGGTGGTCATAAGTAGTACAAGAAAAAAAATTCAAATTGAGAAAATTTAAAATTTTCTTTAGATAAAATTATAAGAAAAATCAAATATTTACAAATTTACATAAAAATCTCTTATATTAATAAAATAAAATTGTGATGATGTCATGTTACTTTAAAAAAGACTTACATGACATGTTAATATATAATCTTAATATTTTTATGACATCATCCAAAATAATTTAAAAACTTATTTCAAAATTTAAAAACTTATTTCATGATTATTGATTTTAAAATAATTTTAGTAGATAATCATGAAAGGTTTCTATTGATATAAGAAACAAATTTGTAAATCAAAATTGATTATTGTAATACTATTTTGGAATTAGAGGTATGAAATTTGAACTATCATTATTATTCATTAGATTTATAACATAGCTAGCTAATGTGATGTGTATGTTATGATTATTCAACAGGTTCATTGTGTTGTATTTTAAAAAATAAAATTTTATTTCACTACCCGCATAATATGCGGGTTGATTAGCTAGTTTAAAAAATAAATGTCAATAGTAAAATTTCTAGAGACCATTAACCCTCTACACCCACCCCCACCCCCACCCCACAACCCCGATACCACCTCCGGTGGTGGTGATAACGTGTGGTGGTGTTGTTGACAAGTAGTGTAAATAATTGATGTAAATGAGATAGTGTAGTTATATTTAAAACTGAGATATCGATCATGTAAATTCATTAAGGATATTTTTTATAAACCAAGTTTGTTTATGGTCAAGTGTTGATTGTATGCGGGTATTATCGATATTTCAATGGTTGAAAAAGTGAGAAGGGTAATAAGTTACATAGGATTAGGAATGAGCATATGACTCGAAAACCCGAGACCCGACCCAGGCCGGCCCAATAAGGTAACGAGTCGGGTCACGGGTTTGATTTTGTTGCACTCCCAAGTTTCGGGCTGGATCAGGCCGGGTTTTGACACGTGATGAACAAATGTTCCTTAAATCAGAGAATCAAACCCGAACCAAACCGACCTGTTCGATAAGGTAACGAGTCAGGTCACGCATTCATACTGCTGGGTTTCGAGTTTACCTGGATCCTGCCAGGTTTTGACCCGTCGTCATGCCTATATAGGATTATATATTTAAGGCCTCTAAGACCATTTTCAGCTTATCAAAAATATGAAGCTTTTTTATTTCAACAAAAACATGTTTTATTAATATATTAATTAATTTGCAGTTACATTTATATATTCAAACCTTCAATATTCATATGACCATTATCGGTCCTGCATACAACAATTTAACATGACGAAACCAACTTCTTCAAGAACCACATCTCATTCTCAATATATAAACACACGTATATACGTGTCAGGTCAAAGATTATATACACACACGTATATACGTGTAAAACAAATCAAGGGTTTTGCTAATTTGCACATTTTCTGAAATGGGTCATGCTCAAAATTTGTTTTTAGGATGAATTGAATAGATGGGGTACGTATGCATATATGATGGTGATGAAAAACAAAAACATATATATAATGCATGCTTTGTTATCTTCAGGGTTATTGAAAAAGCCTAATTAGTTAATGATGATATTTTATGATGATTAAATTTTGCTAAGAAATGGGAAACGAAAATAGAGATGTAGCACCGTTGGTGTTGAAATTTGGGGTGCCATTAGCAGTGTCTTTTGGTGGAATCATATTTACTTTGATGATAAACAAAAGATGTAAAGCTTCACAATCCTCGCATGATCCATATAAACATTCAGGTTAATTTGGGCTATATGTTTTTTTGTTAATAGTTTTTCCGTGTAATTATTTGTTCGTGTTTTTCTCAATGATAAATTGGTTTTTAGATGATTGCAAAAATCAGGTGATCTCAAGAAGAAAATCACCAAGTTCTCTTCATTTTGATCCTTTGGAAAATAATCATGTAAGTTTCTTTTTGTTTTTACCAATTTGTTTGGCATTTGTGGGTCTTATGCGAATTTGGTTCGTGACAATCAACTAGTATCTTACCTTTCATGATTGAGACTATTGGTTTCGAATTGATATAGGAGGAGTCGCATCAATTAAAAATTCCTGCTTACGAATCATTCAAAGGATATTCACGATCCGCCAAGGATACCCATGAGCAGGAGATCAAAAGTCTAAGAAACACGATCAAAATCCTTAAAGAAAGAGAAAGTAACTTGGAGATGGAGTTACTTGAATACTATGGTCTCAAAGAGCAAGAAACTGCAGTCATGGAACTTCAAAACCGTCTTAAAATGAATAACATGGAGGCTAAAATTTTCACACTCAAAATAGAGTCTTTACAAGCTGATAATAAAAGATTAGAGACACAAATGACTAATTATAAGAAAGTTGTAGCGGACCTTGAGGCTGCCCGAGGCAAAATAAAAGTGCTCAAGAAGAAGCTTAAATCAGAAACCGAACAACACAAAAAAGAAATATTGGATTTCCAACAACGAGTTCAAAAAATGCAGGATGATGAACAAAAATGGGAGTTAAGCCTTGATAAAGTGAAGAATTTGGAATCAGAAGTTGAAGTATTAAGAAAATCGAACCACAATTTGTTGCTAGAAAATGCTGATTTGGCTCGTAGGTTGGACTCTGCTCAAATCCTGGCTACATCAGTCTTAGAAGATGCTGAAGTAAGTGGATTCATCTTTTCATTTCATCATGTTTAATTTTTCAACTTTTTATCCTCATATGTCAAGAGTTACTGGTTAAATTCACAGACAGAAAAACTCAAAGAGGAAAGTAAGAACTTAAAGAAACACAATGAAGAGTTATCAAAGGAAATCGAACGAATCCAAGCAGACAGATGTGCTGATGTAGAAGAAGTCGTTTATCTTAAATGGATTAACGCATGTTTAAGATATGAACTTAGGAATTACAAGCCAGGCCCGGGTAAAACAACCGCGAGGGACCTTAGTAAAACATTAAGCCCCAAATCAGAAGAGAAAGCCAAACAAATGATCCTAGAATACGCCAACAAAGAAGGTGGCCGAGAAAAGGGTATTATTAATGTAGAAGAAATCGACTCAGGTCGATGGTCAACTTCACAAGCTTCAGTCATCACTGATTTTGGGGAGTTTGATGAATCCTCCTTTACTACTGATGATTCATCACTTCAAAAAAACAACAATAAGTTCTTTGGAAAACTGATGCGAGTGCTAAGAGGAAAAGACGGTCACAGTAGTCCTAACCCCCCGCGCCATAATCATAGTAGGAGTACATCGTTAGGAAGATCCGAGTCAGGTGGGGATGACATTATTTCTTGTGGTTCACCTGAGAATCAGAAGTTGAAAACACCATTAGGAGGCTCTAAAACATTGACACATAGGTACAGTGATTCAAGTTTCTATAAACAAATTGATTCCATTGCACAAAGTGGTCGGAGCAGCATCAGCAGGAGCAGTCGTGGTGGTAGTCGTCGTTCATCATCTTCAGGTGGTCAAAAATCAGAGCTGGCAAAATATGCAGAAGCTTTGAATGACTCTCGTTCAACATCTAATTTCAAGTCACATAAAAGCTCACCATCACTTTGTTTCTTTTGATCATGTATATATCGTTATTGTAGGAAACAATGCATCATATGAACAACTATCTTTCCTTTGTATCCGTTTTCGTGTATCTTTTCTTGTGACATCATATGTGCAATTTGACACATATGTGACTCACCGATTCAACACTGCTTAAACAAATATAACATTCGTTGACGCGATGCATAAGTACTGATAGAAAAATATGTGTCAAATTTTGAACAATCATAACATTGGTTAGATCATATAAGAAGATCTCAAGCTACATCAATCTCACAATGTATTTAGAGACTCAAAAGCTACAAGATTTGTTCACAAGACTCGAGCTTTATTACAAAGATCTTTAAAGGTTTGTGGAGATATGTAGTACAGGGACTCAGTTGTGATGTATGTAATAGCTTGAGGGACTTGTTATGTATATTGCAAAAATAGTTTGTTAGAAGTTAGTGATAGGCTAAGTCGGTTAGGCTCTTGTATACACTATACACTAATAACTATTAACTAATTCATTCATAATGAAAATGATAATTATAAAATTCTCTCTCAAATTTCAATTTTAATTTGTAAATATACATTGAAACCAAATGAAGTTACCAAGTCCAATTTAGACAAATTATACCCCACAAAACGACATCGTTTCGATCATTTGCAATAAAATTCAATTTAGTTCACTTCCCCCCTAAACTGATTTCTATATAAATAAAAAGTACAATCATTTTCCTTCATA
>CM067167.1:114597852-114654242 GCA_034093135.1 Erigeron breviscapus | reverse complement strand
CCTTACTGAAGATCTGTCCAGAAACGTGTTTTACTGGACCTACTCCAGACTTGGAATCTGGAGTCCCTCTGAAGATTTGTCCAGAAATAATGGAAGACCAGTGAGCAAATACTTGTATAGGAAATCTGGAGTATTCTCCTGATTAGCTCACTGGACTTCACCCCAGTCCAGATCTACTCTACTGAAGACATTCTCACTGAAGTCAAAGATTGAAGTCAGAATAAAGAAAACTGACAAATGGCGGAGTCCACTGGAAGTCTTACCAGATCTGTACACTGGAGGATTGTCAGTGTTCTAGACCTTACAAGTCTAAACACTGATATCGAGGATTGACTTTTGCCTTTACACACTTTCCAAAGAACAATCCACTTGTTCTTTACCAAAGTTTATGCGTGTAAAGGTGTTTGGATAAAAGGATACAAAGTCATTTGATGTGACTTTATCCTTGACCTTAACCAATGATAAAGTTGGAGCATTGTTTTTTTTAGAACGACAAAAATATTTTATTAAAAATAAAAAGGATCGACTAGCAAGATGCTAGTGATCAAAATTACAAAAGTTGGAGCATTGTGCGATAACATTTGTATTCGAAGACCCGTATTAGTCGATTTTTTTTACACGTAACCCGGCCCATTCGTATAACCACCTTTGTAATCGTGCCCCCATATACACAAATTCTAGATCCGCCTCTGTATACATCTATGAAATTATAATACAAATCATAGTCAATTAGTCACCATGCATTATATTCATCAATCGGTAGTACGTCCTTCATACACGTAAAAAGCATGCCTAGCAAGTTACGAAGTACGTAATGGATATATATACTTATTATCATATACAATATCAAAATTATATAAGGAGAAAAAAAAAACAAATCCAAAACGAATAATTTCATATTATAGATATTGCATGCCATGTGCTCAAATAATTGTGATAACCATCGGTCATCATCCACCGGCTGATGGTCTTCTTTTCCATTTATACTAGTGATCCAAACACACCTATAAATGGACATCATATCATTGCTGCTGGATGGTCGATCTATTAAATACTTGTAACATTTTAACAACCAAAACCTTCATCATTACCTTCTTTAATATGGTAATTGTATATGAACAGTGATTCACGAAGGTTAACATATATATTTAACTCGCATAATTTTTATTAAAAGTAATGGTAGATGAGTTGGTTTGTGCTTTGTCACCCATTTGGATTGACACGAGTTCGAAACTCCGGCTTTTATTATATTTTTTTTTCCTTTTTACTTTTACTATTATTTCTTTAAGATTTATTCAAACTCGCTGGCAACATATAACATGGATTAGTGGTCTTTTTTTTTTTGCTACGTGGCCTGCTTCTTCAAGACAAGGATTTCAAATAATGAAAATATCTTTACCTTATCTGCTCTGAAGTTTATTTTCTAGAATTCTAATTGGTTAAGATGAAGGTGTTTCTACTGTATCCATTGGCTTAGGTAATCTTTGTTGTCTCTTTTAGATTGTAATTGTTGGCTTACATAATAACTTATTTACTTTCAGTGTATCTCTCACTGCTATTTAGGTTTTATGTGCTTCTCTTCATGTTTCTGGATTGAAATTAGAAGTTTTATACCAGGGTTACTATTAGGTATGTTGCTTATTATTTTTGACCGATTAAAATGGATATTAACTTTCAATAACCCTATTTTTTTAAAGGGTTCTTTTTTATTCTGGTTTGGGATAATTTTGTTAATCAAAGTATGGTTTCTTTTGGAAATATTAACATCATCGATATATGTAATCCTTAGTAACCGACTAACACAAAAGAGGTTTCGCCTCAACTATTTTGTTTTAATTTAAACTTAGGGGTTATTTTCTTCTTTTTTTTTGAAAAAATAAACATCAGGTTTTCATTCTTTATATAGGAACGTTAATTGCTTCGTGGCTTGGAGCGGTGATTTGTGATCTTTGGATTTCTGCATGTAAGTTCTTAGATAAGCATTTTTGTTTTACAACTTATTGTCGTCTTAACTATTAACTATTTGATTGGATATTTTTAGAAAAAAAACTATTTGATTGGATGTTTAATTGTCTCACTAATGTGTTTGTCGAGTTTATTGCAATTTCTTTAGTTTATTGTTAGGATCGATTGATTGAGATTCTTAGCTAAGTCCTCTTTTTTTCGTTGTTGTTTGTTTAACTGTCTTCCTGGGATTGGCGTGCATCTTCAGCTGGTTCCACGTGCAATACTATAATGTAAGTGATTAATTCCTTTCTTCTTTGAATATTGCTGATAAACTATGATGCATTTGCTCCATTTTTTCTTCACGGCTCCATCTGCTAGGAACAGGTAGTACACAAAATTAAAAACATTGATAGATCACGAACACTGTGAAAAACCAAACACACTTATGAACATAGTATGTTCAGATTTTTTCCTCTAAGTTGATACGAAGTAATAATTGTTTCTTTTGATTTCTTTAAACATTGTTCATATATTGACTATTATATCATGCGTTTCGTGTAAATTTCTTTGACAGCTCCTACATTTGCTGGTTGTATAGAATTTTGTCGGATTACGTTTTCAACAATTTCGGTGCAAGTAATTAGCATATGGAAGGTGAAAGTTTGGAATCACTCAAGTCAGGAATTTCATCAAAGGTAGTACACGTGAGAGCTTCGAGAAGATGGATTCCAAGATTCCAACCATACGTCACTAGCTATGTCTTCGTTGACAAATATGTAAGCACCAACCATTCCAAGAAATTTAAAATGTGTTTTAAAAGAAGTCATTTTAGGGTTTCCTTTAACTTATTTTATAAATAGAATATATGTTTTAGCTTGGCCGTTTTAGTTCACAACGAGCATTCTCTATGTATGACAGTCCTTGATTTGCACACTTATATTATGATTATCTTAGACAAGAAAGTAATAACAGAAAGTAAAGAACATAAACAAGAACAAGTTCAATTGTAGAAAACTATGCAAGTCTAATCATATGTATCATTGATTTAAACGATGAATACATGGTCGATAATACAACTTGTCTTACAAGGATACAAATGAACTAGGTAATTGCTAAGTCTAGAAAGAAGGAAAACTTAAACAATTACAAATAAAGTGAAATACTTTGTGGTGACAAACACACTATAAAAGATGCGGCTGTGTTGCTTTATATAAGGGAGGAATTAGGGCAACACAGCCTTATACTGATAGTGATAGAATGGTGGTTGTCGACTGCTCATAGGCTCATTGTACTTGGATCCAGGAGCCTTTGTCTTCTTTACCAAAACGGGTATGAAAGAGAGAAACCTCATTTTGGTCCCAACTGTACCTTTGCTTTTTAAGGTAACATTCAGTTGGGATACCACCATGTGACTTCTTGTCTTCTTGTTGGTTTGAAATCTTCCCGCCTTGACACACAACTTGGGAAATAACCATCCGCTGACAAGAGTCACTGACTCGCTGAAGACTTGCTGACGACACACGTCAGCGACCAAGTCTGGTCAGCGAATCCTTGACTCAACAATCTCCCCCTATTCGCTGAGAAGACTTGCTGAGTAGACTGGACTTGATAAAACTAAGGAATGATAAAAAGATGTCTTATATATCATCTTAAAATATTACAAGCTGATACATATGATTTTTCATTTTAAGACATCTATAATTTGGCAGCTTCGAATTCCCAAACTTCCTCTTGCTTGGCCGTTCTGATCGCTGGGTCATCCCTTCTATGAGGCTTTACCAATTCTTCATCCAACTTGCTGATGAACCATCTGTTGTTGGATGTCTCAGCACACCTTCTCCTTATGCTTAAGATGAACCCAGTGGAAGCTTTTTCAAGTTCATCTAAGCGAAAGAACAATTGATTGTTCTGGAAGTTTGTGAAGAAGATGCCAGCAGGGCTTTCTATCACTCTCCCTTCCTCAAATAAGCTTCTGGGAGGGAGTCTGGTGTTCAGCGAGGCATCACCAGTGATAGGAGGAAGATCCATTGTCACTGTTTGGTGCTCAGCTTTCCTTTTTCTTTGCACCCTTTTTCCTGCTGACGAGGAGACAGCTGCTGGTGTGCCAAACACTTGCCTCAGCATGGGCAAGTCGGCTTTGAACTTAGTTTCATACTCCCTGGCTTTTTCAAAATAATCTTTGAGCATTTTCTGGAGTTGTTCATAGCTGACGGCCTTTTTATCCTTTACCAGCATGTAGACTTCAGCCCATTCAGAAGCACCTAAGGAGGTTGGCTTGACCCCTTCTAGTTTGATGGGATTGTCAGCACCTTGTCTCAAAATTTTCAAGTTTGTCTTGAGACCCATTTCAGCACGAAAGGCTTCAGCAGCAATAATCTTTTGGGGCCTCTTTCTATCATTCATAAGTTTCAACCACTTAGCCTTTTCTTGTTCAAACTTGGCTCTCTTCTCGCTGACTTGCACTTCAACATCAGCATGCTTTTGTCTGTACAAGGCTTCAGCTCCACCAGTTTTTAAAATCATTCTTTGCTCATCATCTAGCTGATCTTTTTCAAGGAAAGGTAGCTGCTTGATAAATTCAAGATTTTTTCTTTCATTCTCTTGATTTGCTTTAATCCTATCCAACTCCTTGATGGCTTCTTCTTGAGTTTTTCCATCAGCAGTCAAGGCAAGTATATCTATTGCTTGATGTTGATGGCCTGCTGATGATTGAATAGATAGTTGAGCAGCAGGAAGAGAAGTAGTAGATCTCTTGAAGAATCCAGACTCACTGAGCTGTCTTCGACGATCATCAGAGAGAGGAGTGATTTCAGCATTTCCCATGAAGCGATTGTGAAAGATAGGGAGTATTTCCTTGGATCTATCAGTAGCCATTTCAGCATCAAATCCAACCTTCCATGCTGTTTCAAGCTCTTTAGGGTCAAACTCCTCCCTATCAGCAGCAGGAGGTGCATTAAATATAACCACTTGTTGCTCCCCCTCAATACCAGCTGGGGGAGCTTCATCATTTCCATCTTTTTCATTCTCCCCCTCAACACCAGCAGGGGAATTTCAACACTTGCTTCCTTTTCTATCTCCCACTCAGCACCAGCAGGGGGAACATCATCATCTGTTGTTGTGTCGTCCCTTTCTAGTACACCTTCAGCAGAGTCTTCATAAATTTGGGCAACTGCCTTGTTGACTGCTTCAGTTACCAGATCTAGAACAGCAGCATCAACTTTCTCCCCCTTGGAAGTTGTATTGTTAATAACAACTTCCACAGTCGCTGGCTGTTTAGGTTGTTGGTTCACAAGCTGCACCAACATTTTCTTAATCTCATCAACTTCTGACTCCAGTTTGATTTGCCTCTGGCGATCTTCCTCAGTAAAGGATGGAGAAGAGATTGGAAGATTAGCCACTTGCTTTTCCAAGGCATGAATTGCCTTAGTGTTGTTGTTGACTTGAGTGGACAGCTTCTTGATACTAGCAGCAGCAGCCTTGCTGGTAGAGGCTGCCTTCATTGCTGAGTAGCTGGTGGAGTTGGCACATTTCACCAGCGACAAAGCCTTAGATCGAAGGACCTGCTGATCATGTTTGATAGCTTTGGTGGCTTCATTGATTTTGTGTTGATCAGCAGCCATGGAGATGAATTTTTCTTTAATCATCTCTACTTCTGAGCAGTTTTCAACTTGCTTATTGTACCAGCTGGTCAGAGTAGAGATTAGTCTTTCGGACTCATTTTCTTTCACATTTACAGCAATCTCCGCATATTTGGTGAGATCATTCAGCTGATGCTCCACCCTTTCCAACCTATCAGCAGAGTAGGTGGAGTATGAAATGCCCAGATCTTTAGCAGTTTGAGGTTCGATTTCAGAGGGAATCAAGGATGAACAGCCAGGAACACTAGAGAAGGAAGAAGGCATGCCAAGAGAGAGCATGGTGTTCACTGGTCGCATTGGAGGAGTCTTGGGTCTTGCAGTACTTTCACTAGTCACTGCAGCGTCAATAGCAATATTTTCATTTGTGGCTGCTATTTCACCAGCAACAGCAAGCATCATCATTTTTATCTTCCTCCATGTCACTTGCTTCCAATTCATCAGCATGACTGGAATCTAGTTGAAAGTCATCAATATTACCCAACTCAAAATCACTTTCCTCATCAATAGTTATTACATCATCAATTTCTTCATCGCCATCACCAGCACCTTCAGCTTCACCCAAATCAACACTTCTTTCTACAATTTCTATATCATCAATGCTGGCATCCACCTCAGCATGCTCACTCAAACCAACTCTTTCAATTTCACCAACTTGCTCCTGCCTTTCCAAAGAAAAATTTAAAGGGTTTGGAGAAGTTGGTGTCTCTGCTTCAGTTTGTTGCTGCTCTACATTTTCAACAGCAGCAGGGGTTTCCTCATCAATAAGTGTAACACCCGTCGTTTAAAAATATGGGTTTTCAAAAAACTTTTCACCTAACGGTGTTAACTTGCGGAAGTAAAGACTGTAAAAGTCAAAACCGATAAAAACATTTCGGTTTCTGCATTTATTTGGTGTCACATGCCATATCAAACAATAGTTCAAATGAAAACCCAACGGTTGCCCAACATAAAACAACCGTTCACACATCACTACATAAATTCGACATTAAATATGAAATGTAACGAATGTCTAAAGTAAGCATCGTCTAAGGGTAGCTAAGGCTCCTGCATTGCATCTACCCAAGCTCACACGTCCTGCATCTAGATTCCATCAAGCTAAACCTGAGGGAACAACCACATTAAGAAGCAAGTGTTAGCTATAAGAATAGCTAAGTAAGATAACACTTAATTTAAAAGCATTTGTCCAATTAAAACAATCTTCATTATTAGACAAGTTTTATTAGGCACGACACACATCACACGTTCACACATATACTGCATTTCAACTTCGTTTCAATTTAGGATAATCATCCTAAATGTGCCTATCCTGCATTAGTTCACACATTGTCACACGTATCTTCGTTAACTGCATATAAGTGTGCCCTGCATCACACCCGACTGGATGACTAGTCAAAAGACTACTCATCTTACGTCGTTAAGGAATGGCAAGCCAATCCTTGAGTAATCCGTATATGAAGGTTGGTCAAACCCCTCGTATTACTCGCCCTGCGTTATAGAGGACCACGTTGCGAGGAGCCACCCAAGCAACAACTGCATCTACGCACTCGCCCGGCTAAGGCTAGTACGGGTTAAGCTTAACACTTTTCACTGCATCTGTTTTATGAGCTCAATTTCACACATATAGATTGGGTCCCTGCATTCCCAAACATTTACACACATATAGTCTAGGTAACACACATTCCTAGACATTCACACACTTTAACTTCATTACGTTTGGATCCTTAAACGTGCAAGTGACATAGCAACCTAGCAAGTCTAGTGAACTAGGCGTACAGGCCAGGCATGCATATCACACATCAACTTCATTTCTATATATCATACATATCAAGATACTTCATTAAACTACATCAACTGCATAACTACATATTACATTAAGCAATACTGCATTACACTACAATAGGGACTGCATCTCAGGTCTCATGGTCAACTGCATAACCCATAATACCTCCCAAGTAACCCATATGCCCACATGCAATTAATAAGGTACCGAATGGAAGTGTTTACGATTTGAAACCAGCTTTTAGTTGATCCCCCAGCGTGTCAGAGTAGTGTATCTTACCTCAAAGGAGCGCACGACAAAAGGCAACTACGTTACTGTGCAAAGCAAGTATTCCTGACCTCCTATAATCATTAAGCGATCATTAGACAAGCTAATACCCACATCATTAAGGTCCTAACTCAGACCTAAACACCTATCTATATGACCCATGACAAATCTAAATGCATTGAGGTTTGATTAATACTTTAGGACTCATAGAATCCGACGAAACTCGACCTTCACTCACTAATTCAACCTTTCAGGAAACTTGACTTCAAAATTCTCCTTTAAAAGCATTACCATTAGAAAATAGACTCTCACACGATTCTAGGGATAGCTTACTTGTCAAAAACGGAGTCACGGTTCAAAAGATATGGTCATTTGAAAATTATGTCGCTTTCAAAGGGAATCAAACGAATTTAGCTTCCAGAAAACGAATTTAGCTTCCAGAAAACGAATTTAGCTTCCAGAAAACGAATTTAACTTCCAGAAAACGAATTTAGCTTCCAGAAAACGAATTTAGCTTCCAGAAAACGAATTTAACTTCCAGAAAACGAATTTAACTTCCAGAAAACGAATTTAGACATCAGGAAACGAATTTAGACATCAGGAAACGAATTTAGACTTAGCCACACGAACTTAGGCTCAATTTGCTTCAAACGAACTTAAAATTCGTTTTCCAAACGAATTTAGATCCCACAAAACGAACTTAAAGTTCCAGAAAACGAATTACTTCCAGAAAACGAATTTAGCTTCCAGAAAACGAATTAGCTTCCAGAAAACGAATTTAACTTCCAGAAAACGAATTTAAGATCCAATTTCGACCAGAATTCACAAAACGGCTTCGTCCTTCAATTTTCCAGAAATCCTTCGATTTAGGCTTCACCCAAAACATGTTTTCGACATAATTAAACATATTTTGATCATAATGATCGATTACAAACTCGTTTGATGTCGTTTAGATCATTAATTTGCTTAAACATATTATGAACCCTAATTTATTAAAACTCCTTTATAAAATCAGATTTGCTCCTTTAAAATATAACTTTGAATCTGAAAATCTAATCAATGAATTGATTATTACCTGTAATGCCAAATAGGATGCAATACCCTTGACAAAACACACTCGAATCACACGTAGAAAAGCTTTTCGGCTTGAAATTGATGAAGGATTGCTAAGGGAAGGCTTAGGGTCTGTTTAGAGATTGTTTTGGCTGCATAATATCATCTAATGGCAGCTCCTAAACCCTTAATCCCGTTTTTAGATTTCAACCTATGTCAAAATCAGTCCCTGGACTTCTAAACCCTTCATTAATGGTCACAAACTGCATTATTGACCATATACAACATTAGTCCTTCATTAAAAGGCACTACATAGCCTTTAAGCGACATTAATCACACTTTTATTCGTCATTAAAATTTAGGCTTTTAAACCTAACTACTTTATCTACGTTAACCACACATAACTACATTCAAATATTAAGTAAAGACTTAACGACACCCCAAATTGACTTAACGGCATTAGTCAAACATTCAATAAAAGTTCGGGATGTTACAAATACCTCCCCCTTAAGAGGATTCCGTCCCCGGAATCTCATCAGATAGGAACAACTCGGGATATTTCTCCTTCATTACTGCTTCAGTTTCCCAAGTCAAGCTTTCTCCATGATTATGCTTCCACTTTATCAAGACAAGTTCAATCACTTTTCGGCGTAACTTCTTTTGCTTTCTTCCAAGTATCGCTACCGGTTCGTCTACTATTCTCTTCATTGGGTCAATACTCACGTCTTTAATAGGAATCACCCTCGACTCCTCAGCTAAACATTTCCTCAAGTAGGATACATGGAAGGTGTTGTGAATTCCATCCAATTCTGGAGGTAATTCCAACTGATATGCCACATCTTTAATGCGCTTCACCACTTTAAAGGTCCAATGAAA
This sequence comes from Erigeron breviscapus, assembly GCA_034093135.1. NCBI lineage: Eukaryota > Viridiplantae > Streptophyta > Magnoliopsida > Asterales > Asteraceae > Erigeron > Erigeron breviscapus. Next base: position 114,644,681 of record CM067167.1, on the reverse strand, counting down.
CGTGGACTCAACTTTCCCTTCTTTCCAAATCGGATAACTCCTTTCCAAGGTGATACTTTCAGCATCACTAAATCACCAACATTAAACTCAATCGGTCTCCTTTTCTTATCTGCATATGTTTTCTGCCTTTCTCTTGCCACACGTAAGGCTTCTTTAGCTACATTAACCTTTTCAGAGGTAATTTCAATAATTTCGGGACCGGTCAACTGCTTTTCACCGGGCTCCATCCAACAACTTGGAGTCCTACATCTCCTTCCATATAACATTTCAAATGGTGGCATCCTAATACTTGCATGGTGACTATTATTATAAGCAAATTCAATCAACTTCAAGTGTTCATCCCATGCTCCACCGTATTCAAGTACACACGTTCTCAACATATCCTCCAAGGTTTGAATGGTTCTCTCACTTTGCCCATCGGTTTGGGGATGATAGGCGGTACTCAAATTTATTCTACTACCCAACTCCCGTTGAAGACCCTTCCAAAAGTTTGACACAAACCTCGAGTCTCGATCCGAAACAATAGATAAAGGAACTCCATGTTTCGCAACTACTTCATCATTGTACATCTTTGCCATCTTCGTTAAAGGCACATCTTGTCGGGTAGCTAGAAAATGAGCACTCTTCGTCAATCTATCTACAATCACCCATATCATATCATTCCCTTTCGGCGTTTTAGGTAGCTTCGTTACAAAGTCCATGGTAATATGATCCCATTTCCACTCGGGAATTTCTAATTGATGCAACAACCATACGGCTTTTGATGGTCCGTCTTCACTCTTGCACACGTCAAACACTTTGCTACAAAATGAGCTACTTCACCTTTAATATCCGGCCACCAATAAATCGGCTTCAAATCTGCATACATTTTGGTGACCCCGGGATGCATCGAATACCTACTTCTATGGACCTCTTCAAGGATCAACTCTCGGTTACCACCAAGCAGTGGCACCCAAATGCGACCCTTGTATGTTTTAAACCCACGGCTATTAGTCTCCATCACAAGTCGTTTCTTCTTCCCAATACTCTCGTATCAATATTATCCTTCATTAATGCCATCTCTTGTGCTTCTTAATTCGATCTAATAGACCCGACTTGGCCTGAACTTGCATGCTCATCAACTTACAAGAAGAGCTTTGCACTTTCCTACTTAGTGCATCCGCCACTACATTGGCTTTACCCGGATGGTATTTGATTTCACAATCATAGTCTTTAAGTAACTCCATCTACCTTCTTTGTCTCACATTCATCTCCTTTTGAGTAAACATATATTGTAAACTCTTATGGTCGGTGTAAAGTGTGCATTTAGTGCCATATAAGTAATGTCTCCATAATTTCAATGCAAACACAACCGCCGCTAACTCAAGATCATGGGTAGGGTAATTCTTCTCATGAGGCTTCAACTGACGTGAAGCATAGGCAATCACTTTGTCTCTCTGCATTAAGACACAACCCAAACCCGTAATAGAAGCATCGCTATATACCACTAAATCATCAGTACCTTCAGGCAAGGCAAGGATAGGAGCTTCACAAAACTTCTTTTTCAACGTTTGGAATGCATTTTCCTGCTTTTCAGTCCACTCGTACTTCACACCCTTCTTTGTTAATTCCGTCATAGGCTTGGCTATTCGGGAAAAATCCTGAATAAACCTTCTATAATACCCAGCCAAACCAAGAAAACTCTTAATCTCGGTAGGAGTCTTTGGCTGCTCCCACTTTGAAACAGCTTCAATCTTTGAAGGATCTACTTTAATACCTTCCGATGTAATAACATGACCAAGAAACTGCACTTCTCGGAGCCAAAACTCACATTTAGAAAACTTTGCGTACAACTTCTTCTCCCTCAACACCTCCAAAACTGCTTTCAAATGCTCACGGTGTTCATCCTCTGACTTAGAATAGATCAAAATATCGTCAATAAACACAATAACAAAATGATCTAGAAAGGGGCGGCATACCCGATTCATTAAGTCCATAAACGCGGCTGGAGCATTGGTCAACCCAAATGGCATGACCAAGAACTCATAATGACCATATCTAGTCCGGAAAGCCGTCTTTGCTACATCTTCCTTCTTTACCTTTAACTGATGGTAACCGGACCGCAAATCAATCTTTGAAAAATACGAAGCACCATGTAGTTGATCAAAAAGATCATCAATTCTCGGGAGAGGATACTTATTCTTGACCGTTCGTTTGTTCAACTCACGGTAGTCAATACACATACGCATTGATCCATCCTTCTTCTTAACAAAGAGAACCGGAGCTCCCCAAGGCGAGGAACTAGGTTGTATGAACCCCTTGTCAAGTAACTCCTGTAGTTGCGTCATTAATTCCTTCATTTCTGTAGGAGCTAATCGGTAAGGTGCTTTAGCAACGGTGTAGCACCGGGAATAAGATCTATCTGAAAAGTAACTTCACGATCGGGAGGAATACCGGGTAGATCATCGGGAAACACATCGGGAAATTGGATACTACCTCAACACTAGCGATTGGAGACTTCTCTTTTCTTGCATCTATGACATAAGCAAAGAAATGGCTCTTGTTTTTCCTTATACATTTAATAGCTTTCATCATACTAATAATCTTTATTCCTCCTCTCTTCTTGTCTCCATACACCGTTATCACTTTACCCTCGGATATAGGCAATCGAATTATCTTTTGGGAACATAAGATACTAGCTTCATTTCTAGCCAACCAATCCATACCAATCACTACATCAAAACCACCTAAGGTAGTAGGTAATAGTTGGACTGGAAAAGAACGACCTTCAATCTCAATGTCACAATCGTCATATCCCACACGTATATTATTAACCGTACCATTAGCAATTTCTACCTCTAATGAACAATCTAAGGGAGTAGTGACTCTTTCTAGCTTAGGAGCAAATAATGTGGACACAAACGACCTATTTGCACCTGAATCAAATAAAACAGAGGCAGGCTTTGAGTTAACAAGGAAAGTACCACTTACCACTTCATCGTTGTTCCTTGCGTCATCAACTGTCATTTGAAGAGCTCTCACTTTTGTTGCTGTCGTGGCGGTCTTCTTTCCAGCATTCTTCATCTGTGGACAATCGGCAATGAGATGACCCGTTTCTTGGCACTTATAACAACGAGTCTTGTCCCTACATTCAGTGGCAAGATGTCCCGACTTCCCACACTTATGGCACCTTCTCGTCTTGTCGGTACAATGCCCTTCATGAATTGTCTTGCAAAATGTACACCATGAACCATTCTTCTTTTTATCCTTGTCACCACTCGAACTACCACTTCCACGGAACTTCTTATTATTATTGTTATTGGAAGACCAATTCGACCTTCTTTTAAATCCCACTTTCTTGTCGTCGACTTTCTCAACTACTTCTTGTCCGAAGCAAAATCATCATCAAGCTTTTTAGACTCCTTGATTGCTTCAGTCAGAGTCTTGTGCTGCCTGCAGATACCTCGATAACTCGGAGGCAACCCATCAACATAGCAAGCAACCTGATCCGCATCAGTACGGAACAGATGGCCTACGAACTTCATCTTCTCCATAAAGGAACGAGCATAATCATTAATTTTGCCAACTTCAGCTGTCAAAGCACGGAACTCTTTTTCCATTTTACGCTGCTCATGTACCCCAATATATTCCTCAATGAATTTCTGCTTAAAGTTAGCCCACGAGATAGCAGATACCATAGCTGGAGTCATCGAAATAGTAATGCTCTTCCACCAGTCCCGAGCACCTTCTTTCAACATCCTGCTAGCACACAACACCTTCTTATCCTCGGGACAATCACAAGCTTCAAAAACCATCTCAGTATCATCAAGCCATTCCATGCAACCTACTGCATTAAGTGTTCCATAGAATTTCTGAGCTCCACACTTCTGGAAACTTTCAAACTTGAATCGAGGGGCGTGAACATCATTAGGAGGAACCACATTAACATTAGCATGAGGAATAACAACATCATCGACCGGTGGCTCAGTGTGGTGAGAAGGCACAGAGTGACTGTTACCAGTTCCTTCTGCGTTAGCTGCCAACGCCTGATTCAACTATTCTTGCGTTTGGGCCAACTGGGCCTGAAGAGTTAGCACAAGATTATACATCTCCGTCTGATTGGGAATCTGATCCACCGCTACATCGTTAACTCTCGGAGGATTGCCAAGTGGTGGAGGCATCGGACCCAATGAGCCTGGTTGATTAACACGGCGGGGGTTCACACGATTCACATTAGCATTAGCAGCAGCATTAGCAGCATTAGAAGCACCTGCACCCGGATGGACCGGTGGAGTAACGCTAGCAGTAGCTCCGTCGCGTTGGATGTTGCGGTTGCGAGTGTTAACCATTTTCCTTCAATAAAATGGTGGAGTCGATAAGCGCAAAATAAAACAAAAAGCTCGTCGAGATAAGGCTAAAACATATCATCGTAACATAAACATCTCGTAAGCCCTATCACACTCGCACTCATCCCAACCCATCCTACATCACATGTCATCTCTAGCTAAGGCATCCTACGAGTACCTAGCATGCACATCTTAAGTTTAAGTCCAAATCCTATGGTCAATAGGCCTTGGTTCACTTAAACTACTTCTCTGATACCAACTTGTAACACCCGTCGTTTAAAAATATGGGTTTTCAAAAACTTTTCACCTAACGGTGTTAAATTGCGGAAGTAAAGACTGTAAAAGTCAAAACCGATAAAAACATTTCGGTTTCTGCATTTATTTGGTGTTACATGCCATATCAAACAATAGTTCAAATGAAAACCCAACGGTTGCCAACATAAAACAACCGTTCACACATCACTACATAAATTCGACATTAAATACGAAATGTAACGAATGTCTAAAGTAAGCATCGTCTAAGGGTAGCTAAGGCTCCTGCATTGCATCTACCCAAGCTCACACGTCCTGCATCTAGATTCCATCAAGCTAAACCTGAGGGAACAACCACATTAAGAAGCAAGTGTTAGCTATAAGAATAGCTAAGTAAGATAACACTTAATTTAAAAGCATTTGTCCAATTAAAACAATCTCCATTATTAGACAAGTTTTATTAGGCACGACACACATCACACGTTCACACATATACTGCATTTCAACTTCGTTTCAATTAGGATAATCATCCTAAAGGTGCCTATCCTGCATTAGTTCACACATTGTCACACGTATCTTCGTTAACTGCATATAAGTGTGCCCTGCATCACACCCGACTGGATGATTAGTCAAAAGACTACTCATCTTACGTCGTTAAGGAATGGCAAGCCAATCCTTGAGTAATCCGTATATGAAGGTTGGTCAAACCCCTCGTATTACTCGCCCTGCGTTATAGAGACCACGTTGCGAGGAGCCACCCAAAGCAACAACTGCATCTACGCACTCGCCCGGCTAAGGCTAGTACGGGTTAAGCTTAACACTTTTCACTGCATCTGTTTTATGAGCTCAATTCACACATATAGATTGGGTCCCTGCATTCCCAAACATTCACACACATATAGTCTAGGTAACACACATTCCTAGACATTCACACACTTTAACTTCATTACGTTTGGATCCTTAAACGTGCAAGTGACATAGCAACCTAGCAAGTCTAGTGAACTAGGCGTACAGGTCAGGCATGCATATCGCACATCAACTTCATTTCTATATATCATACATATCAAGATACTTCATTAAACTACATCAACTGCATAACTACATATTACATTAAGCAATACTGCATTACACTACAATAGGGACTGCATCTCAGGTCTCATGGTCAACTGCATAACCCATAATACCTCCCAAGTAACCCATATGCCCACATGCAATAATAAGGTACCGAATGGAAGTGTTTACGATTTGAAACCAGCTTTTAGTTGATCCCCCAGCGTGTCAGAGTAGTGTATCTTACCTCAAAGGAGCGCACGACAAAAGGCAACTACGTTACTGTGCAAAGCAAGTATTCCTGACCTCCTATAATCATTAAGCGATCATTAGACAAGCTAATACCCACATCATTAAGGTCCTAACTCAGACCTAAACACCTATCTATATGACCCATGACAAATCTAAATGCATTGGAGGTTTGATTAATACTTTAGGACTCATAGAATCCGACGAAACTCGACCTTCACTCACTAATTCAACCTTTCAGGAAACTTGACTTCAAAATCCTCCTTTAAAAGCATTACCATTAGAAAATAGACTCTCACACGATTCTAGGGATAGCTTACTTGTCAAAAACGGAGTCACGGTTCAAAAGATATGGCCATTTGAAAATTATGTCGCTTTCAAAGGGAATCAAACGAATTTAGCTTCCAGAAAACGAATTTAGCTTCCAGAAAACGAATTTAGCTTCCAGAAAACGAATTTAACTTCCAGAAAACGAATTTAGCTTCCAGAAAACGAATTTAACTTCCAGAAAACGAATTTAACTTCCAGAAAACGAATTTAGCTTCCAGAAAACGAATTTAGACATCAGGAAACGAATTTAGACATCAGGAAACGAATTTAGACTTAGCCACACGAACTTAGGCTCAATTTGCTTCAAACGAACTTAAAATTCGTTTTCCAAACGAATTAGATCCCACAAAACGAACTTAAAGTTCGTTGGACAACACTTGAACCCAGAAAACGAATTTAAGATCCAATTTCGACCAGAATTCACAAAACGGCTTCGTCCTTCAATTTTCCAGAAATCCTTCGATTTAGGCTTCACCCAAAACATGTTTTCGACATAATTAAACATATTTTGATCATAATGATCGATTACAAACTCGTTTGATGTCGTTTAGATCATTAATTTGCTTAAACATATTATGAACCCTAATTTATTAAAACTCCTTTATAAAATCAGATTTGCTCCTTTAAAATATAACTTTGAATCTGAAAATCTAATCAATGAATTGATTATTACCTGTAATGCCAAATAGGATGCAATACCCTTGACAAAACACACTCGAATCACACGTAGAAAAGCTTTTCGGCTTGAAATTGATGAAGGATTGCTAAGGGAAGGCTTAGGGTCTGTTTAGAGATTGTTTTGGCTGCATAATATCATCTAATGGCAGCTCCTAAACCCTTAATCCCGTTTTTAGATTTCAACCTATGTCAAAATCAGTCCCTGGACTTCTAAACCCTTCATTATTGGTCACAAACTGCATTATTGACCATATACAACATTAGTCCTTCATTAAAAGGCACTACATAGCCTTTAAGCGACATTAATCACACTTTTATTCGTCATTAAAATTTAGGCTTTTAAACCTAACTACTTTATCTACGTTAACCACACATAACTACATTCAAATATTAAGTAAAGACTTAACGACACCCCAAATTGACTTAACGGCATTAGTCAAACATTAAATAAAAGTTCGGGATGTTACAATAAGAGAAAGTTAAGAGGATTCCAACCCCTTAATCATCACACCTTTTGCTGATTTCTTCTTTCTTTTTGTAACATCGGCAGCGGAGGATGATGGAGCAGCAGATTTGGTGGACTTGGTTCTTGCCTTCTTTGGTGTTTTTGCACTGGTATCAGTGATCACAAAGGAAGATGGTGCAATCTCACTGCCACCAACCCTTTTATACATGGAGGGATAAGAGGAGAATAGAACTTCTTTCATCTGAGGAGTTAGAGAGGCAAACTTGCTATCAAAGAGATTGCTATCACATGCTGGCTGTTTGTAGACAGAGGGACCAATTCTTGGTGCTTTGCAGATAGTAGCACCAAATTGGTTGTACTTTTCCCTCAACTCTTGTTTGAAAATTAGAGAAAAGAATCTTGTGAATGGAATTGTGTAGGAACGATTGCTTGCTTGGACTTTAGCCTTCATGTCTTCAAAAATGACTGAGGCGAAATCGATAAATCTTCCTGTGGCTAATGCATGAATAATTTGCATATTTGCTGTTGTGGCTTGGTCATGAGATCCAGAATTGCCTCCCAAGCATTGAATAACATGAGAAAAAAGTAATCTCCATACACCAGGGAGATTTTTCTTAGTGGGGTTGCTGGGAACAACTTCTGGGTTTTCCAAATTTGCACCATACCCAATGGTTGGCAACCACTCCTTCCATTGTTCAACAGTTGCAGGAGTTACAAAAGGTTTTTCTTTTGTTTGGTCAGGTAGACCAAGAGCTGTTCGAAGAATTTTGGGTGTTATGGATATGCGAACCTGCTTCCTTTTAATGGTGCCAGAAATAGCACCAATGCTTACGTGATAATCACACGTCCACCAAAATTCTCTAAGAAGATAGACATACATATCTTCTAGGTCAGCATAAATGGCACTGCTTGCTGGACATGCCTTTATAAAATCCAGCATTTGTTGGTATCCAGAGATACCAGATGGAACTTCAATGGACCCCAAATAATTATTAGGTTTAATTGAGATTGTATGAGCCTGAAATTTGGCTTTGGAGGAGGGAGCAATTTTCTCAGGGTCAAAGGTTTTCGAATGCATGTAAAGGGGAACATTTTTAAGATCCTTTTGAGTAGCCAGATCATCGGGCAACTCAACATAGGTAGGAGATTTAGGTTGTTGTTCGAATGAAGAAGCCATTTTAGTTCGAGATTGAGAAATGAGAGAGGAAGATGAATAGTGAGAAGAGAGAAGGGTTTTTAAGAATTTTGAGAGATTTTAAGAATTTTGAGAGATTAGAAGAGTAAGAAAGAGAAGGAGAAATATGAGAGTATGATAATGGTGATTGAAGAGGATTAGAATATATATATAGCATGGATATGGGACCCATAACTATGATAGTGAAGTCACCAATACTCTCTTTCATACGCAAATTGAACATATACATATACGTATATGAGTAACGTATAAAAGTGGATTGATGTGACAGCTTGTACCCTTATTTCAAAAGTACTCGAGTTTTACGGCGGGTACAGTGTACAAGTTGTCCATTTGGGAAAAAATCGAGGTAACCGTTTGGTATTCTTATTAAAATATTATTGTTAGCGGATATGCTCAAATGAAAGAAAAGTTGAGATCTAAGTATATCCGCTGACAGAGTTTAGACAATCTGGTTACCTTTTTTTTTTTTAAGACAGCAAATTTCAATCAGCGACTTTTCGACAATCGATGGTCGCTGATGAATAAGAAATACAATTTTTAGCAAATTGTCAGCTATAAACGGATTTGATATGTCTTTACCAGCAGCCGTTTGCTGCTGGACTAGATAGAGACTTTTAGCTCTCTATTACTTTTATTTGCTTTTTCCCAAAGCAACAGGGATCAACGGATTTGAAATGTCTTTACCAGCAGCCGTTTGCTGCTGGACTAGATAGAGACTTTTAGCTCTCTATTACTTTTATTTGCTTTTTCCCAAAGCAACAGGGATCAACGGATTTGAAATGTCTTTACCAGCAGCCGTTTGCTGCTGGACTAGATAGAGACTTTTAGCTCTCTATTACTTTTATTTGCTTTTTCCCAAAGCAACAGGGATCAACAGATTTGAAATGTCTTTACCAGCAGCCGTTTGCTGCTGGACTAGATAGAGACTTTTAGCTCTCTATTGCTTTTTGTTTTTGCTTTTTCCCAAAGCAACAGGGATCAACGGTTTTGAGTAGTCTTTACCAGCAGCCGTTTGCTGTTGGACTAGATAGAGACTTTTAGCTCTCTATTGCTATTTATGTTCAGCGAGTAAGATACTCTTGAGCTCGCTGAACGATATTTTTGACCATAAGGTCACTTTTCAACATATAAAAGAGATGTATGTTGAAGCATCAGCAGACATGACAAGTCATGTTGTTGATTCACCATTCAGCATTCCCAACTTGCTGACCAGATATTTAAACCTGGTTTCATCTAAAGGTTTAGTGAAGATATCAGCTAGTTGGTCATCAGTGGGGATGAAGTAGATTTCAACATCCCCTTTCATGACATGGTCACGAATGAAATGGTACCTAATGTCAATGTGTTTGGTCTTAGAATGCTGAACAGGATTATGTGTGATTGCAATAGCACTTGTATTGTCACACATAATAGGGATCTTAGAGAATTCTAAGTCATAGTCAGCGAGTTGGTTTTTCATCCATAGGACTTGTGCACAACAACTCGCTGCTGATACATATTCTGCTTCAGCAGTGGAGATGGAAACTATATGCTGTTTCTTACTAGACCAACTAGTCAGCTTCCCCCCCAACAGTTGACATCCACCATGGTACTTTTCCTATCTAACATGCAGCCAGCATAGTCAGAGTCAGAATATGCAACTAGGTCAAAATTGGAGTCTTTGGGATACCAGAGACCCAATGTTGAAGTACCTTTTAGGTACTTGAAAATTCGCTTAACAACGAGAAGATGGGATTCTCTAGGTGAGGCTTGATATCTTGCACATAAGCATGTAGCAAACATGATATCAGGACGACTCGCTGTGAGATACATCAGCGATCCAATCATTCCCCGATAGAGAGTGGGATTCACATGCTTGCCATCAGGATCAGCATGAAGATTATTGGGAGGAGACATAGGAGTGGCCTTAGTAGTGACATTAGACATGTCAAATTTGGCCAGCATGTCTCGAATGTACTTTTCCTGATTAAGGAAAATCCCATTTGGAAGTTGACGAATTTGAAGACCAAGAAAGAAAGTCAGCTCACCCATCATGCTCATCTCAAAATGAGAGGACATCAGTGAGCTGAACTTGGTGCAAAGTTTCTTGCTGGAGGACCCAAAAATGATGTCATCTACATATATCTGAACATATAGGACATCAGCACCCTTTTTATAGATGAAGAGGGTGCTGTCAATGGATCCTCGCTGAAACTTATTAGAAAGAAGAAATTCAGAGAGAGTGTCATACCAAGCTCTAGGAGCTTGTTTAAGACCATAGAGTGCCTTATAAAGGCGATAGACATGGTGTGGCTTGGCTGGATCTTCAAAACCAGGTGGCTGCTCAACATAAACTTCCTCATCGAGTTTTCCATTTAGGAAAGCACTCTTTACATCCATTTGATATACAGTGAAGTTTTTGTAAGCAGCATGTGCCAAGAATAAGCGAATTGCTTCTAATCGGGCCACTGGTGCAAAGGTTTCATCGTAATCAACACCTTCTTCTTGAAGGTAACCTTGTGCAACCAGCCTGGCCTTGTTACGAGTAACAACACCATCTTCGTCCATTTTATTCCTATAAACCCATTTAGTTCCAATGGGTTCTTTTCCAGGAGGTAGAGGAACCAAAAACCAGACATTCTGTCTTTTGAATTGGGTTAGTTCCTCTTGCATGGCAGCAACCCATGAGGGGTCAACCATTGCTTCTCCTATATTTTTGGGAGTGATCATAGATAAGAAGTTTACATACAGACATGTATTTCTTGTCGCTGATCGAGTAATAATCCCCTGCTGAGGGTTACCAATGACTTGGTGAGCTGGATGACTAGATGTCCACTTAAGTGCAGGAGCACTTGAGACACCAAGTTGAGTGGCAGCGGAAATTGGAGCTATGGGATCAGCAGAAGCATTATAAGAAGAGAGGTCAATGGTAAGAATGGGTTAGGAGAATGATCAGCAGAGCCATTCGACTGATTTGAGTTATCATTGATGGCGGAGTCTTCAGCAGACTCCATTTCTTCAGCATTTGCTGAAGCATCATGAAACTCTTCCTCAGTAGAGTCATCAGCATGCACGTCATCAACCAGTGATCTAGGTTTGGCTGATGCTGCATGGATTGATCTTAAGATAGGCTCAACTGGCTCAATCGAGTAGATATGAGCAGCAACTTGCTCTAGTTCAGCATCAGCTGAACTATCCTTTTTGATATGCTGAATAGTATCAGGCAGCGAGCAAGAAGCATCAACGAATAAGTCAGCTTCCTCAGTAAGAGGGTCAGCTAGCTCATTAAAAATGACCTCAGACGAAGAAGATTGAATGTCCTTTAGTACTGATGAACTTTCATCAAAAGTAACATGAATGGATTCATCAACTTTCTAAAGGCGAGTATTGAATACTCTGAATGCCTTGCTGATGGACGAATACCCAAGAAAGTATCCATCATCAGCTTTAGGATCAAATTTACCTAGGTGATCCTTGTTGTTTAAGATGAAGACAGGACATCCAAATACATGGAAGTATTTGATTTGAGGTTTCTTACCTTTCAGCACCTCATACGCTGTCTTGTCATGTCTTTTAATTATTAGACATCTATTTTGAGTATGACAAGCAGTGTTGACAGCTTCAGCCCAGAATTTACTAGGCAAAGAAGACTCACTGAGCATGGTGCGTGCTGCTTTGATGAGAGTTCTATTTCTCCTTTCAGCGACACCATTTTGCTCAGGAGTTCTGGTGGAAGAGAAATTTTGTGAGATCCCTTGATCAGCACAAAAAGCTTCAAGAGTGTGGTTTCTGAACTCAGTACCATGATCGCTTCTAAGTTCTTTCACCCTTATGCTGTTGAGATTTTCCATTTTCTTGATGAACTTTATAATCTCTTCAGCAGCATCACTCTTGGAATGAAGAAAGATGGTCCAAGTGTATCGTGAGTATTCATCCACGATTACTAAAGTGTATTTGCTACCCTTTAGACTTTGGACATTCACTGGACCAAAAAGGTCCATGTGAAGAAGATGAAAGCAGCCAGAGATAGAATTGGCCTGTTTGGTTTTGAAAGTTGCTCTGTGGCTTTTACCTTTTTCACAAGCACCACAAAGTCTATCCTTTTCAAATGAAAGATGAGGGAGACCACGAACAAGGTTCTTTTTGGCCAGAGAGTTAATGGTTTTGAAATTCACATGCGACATACGCTTGTGCCATAACCAATTTAGTTCAGCAGCTGACTTAGCAAAGAAACAAGTCTCACTATCAGTCTTGATAGGAGTGAAGTCAACCAGATATACATCTCGTTTTCTTGGAGCAACCAAGACTACTTCTTTGTTTACATTTACTACAGTGCCTTGATGTTTATCAAGAATCACTTTGTAGTCAGCATCACAAAGTTGACTTATGCTGATGAGATTATGTTTTAATCCATTGACATAAGCGACTTTGTTGAACTTAATGAGCCCATTTGAGAGAAGACCATAACCTTCAGTTTGTCCAGTGGAATTGTCACCAAACACTACAGTAGGGCCAGCAGCCTCTACGTAGTTATCCAGCAGGGTCTTTGAGCCAGTCATGTGTTTTGAACAGCCACTGTCCAAGTACCACACACCTTTTCCCAGCGATCCCTGCATGGATTTAACAGAAGGATTTAGATGGGTTCATTGTTGAACTCACTGACGGACATGTCAGTAGGATTAAAGTAAGGAGCTTCAGGGATGACAGGAGTGGATTCAGAATTTTCTTCTTCAGTGCCATTTGAAGTATGAGAAAGAGAAAGAGCACTTGGGTCAGCAGTCTCATCACTTGGATGAGAATCAACCAGCTGATGATTAGGAAGCATGTCACTAGTGACCTCATTTGTGAAGAATTGATCAGCAGAGGTATAAGTAACAGTGTTTCCAGTATCAAGAACAGTCAAGCCACTGACTCGATTGTTGTTCCCATACTCGATCAGAATGCTGCCTTGAGCATTAGTGATTATCTCTTGAGAGAGGGGAAAGGAGATACGCTGAGCAGCAATGAAGTCAGCGATGTTTTCCTCAGTGAGATCGGTTGACTCTCCTACACTATTCCTATGATCAGCGGAAGTAGAACTTTCGCTGAGCATAGTTGAGGAGGAAGCAGCCGCTGAAGAAGAAGGATTAGGTTGAATGTCAACTTCAGGAGCATCCCTGGAGTTGTCACAATCAGAGGCAACATGACCTCTGTTGCCACATATGTAGCATTTTTTAACAGAGGTGCTGCCTTTTTGATTTTGAAGGAAAAATTCCTTCAATTGAGAGGAAAGGTCATTAACTTGCTGAGCTAGCTTGTTAATTTTAGGGTCAATGAAGGAAGATGCCTTTTTCTTTTGCTTAGACTTTTGCTTATGCTTAAGTGTAAGCTGAGGCATCTTAGGAGCAGGACCCAAAATGGACTTACCTTTTGGATCCTCAGATTGAGAGGTAGAGGGGATTTTTGATCCCTTAACTACACTCCATGCTAGATTAACAGCAGGGTGAGAAGAAGAAGATGGACCCTGCTGAGATGGATGCACTCTTTTGGGAGTGATCGATCTAGGATGCTGATTAGGTGTTACAGACCTCATTTTCCTATGAGGTAAGTATTGCCTATTAGGGGTAGTAGATCTCACTTGCTGATGAGGCAAGTGTCCTCTTTGAGGAGTGATAGGTCTTACTTGCTGATGGGGCAAGTATCCTCTTTGAGGAGTAACAGACCTATTTTGGGTATTAGTAATTCTCACTTTTTGAGGGGTTTTATGCCTCAAAATAGGAGTAGGCATCGATTGTGGTATATGCTGGTGGATTTGTCTATTTGCAGGTCGGACCTTAGATGGTCCAACTTGCTGAAATCTAGCGTCACCAAACCTGACGCGTCTCTGCATGACACGATCATCCTGCACAGTTTTGCAGTCAGCATGGGTAGGAGCTTGTTGAGAAGATGAAGAAGATGGTTGAACAATAGGTTGAGGTTGCTGACTGACAGCATTAGCTAGCTGAGGTTTGCTATAGTCATAGGGAACAGCAACCTTGCTTCTTCTGAATGGTTCAGCAGGTCTGATGGTGAGTTGCTGAGGAGCGATGGGTTTAAAACCATCACTACCAGTATCCCCTTCATAAGATTCCCCAGAAGAGTATTGAACTCTTCCTTCGTTTGGCATCATGCCAATAATGGGAAGATGAGGATAGGGGTTGCTGGAGCTTGCTGAGGAGCCAGCAACATTTTCCTCAGCAGGATTAGATAGGTCGCTGGTAGTACCAGCTTCCATTTCATTGTGGTAATTGTTAAGACCCCTAACAAAATACCATTTCTTCATCTCTTCAGGAGAGATGTCAGTAGATGGAGGAATAGAAATTTCAGGCTTCACCTCATCATTAAACAAGTCAGAGAGAGAGGCAGCGGCATTGAAGTCACCGCCTATTACTGCCTGAACTTGGGCAGGGACTTGTTCGTTTAGGCACTGGTGGTGAAACCTGGAAGCTTTTGACCAGGAGGTCACAATCTTCTTAAGGTTGGCAACTTCAAGCTTGAGTTTTTCATTCTCAAGTTGAACCTTTTGTGGTTCAACGTGAACATTTCTCAACTCATTGAGTTTTTCAGATTTTTCACTTAACTCCAAGGAAGTAGAGTCAAGCTTAGATTGGACATCAGCTCGTATAGATTCAACGAACTGAAAGTCACAAAGAAGAGATTCGAAGATTTTTGGTTTATCTTCTTCAGAAGCAGAGGAGTGAGCACAAACCTTTTTAATGGTGACGTTCACCCACCGACTTGAGGAGACTTGATCTTTTGTCAAAGCATCTCCATCAGCGAGCGCCATAAGGCACATGGCGTCAACATATTCTTCACTCTCTGACTCATCTGATTCAGCCCAGTCGTGCTCTTCAGCTACCAGCCCTTTTGCTGGTGTTTTGGCCTCTTCCATTTCAGCAACCTTGGCCTTCAGCTAATAGTATTTATTTCTGTACTCATCAGCAGGTTTGGAAGGGTTAGTTTTAGGAGCAGCAGGAGTTGGTAGGGCAACTCTGCACTCTTTTTGATAGTGGCCTTTTCTACCACATCTCCAGCACTCCTCTTGAGCTTTGTCAACAGGAGGCTTATATGGAGCAACCGACCTACGGTTGTTCCATTTACGGGAGTACCGCTTACCAGCGACTAAGGCAAAATCCATAAAGTCGCTGAACATCTCTTGTTTCTCTTCAGCATCAAGATCATCAACAAGAGATTGAATGGGTTGTGGAAGAATAGAAGAGCTGGCACCAGTATTAAGATTACTGGGCTCAGCAGAGATAAGGGCCAAAGGGTCGAGAGCAGAATGAGAAGAAGAAGAAACAGAAGAAGAAGAGGGACCGCACGGTGCTGTGCATCAGCGGCAGCTCTAAGATTTTGAGCAAGAGCTCTTTCTTCGAACTGGAGCATGCCAAAGAGAGACTCAAGGTTAAGGCCATTGAGTCGCTCAGTGGTTCTGAGGATTTGTCTCAGACCTTGCCACTTGATAGGTAAACTATCAAGAAATTTGTGGCATACCTCAAAATCATCATGAGAGATACCAACAGTGGTCATGTCGTTCAGCAACCCTTTAAATCGGGTATATGAACCGTTTAGACCTTCGTTGGGGAGGGAAAAGAAATTTTCATAAGCTCTTTTTAAGTCTATCTTTTTAGTGGCAATGGTAGCAGCAGAGCCTTCATGCATGCTAACCAATCTATCCCAAACTTCTTTTGAAGAGGGATATCTAATGACCACTTCATGAGGTCAGTGGGAAGAGTGCTGACAATCATGTTTTTGAGCCTTGCATCAAGATTAACAAGTCTCCTTTCATCGTCAGTCCATTGAACCTCTGGTTTGACGATGTCAATCACAATCTCAGGAGCGTCAACAGTTGCTCCTGGTGTTCTTTGAACCAGAGTGGGGATATAAGGACCGACGGTCAGAATAGACATAAGATAGGGTTCCACACCCACTATATGTAGTAACATTCTTTCCTTCCAAGACCCAAAGTCATCGGGCTCGAATCTTGGAGGGACTGATACGTAACCGAAGTCACGTGTGTTAACAAGGGTGGGAACAGCAGTCATGTTCTTGTTTAAAAAGGGATTAAAAAGAAAAAGAAAAGAGAATTTTTTTTTTTTGAAAGAAAGAAAAAGTATGCAAACGGATCTTGTTTCAATGATTTAGAAACGATGGCTCTGATACCACTTGACAGTCCTTGATTTGCACACTTATATTATGATTAAGTAATAACAGAAAGTAAAGAATATAAACAAGAACAAGTTCAATTGTAAGAAAACTATGCAAGTCTAATCATATATATCATTGATTAAACGATGAATACATGGTCGATATTACAACTTGTCTTACAAGAATACAAATGAACTAGGTAATTGCTAAGCCTAGAAAGGAAGAAAGAAACTTAAGCAATTACAAATAAAGTGACACACACTTTGTGGTGACAAAACACACTATAAAAGATGCGGCTGTGTTGCTTTATATAAGGGAGGAATTAGGGCAACACAGCCTTATACTGATAGTGATAGAATGGTGGTTGTCAACTGCTCATAGGCTCATTGTACTTGGATCCAGGAGCCTTTGTCTTCTTTACCAAAACGGGTATGAAAGAGAGAAACCTCATTTTGGTCCCAACTGTACCTTTGCTTTTTAAGGTAACATTCAGTTGGGATATCACCATGTGACTTCTTGTCTTCTTGTTGGTTTGAAATCTTCCCGCCTTGACACACAACTTGGGAAATAAACCATCCGCTGACAAGAGTCTCTGACTTCGCTGATGACTCGCTGATGACTTGCTGACGACACACGTCAGCGACCAAGTCTGGTCAGCGAATCCTTGACTCAACAATGTATGTCTTAGGGAGCTGTAACAAATTAAAAAGACGACAGCCCATTGTTTGTTTTCACTCTCAGAGATTTGCAACGAGGATCGTCCGCTACTCAAGTAAGCTAAAAAAAATTAAATTAACTAATAATAGCATCAAAACATTCATACAGAATAACCAAATTTTTTTTACTAAACGCAGGAAAGCCACAGCTACAATCGACAACCAACAAGTTGGTATGCCTCAATCCACAGATTCTGGAGACTTAAAACCTTTTAAACAGGTCAAATTCGTTGTACTCACATACATGAATTTTAAAACATTAGTTGTTGCATAAGTTTGACAACATACAACTTTAATCCTAAGTTATTAAGAATGTGATAGAGTCATAGAACAATGCAAATATTGATTTATTTAGATTCTTTACACGAACAAGGGGGTTTAGGAGACTCCTATTGTGAATCGAAGTGACTTAATATTTGACACATCTAATCTACTAAAATGTTTCACTTAACCTTCGATTGTTAGTTTCACCATATTTAAACAGAAAGCTCACAGATTTATAGAATTACTGGTTACGTAAATAACAAGGAGCTTTAATCCTTTATTATCCAGGATGGGATATATTTATAAAAGATAACGAGCATCAAAGTTCAAGTTTCTTGACTACCGAGGTCAAGTGGACTACTTAAAGCTAACAACGGTAACAGATTAGTTAACTAAAGTTTGAAGCAATTTCTAAAGTGACTATGAGCAATTGATGTTAGATTCAAGAGATCAATCATATCAATTACGAATCTGAATGATAAAAATAATAAAGTAATTCCATAAGTGGCATATTGTTTATGCTACTGTTTTGCAGTATATTGGTTGTTTAGAAGCTGCATTATTTCCTTTTTTTGCAGGTTTTTTTTGGGCTTTTCATATCTATTTGGTGGCTATTTGAAGGCTGTTTGGATTTGATGCAAATACTAAGACCAACTATTCAAAAAGGCACAAGACCAAGGAGCGATACAAATATATAATAGGTGCCACAAGATGCAATGATAGAGCAACATTACCATAACAAACTCTAAATCTTTTGTAAAGATATCTATGGTCGGTTGCATATAAAGGTCATCGCATTATCTCTAGCTAAAACCGTGCACCAAGTGTTTTGTAAACATATTCATGATTGGTTACATAAAAAGATCATGACACTGGTTGTATATAAATTCGATGATATCGATGCAATCGTCGTTCATTACGTGTTACATTTATACTTCTTACATGAAACGATAAAATAAATCAGTGTCGCGCAACGCGCGGCATGATCTTCCTAGTTATTATTATATAGATAAAATATAACTAATGATTTGTGTTTGTTGTCATTTAATTAAATGGGTACGTGCAGTGGCGGCCCTGAGAATTCAAGTACCCAGGTCGAGCCGGGGGAAAATATGCCCCCACGTCTTAGTAATTCAAATATATAAGCAATGCTTTTTATAAGTGATACTTAATAACAATAACAAAATCATAATATTTATTATTCAGTCATTAACGAGTTATTGGAATCAAATATATTTATTTATATAACACATTATACTTATACATATGCAATATATGTAGAAACTTTTTAACGATTTTGTGCCCCCTTCAAACATGTGCCCTGTCCGGACGTCGGGTTTGGCCCCCCCTCCGGGCCTCCCCTGGGTACGTGTGTGCATTCTGCCACATATATATAGCAAAGTTTCCAAAGGCTTGATATGCTTTGTTTGATCTTTTACCCTTTTTCAGTAGGTACCATTAATTCATGACTCACGTCCGGCCAAGATGAAGAAAGGTACAAGACATGAAGGTGACAAATTTATCTCCTTTATGAGACATGTTTGCAGATTCAAGACCGAAAATATATATATTGTACATGATATAAAATATATATATTATATATATATATATATATATAGGGTAACACTCCGGTAAGAACACTCTTAAAATAAGAACGGTGAGAACACTTAAAAACATCATTTTGATGCATTAAAAGTCCATAAAACTAACATAGTGCATAACTAATTATCATTATTTAAGTGTTTAACAACACATTGATCCGTCAAAATCGAAAAAATCACGTTTTTTGTTGGATGCATCATTTTGATGAATATGCATCCAAGATGGATGCACAAAACAAAAACATGATTTTCTCGATATATATATACATAGATATAATAATATATTATATTTATATATTTTATATATATATATATATAGGGTAACACTCCGGTAAGAACACTCTTAAAATAAGAACGGTGAGAACACTTAAAAACATCATTTTGATGCATTAAAAGTCCATAAAACTAACATAGTGCATAACTAATTATCATTATTTAAGTGTTTAACAACACATTGATCCGTCAAAATCGAAAAATCACGTTTTTTGTTGGATGCATCATTTTGATGAATATGCATCCAAGATGGATGCACAAAATAAAAAACATGATTTTCTCGATTTTGACAGAATGTGTTGTTAAACACTTATATATATATATATATTCGACCACAGTATTATATATTTTTGTTTTTATTGGACTCGTGGAATTGAATCTAACAATTTATTAATTTGAGTCTTTCTTCAAAAATTTAACAGTAAATAATGGAAACTTAATTTCTATTAAAAAAAAAGTATAAATAATATATTTGTCTTTTTTTTATGAAATTAATTGTTGATTCACTTGATTGTATCGTTTGTGTCGTTGTGAATTCGAGAAATAGTACAACCTTCAGTTTCTATATATAGATCTCCGTCTAATATGAATTACCAGAAACATGGATCTCTAAACATAAATTAGGCATATATATCATTATCCAATAATCAATGTGTCTCAATGGTTTGGACTCGTGGATGGGGGCCGATAATATTATATCAGTTATTCGATCTTTAAGAAAATTTTACCGGAGAAGTAAACATATAACAATTAAAACCTCATTTTTGTGGAACTTTGAAAGAGATAAAGTCTGGAAAAACAATATGCCATTACTGAAGCGAAGTGAATCACCACATCAAAGAACAATATGTTATTTGTTTCTTTCACGGTGGCTATTTTACAAAAAAAAAAATTGTTGTCATATACTGTTAAAAAGTATGGTTGTAATCTTATTCTTGCTTAATCTTGTTACTTATTGTATGATTAGCATATGTGCAGGTTGGATGTTCATGCAGGTTGATTATGGATTGTTGTTATGTTGATCAAGGTGGATAAGTAACAAGATTAGAAGATGGTCTTTGATTGTTCAAGTCATGAGTTTCAGGGGCTAAAGTTGTTATTTCTGGAAGTTAAAAGTATAGGGACTAGTTTGTCATTAGCTTATAGTTCCTATGTATAAATAGGGTGATATAACCCATTTAGGGTTAAGACCCCATATTTTGTTTGTTCGTGTTTTTTGTTCAGTTCTCTCAATTGTATTTTCTCTCAAGTTCATATTTCGATATTGTAATAGAACACACAATAATCTAGTTGTGTGAATCCTTCCTGACTAGCAGTAAGGATTGTTTACTTGTTGAGAAGATTATTTTCTTTGGTTCAATTTAAATTGAATTAGATAAAAGATTAAATTGAGATTTAATCTTGTGATTTCTGGATTATTGGAAGTTTGTTCATGGTATCAGAGACAGGTTATCGTAGTTGATCGCGATTAATCGAATTAATTTTGTTATAATAATAATTTTAGGGTTTCAAGATCTCCGATCTAGGGTTTCGCTTATTTGGGGATTCTGTGCCTAGATCTGGATATTATAATCGGCGTATGATCTATTGATCACCGATTATTGTTCTAGTTCCGATTGTGGTGGTAAACCCTAATTTTTTGAGAAAATTAGGGTTAGGGTTTTGCTGTTCATCGACTAAGTGAATCGATCGAACAGTACGGTTGTTGCTTCTTGATTCTGCTATTCATCGACTAAGTGAATCGATTGAATAGTAGAGTTCCTCTTCTCCTTCCTCATCCGATAGCACTGTTTGTCCTCTCTTTTTTTTTATATATAAGTTTTTTTTATCTTGTTCTCATTCAAAACAACTGTGCTAATACTTGACCTGCCTTCTTTGAGAGGTTAGGAATCCTGTCCCTGGCACTTTTGCGAGGATAAGATTTATTTTTCAAATATATATATATATATATTATGTCGTTTTTTTTGTTTTCTCGTATATTTCTGAATTAATTTTTTTCTGGTTATTGGTTCTATTTGTGATTAATTGAGATTAACTGCTTATTGATCTGTGCTTGATTAATTGAGATTGTTGGAACTATGGATGATGATAACTTGTATGGTTATGGAGAATATGACTATGCATCTAATAATGAATCTGAAGATAATGTTACTCAAATTAGCAAACTGGATTTAAGTAATCCTTTACACCTGCATCCTAATGATTCTTCTACTCTGTCTATTGTGTCTATTAAGCTTAAAGGAACTGAAAATTATCAAATCTGGAGTTGTGCTATGATTTTGGCTTTAGAAGCAAAAAATAAAATAGGATTTGTTGATGGAACTTGTAGAAGGTCTAATACTGATGAAGTGTTAGGAAAACAGTGGGATAGATGTAATGCTGTTGTGCTTTCTTGGATTCTTAATTCTATTAATGAAGAGTTGTATTTAGGACAAATCTTTAGTAAGAAAGCTAGTCTTGTTTGGAAAGAATTAAAAGAGACTTATGACAAAGTTGATGGTTCTGTGATCTTTAATTTGCATCATAAGATTAATTCTCTGTGTCAAAATGGTATGCCTTTGTCTGATTATTATCATAAACTGAATGCTCTATGGAAACAATTTGATGCTCTAGTGCAATTACCTAGATGTACATGTCATGCTGCTTCTGATTTTGCTAAACATACTCAACTAATGAAACTTATGCAATTTCTGATGGGTCTTGATGATATGTATGTTAATGTGAGAAGTACCATTTTGACTAAAGAACCATTACCTGATCTTAGAACTGCTTATTCTATCTTGTCTAGAGATGAGTCTCATAGAGGTGTTACTTCTACTTCTTCTCAAAAGTCTGCTTTTGTGTCTAAAGTTTATCCTTCTAAAGGCTTTCCTAATAACAACACTTTTTCAAAGAATTTCAAAACTAACTCTTCTCAGAATAATAACAAAGGTTCTTCTATTGTGTGTGAAAATTGTGGTTTTAATGGGCACTCTATTGATAAATGTTTTAAGATCATTGGATATCCTCCAGATTTTGGTAAAAAAAGGTTTGCAGGATCTCAGTCTAATAACAGGAAAGTTTCTAGTAACAACACTTCTGCTCCTTCTTCTTCTCCTTCTTTTTCTGAAGAACAGTTAACCAGAATCATGAATCTTCTTAAGGACAATTCAGACTCTTCTCAAAATGTGAATGCAAACATGGCAGGTGTGTTGTTTAATAATAGTAAAATTTTTAATGAAAACTTTAATAAATTTTTCTGTTCTAATGCTAATTTGAGACCTAAAGTTTCAAAGAAAAGTTGGATTAATGACTCAGGGGCTAATCATCATATTACTTATACTGAGGAAAATCTTGTTGATGTCATTGACATATCTAGTTTAAAAATTAAAGTTAGTCATCCTAATGGAACCTTTGCTTATATTCAAAAAATAGGAAATCTTCAGTTAACCAATTATTTAACTCTTTATGATGTCTTAGTTGTTCCTGAATATTGTGTTAAGTTACTCTCTGTTCATAAAGTGGCTAAACATAGTAAGTTACTTATGGCTTTTGATGAGTCATTATGTTATGTTATGACTCAGGGTTTGAATTCAATGAAGGTTCTGGGAACTGGTAAACAGACTAGTGGTTTATACTATATTGATGAATGTGTAGAAGGTATGTGTAGGCTTGTTACTTGCAATGTGGCTAAATCTGTTTGGCATTCTAGACTTGGTCATCCTTCTGAAGTTGTTTTAAACAAAATGCAACATTTACTTGGTTACAAACAAGAAAATGAAACTGTTTGTGATATATGTCATCAAGCTAAACAAACTAGAAATCCTTTTCCAATAAGTGATCATAAGACTACTTTTCTTGGTCAACTAATACATTTAGATGTATGGGGACCTTACAAGGTTACTGGAAGGGGAGGTTACAAATATTTTTTGACTATTGTTGATGATTATACCAGGGCAGTTTGGGTATATTTGTTAAGGTCTAAAGATGAAGTCTTTGAAAATGTAATTCTGTTTTTTAACTTGATTAAAAATCAGTTTCAAACTACCATTAAAACTTTGAGAAGTGATAATGGTTCTGAATTTTTGAATTCTAAGTTTAAAGCTTTTGTTGAAACAAATGGCATATTTCATCAAACTTCAAATGTTTATACACCCCAACAGAATGGGGTGGTTGAAAGAAAACATAGACATCTTTTGAATGTTGCTAGGTCTCTTCTATTTCAGGGGGGTCTTCCTCTTAATTTGTGGACTGAGTGTGTTCTAACTGCTACTTACTTGATTAACAGATTACCTTCCTCAGTGCTTAATGGAAAATCTCCTTATGAAATGATCTTTAATCAGTTACCTAATCTCTCTCATTTAAAAACCTTTGGTTGCTTATGTTTTGCAAAAAACTTAAATAATAATGATAAATTTTCTAGTAGAACAACCAAAAGTATAATGTTAGGCTACTCATCTTCAAAAAAGGGTTATAAACTTTTGTCTCTTGATGATAACTCCATTTTTATTTCAAGAGATGTTAAATTTTTTGAGAACATTTTTCCTTTAAAACTTAAACAGATTTCTTCAAAAGACTCAAACCTAAACTTGTTTTCTGACTTTTTTGATGACAATGAGTATCCTAAACCACCCAATGATGAAGAGAGAGATAACCAGGGTTCCAATGGTGATGGTAAAGGTTCCTCTCATTCTGGCAGTGTCTCTAGTGACTCTACCAATGAAAGTGAAACCACTGCAACACATGAGGAAAGCATACATAACTCTGAGGGTGAAGAGGGTTTAGATATTCATTTGATTCAAGGAAATGAACAAAATTTTGAGAATGTAAATGATGAAAACCAAGTTGTTAATAATAATGATAATGCTGAAGATCAGTCTTTGAGAAGAACTGATAGGGTTTCTGTTTTTCCTAGAAAATATGCAGATTTTGTGGTTAATTCCAGTGTTAAATATGGTCTTGAAAAGTATGTGTGTTATTCTGCTCTAAGTAATATGTGTGTTGCTTTTGTGACTCAATTAAATAAAAGTGTTGAACCTCAAAGATATAGTGAGGCTTGTAAACACACTGTTTGGATAGATGCTATGAATCAAGAAATAGAAGCTTTACATAGAAATAACACTTGGGAATTAACTGACCTTCCTAAGGGAAGAGAACCTATAGGTTGTAAATGGATTTACAAAATTAAATATAAATCTAATGGAGAAATAGAAAGATATAAAGCAAGATTGGTGGCTAAAGGTTATAGTCAAAGAGAAGGTGTGGATTTTGATGAAACCTTCTCTCCAGTTGTGAAGATTGTTACTGTTAGATGTATGATTAATCTTGCTATTCAAAATGATTGGAATTTATATCAACTTGATATAAATAATGCTTTTTTATATGGTGATCTTGATGAAACTGTGTATATGAAACCTCCTGAAGGTTTTTGTGATGTTAATGATACAAGAGTTTGCAAACTTAACAAGTCTTTGTATGGATTAAAGCAAGCCCCTAGACAATGGAATGCTAAGTTGACTGATGCTTTAGTTAAACATGGATTTGTTCAAAGTAAAAGTGATTATGCATTGTTTACTAAACATTCTGGTAACTTGTTTATTGCTTTACTTGTTTATGTGGATGATATTATTGTCACTGGAAATAATGAACAAGAAATTGAGAATTTTAAGTGTTATTTAAAAACTCAATTTCAAATCAAAGATTTAGGGTTACTAAAATACTTTCTTGGAATTGAAGTTATTAAAACTTCAAATGGTGTGTGTTTAAATCAAAGAAAGTATTGTCTTGATCTTCTTGCTGAATTTGGTTTACTTGCTGGAAAACCTATTCATGTGCCTCTTGATCCTAATGTTCAACTTTCTAGTGAAGCTAGTAGGTCTGATCCTGTTTTGTCTAATATAACTGAATATCAAAAGCTTATTGGTAAGCTTATTTATTTAACTCATACTAGACCAGATATTGCTTATACAGTTCATTGTCTAAGTCAATTTATGCATAAGCCTTTAGCTTCTCATTTGAAAGTTGCATTAAGGGTTCTTAGATACTTGAAAGGAGCTCCTGGCAAAGGTATTTCTATACATAAATCATCTTTTTTTAAACTTGAAGCATTTGTTGATTCTGACTGGGGGAAATGTATTTCCAGTAGAAGGTCAGTTACTGGATATTGTGTTTTCCTTTGTGGTTCTTTGGTATCTTGGAAAAGTAAGAAACAAAATACTGTGTCAAAATCTTCCACTGAAGGGGAATACAGGGCATTGGCTGCTGTTACTTGTGAAATTATTTGGATTATAAAAATTTTGCAGGATTTACAATTCAAAAATGTAATTCCTGTCACAGTATTTTGTGACAATAAATCTGCCATTAAAGTCTCTTCCAACCCTGTTTTCCATGAAAGGACCAAACACTTAGAAATTGATCTCCATTTTGTGAGAGAAAAATTTTTAGCAGGGGTCATTAAAGTTGAGAAAATAGAATCTGCTAATAATATAGCAGATATTCTTACCAAAGGGTTGGATACAAAATCTCATGATGTTTTTTGTCAAAGAATGAATTTACTTAACTTGTTTGAGAATAAGATTAAGGGGGGATGTTAAAAAGTATGGTTGTAATCTTATTCTTGCTTAATCTTGTTACTTATTGTATGATTAGCATATGTGCAGGTTGGATGTTCATGCAGGTTGATTATGGATTGTTGTTATGTTGATCAAGGTGGATAAGTAACAAGATTAGAAGATGGTCTTTGATTGTTCAAGTCATGAGTTTCAGGGGCTAAAGTTGT
Source organism: Erigeron breviscapus (assembly GCA_034093135.1). NCBI lineage: Eukaryota > Viridiplantae > Streptophyta > Magnoliopsida > Asterales > Asteraceae > Erigeron > Erigeron breviscapus. Next base: position 114,618,377 of record CM067167.1, on the reverse strand, counting down.
TATTTCTGGAAGTTAAAAGTATAGGGACTAGTTTGTCATTAGCTTATAGTTCCTATGTATAAATAGGGTGATATAACCCATTTAGGGTTAAGACCCCATATTTTGTTTGTTCGTGTTTTTTGTTCAGTTCTCTCAATTGTATTTTCTCTCAAGTTCATATTTCGATATTGTAATAGAACACACAATAATCTAGTTGTGTGAATCCTTCCTGACTAGCAGTAAGGATTGTTTACTTGTTGAGAAGATTATTTTCTTTGGTTCAATTTAAATTGAATTAGATAAAAGATTAAATTGAGATTTAATCTTGTGATTTCTGGATTATTGGAAGTTTGTTCATATACAAACAGTTGTAAGGATCATTAACCTTTTTTCAATATAAGGACATGATCTGAAAGTATATCCTAATAGAAATATTAAAATTACAAAAATCTACTGTTACAAAAATCAAAGAAATATTTATTAAAATTATAATTTTCATGTGTTTGACCCATGCATGGAGAAACCCAGTTATCAAATAAGAAAACGAAAATCAAAGAATTATTTAATTGAAATCTAATTTCTAAGTGTTTGACCCATGAAGAAGCCCATTCGACACATCATTTATTCAAAAAAAGTGAAGCTGATGCATTTGAAAGCCCATCAATAAAAGGCCTGCCCGGGAACAGCATCGTATTGAGTGCGGCCCATCTAACTCTTGCTATTTCCCTTGCCGATCCATTCCTCATCCAGATAATCTTGCTTAAATTTTAGAGTAAATTACATTTTTCGTCCCTGAAGTTGACACGTTTTTTACTTTCAATCTCTGAAGTAAAAAATATCAATTTGCATCCCTAAAGTTGGCAAAAATTTGCAATCGTGGTCCTTCCCATAGACGGCGTTGGTTTTTGGCCGTTAACGTACGCACGTGCTAAACACGTGAGGGCATTAATGTCTTTTCCCCTTTACACTTGAGGGACTGAAAATGCAAAACGTGACATGTTCAGGGATGAAAATTGCAATTTACTTTATCTATTATCATCATCTTCATCTCATCTAAGTTCAACCGGCGACTTTTATTCCGGTCATCTTCTCCGGCTAATTTCCGACACATCTCCGGCAAAAAAAAATATTATTCGGCGAGCAAATGTCAAATTGTAACTCAAAAATAGAAATATTCATTTAACTCCAGCCACAGCCATCGCTGGCCACCACCCAACAGCCCTATTCGCGGCAGCCGGAAAAGTGCCAAAAAACTGAAAATCAGGATTTCTCCCTCGTTGCTTCGAATCGGAACTTGAAACCAGTACCAAAATGTTCAGAATTGAATTCCGCACAAACTCTTGCCTATTTTTTGTTCAAAAAGCTTCGCCGGAAAACTCAACAACTCGGCGGGAAAAAGAATTCACGATTTCTTGTCCGTTTCTTCGAATTAAAACTCCAAACCGGTACCAAAATACGTAAATTAAACTCCGCACAAACCCAAGCCAACAAAAATCTTGTTTTTGCATCATCACTTAATATATTTTAATTTACAAAAGCATTAAAAGAGTATATTTCAATTTTCGTCCCCCAAGTTGTCACGTTTTTGCACTTTTCGTCCCTGTCAAGGAGTAAATGACGCTTATACCCTCACGTGTTAGTCACGTGGGGTGAGTTAACGGAAAAATTTGGACGTCGTTAGCGCTAGGACCTTAATTGAAAAAATTAGCCAACTTTAGGGATGCAAATTGATATTTTTTTACTTCAGGGATTGAAAGTGAAAAACGTGCCAACTTTAGGACGAAAAAAGTAATTTACTCTAAATTTTATGATCCAGATAATCTAAAGTTGAAATACATCTCTCAAGTTGGAATTATGAGAATAACAAAATAATGGGTCCGTTATTTTTTTGTTGGCGGATTCTTAAACATGTTTGAAGTCTTTTAATTGGTTCTAAGGCCTTTCCAAATAGGGAGCTCTTCCATATCCCATCCACACTTCTTCCATATTGCCACATCAGCTTTTCTCTCTCCCCATCCACATCTTCCACACTCACTACCAATAATACCTCTTCCTCAACTTTTATTTTTATTTTATTTTATATTTATCCAAACAATAAATTAAACTTAATTTTATTCAACATTAAACATCTTATATTAACTTTCACATAATATACTTAAGTTTAAAACTTTTGAAAATTCAAAACTAAATTATAAATAAATTAATACTTCAGGGACTAAACATAAATTTATTTAAATATATAAAAAAGAGTTAATTACAGAAATCGTCCTTGTCGTCGACCCCTACTTGCAGCTTTCATCCTTAAGTTTCATAAATTACAGTTTTAGTCCAAATAAGTTTGCTCCGTCAACAGTTTTGGTCCAAATTCCAAACGGACGTTAAATTACCCATCACGTGACCTGCACATGATGGGTATTTTAGTCTTTTTACCACAAGAACTAAAACTGTAATTAACTTTTAAATTAATAATACTTATTATCATTTCTATATCTATATATAAGCCATTCCAAAAGAAAAAAAAATACAAATCTATACGTATACGTTTCTGCTGCTGCTAAGGTTTTATTTTTATTCCATATATATATACCCACAAATCTTATCTCCCTATACCCACAAACCTTTTTCTCCTCATATTCATCAAAATTATTTGATTTTCAAAAGATTCAGACATGGAAACATACTAATAGCTTATACCCATTTAATATTTTATTTTATTCCTCAATCAATAACTTATACATTATGTGTAAGGTGTCGTGGTAGCAGCGGATCTGGGATGGTGGCGGCGGATATTAACATGGTGGTGAGAGTAGCAGATGTAGGATGTAGGATGATGGTGACCAGATCTAAGATGCCGGTGGTCAGCCGGATCTTGTTGATATGGATGGCGGTCAGATTGTGCCACCATTTTCTTCTTCTTCATCATCACTATATATATGTACATATATAGATATATAATATATATATATATATATAGAGTAAATTACAATTTTCGTCCCTGTGGTTTGTACCCACTTTCACGTTTCATCCCTGGGTTCATGAAATTACGTTTTTCATCCCTAGATTTGGAACTCCGTTAACAACTTTGGTCCAAGACACTAACTGACGTTATAAGTGTGGTCATGTGACTTGCACGCCGAGGGCATTATCGTCATTTCCATTATCACAGGACTAAAACCGTAATTAATAATAAAATTTTTCTTTATCACATATATACAATAAATAAATAAATAATAAACATACAATAAATAAATAAATAAATGAATGAATAAACATACAATAAATAAATAAATTCACCATCACTCTAACCTTATATACCTGCATATATACACACTCCCATATACATATATCTATGGCTGATAATTATAGTACTACTGAATACTAATAACAACATAAAAGATCTATTCCCTAAATCTCATATCTCTCTTTTTCTCTCTAAACAAGATATGTTTCCAACCATCAGAACTTCCGACAACCACCACGCTTGGCCACCATCACTCGCACCACCTCCATATACATAGATATAGGTGGATACATGTATAAATATAGATCTTGAAGATAAAGGTAGAGATGGATATATATACGAGTTCTCGGCCTTCACTATACGACCACCATCACTTCCAGCCACCGCCACTTCCGGCCACCACCACTCGGATCCCCAAAGTTCTTTCCTTTCTGGCCACCACTACTCGCGTCTGGCCAGCACCACTGTTTCGCACCTCCATCTCCCTCCGATATATATATATATCTATGTATTATCAGATATATATATATATATAGTGAAGGGATCAAGTGAGAACCAACATATATGGTAAGAACCGTGAGAACCATTAAAAAATCATCTCTAAGGGCTTTGCCCTTAGAATTAAGGGATACGCCCGTACCGTATCAAACCGTCACCATCTCTTGGATCGCCGCCCATCAAATCCATACCATTCTCATATGCGTCCGGTGACAACCCCTTTAGAACGGATGAGGGCAACGCCCGTACCGTATCCATACGTTTTCAATACGTAACCTATATGATTTTTTACAAAAAAAAAAATTGGAATGGATTTTTGTTAAAAGAAACAAAAAACAAGAAAAAAAAATAAAAAAAAAAAATTAAAAATTAAAAAATTAAAAACCACACCAAAAAAGAAAGAGGGAGGAAAACTAGTGGTTCTCATGGTTCTCCATATTTGTTGTTCTCACGTTAACCCTACCCTGTATGTATATGTGTGTGTGTTTGAGAGAGAGAGGGAGAGAATAGTTTAACAAGTGTATAGATTCATAACAATGATGTCGAAAGGTATATGGAATCATCAATGCAACCATTTTTACTTCTTTTCTTTTTTCTTTTAATTAAGTTTATGTACTATTATTTAATTATTATCAATGGAATTGATTTTAGAATAAAATAGTTGTTGTAGATTCAAATTGTTAGGGAAGTAAGCTTCGGCAATTGTGTATGCATATTTGTTGTTTGATTTGTAAATTGTGTTTAAAGATTAAAAGATAAGGATGGATTGAAGATTTGGAAAGATTTAAAGTTTAAAAGATTATTCATATGTTATTTGATGTTGATGATGATGACAATCCTGGGAAAAAAATATATCAAAAGTAATTACTTTGGTCCTTTTGTAAGGGAAAGACTATAATACCCATCATGTGCAGGTCACGTGATGGGTTATTTATCGCCTGTTTGGAGTTTGGACCAAAACTGTTGACGGAGTAAACTTATTTGGACTAAAACTGTAATTTATGAAACTTAGGGATGAAAGTTGCAAATGAGGGTCAACAGCAAGGACGATTTCTGTAATTAACTCTATAAAAAACATATGTAAAATATTGAATATATAGACTAATAGTGTTAATTTCTAAAAAAGTTGTCTTCTTCTTCTTCTTTGTAACCTGCACACACACACACACACATATATATACATTATTTATGAAAAGCAAATAAAAAAAGAAGGAAAAGAAAAGGCTGGCCCCACTTTCACTCTCCCTCTCGTCTACGCTTTTCAATCCATCGATGGCAGCCGACGATGGACCCCATCGACAAGGGTGCTACCAATAGCATCTACGTCGACGACCCCATCGATGGGGTGTCGACGGAGCTATTGGAACCGGCCTAACTTAACAACTTTCGAATTTAACTTCAGGATCCCAATCCTAGATTTTGTGACATTTTCATTTGAGATAGTTTTTCTTAAAAAGAGAACGTAGATTAAATGACCGCGTACATCTATTGTATCAAGTATTCAAGTGTAAGTTGACACTCGTACGATTCTAGGAAATACAGGATAATATGTTATGTCTATGAGTCTATCACAAGAAAATAACTTGACATTTACTCCATACCAAAGCGAAGTCAATATAGCTCACAGATTGTGATCCTAAATTTGAGCAAAATGCATTTCAGCTTTTCCTTCTAAACAAAAACTTGAAGGAATTCCCTTGTGAAAATAAGTATCTAATCTATAGCATAAAGTTTATGATTCAAGATGTTCAAACATTATCATTTCACACAAAAACTATATCTATATCTGTAAAAACAAGTCAAATTTACACAATATTACCAAATTCAGGATGCTTAAACATTTTTCATCACAAACTACCAGACATTCACTCCACACTAAAACTAAAAAAGAGATTTCACAGTTTAAGCTCATGTAGATTTAGTTATATTCTATTCTAGTGTCATCAAAGGAACATTGGAGTTGACCAATTGCGCAGCAGCACGAGCAGCTACTGATGCACGATCTGCAGCAGCCATTGCAGCTCGGGCTCTCTCTAAGACATTGAGTGACTCTGATGAAACCGGCTTTCCCTGTTGACTTTCTGCTGATGATTGTAGGGCTTTAGTAGGACTCATGGTTGCAGTAGTCTTGGGAGGTTGAAGGGGCTGGACGGGTCCCTGTGGGCTGCCAATTGATGGTGGGCGATGTGCAGCTTTGGGAGATTCTTTATGACTCACTGGGATTTGTGCACTAACAGTTGATATTTGCTTTGGTCCATTCTACAAGTTACAAAACTAACCGTCATGAGACAAATGTAAGACCCACATTCATCTATTAGTATTTTGTAGTACTCTTATTTATCGAGTTTGATACACACGTATTCCTAAAAACAATGTTCTATTTTATCCCCAAGTAAAATATCTTTTGGGTCAATACACCATATCTCATATTTCTAACTATTCATCACCTTTTATCCTTGGTTTAATGTCACATCAACAAAGCCATAATTTCGACTCATGAGCTCAGGATTGAGTTGCTGTGGGCTACATTTATTCTAGAATAGTAGAATGGGTGAAATAAAGGAATGGTAAAAAAAAGGAACACATGTCAAAGGGGTCTAAAATCACACAAAACTGTTCTTTTTAATGCATAAAACAATTCCTTAAAACATCTAATACAAAGATAGCATTATTTTTGAGAAAGTGTTCCAACTTTTGTAACCATATTCGACACAGCCACTGATAAATAAAAATTAATTAGGATTTGGACAGATGGTGGTTCAGACCAACCCAGCCTAAACCAAAAAATTACCAGTATTGACCCGTTTATCCCCTCCCAAGTTTCCATCGCTGAGATTTGCTTTTGATGGCAGAAAGAAGTATATTTGACCACAAAAGTCTTGCATCTCTTTGAACCATCCAGAAATGGTGGATAATATATGTGAAGTGAAACATGATTACAATCAAATAGATTAAAAAAGCGGAAAGTACCAGAAGATCCTCGGGCATTTTCTTGAATTCAGCTTCAGTTTTAGAAGAATCCCAAAAAACATTGTATTCATGTGCAATTTCTTTCAACGTATTTAGCTTCATCTCACCAGAGGGAGCATAGACAGAAAGTTTCTCAATTATCTGAAGCACACACAAAAAAAATGAATATAAAAATAAAATCATATTAGTTATATAGGATGAAAATAACTTTTGTACATATATAAATAAAAACTCGAGTTTATAGATTAACTGTACGGTTGACGCCAGTATCAGGGCGAGCCTCAGAGGCAGCTGATATGAATTCTTTTCCATACTTTGTGCCAAACAAATTTCGAACAGTTAACAAATCAGGTAAATCCGAGCATCTGGGAGCAGCAAAGATTATGCTTGCGACGGCCTCTTTTAACTCCAATGGACATTCTCTGTGTTCGTAAATCAAAAATATGTAATTAGCACATACATACAAATATACATAAGAAAAGACACACATACAGTCATATGACAAAAAAAGTACGTTATAGTAATGACCAATTACAGTTATGATAATTTCCAAATGACTATACCTCTGGCTTTCGATAATAGGAACTCGTGCAAGAACGAATTCACAAAACATCTCCAAGACCTCATATGCAGCCCATATATTTTGTTCTCTTATAATGTGCTCTACCTAAAACATTTCAAAATCATACTTCTTACAACAAAATTCATAAAGCAAAAACTTGAGCAACTAAACCGCATAAATCTTAAATGCCTCACTCGTATCCTTGCAATAGGCTCTTGCCCCGATTGAAGAAACTGAGCGATTTCCTTGCGCATTTGCTTCAACTGCGTATCTCTCTTATTTTGAAGCAACTTAATCCGTGAAATCGCCAATGTTAGGCTTGTTTTACTATAGAAACACACAACATTAACACTATCATCGATAAGGAGGGGAAAAATATCCAAATATAACGACTTGAATTCATTTGTTATGTCAAAATGGCCGCTTTCTCGATTCAAAGATTATCTTAGTTATGTTACTTAAAGTGTCCCATATCATGACTAATCATTGCATTCTTGTTTATTTTTATATCTGTATAACCCTATATCAATTGTAAACGGGCATATAGAGAAGGTTTTTCTTGTTCACATCTAACCACTAGTCCACAAACTCTTTCAATTGTGTATATCAACAATAAAATCTTTACACTTAAAAGTCAAAGTCAAACATATAACACCAAAAAGGCCAAAACTTTATTCAGATCACACACACATACAATATTATTTGAAACAAAAAGTCCAAAACTTTTAGCTTTATATTTTGTGGGTATGTATGGAACAAGAATTTCGAGATAAAATAAAACTGGGAATTCATTTCATATGATAATAAACAACTTAAATTGCAAGAATCTTGAAATTTTCAATTTTGAGAGCTAAAACTTACCATTTTGGGCCAATTAGGCCTCTATTGAAGATTTGGTTCAAGATCGACATCGATGGCGGCGAATGTACGGTGGCTCCGGCGGTGGTGGGTGGCGAAAGTGTGCAGATCTTAAGCAAATAGGATGGTAGTTCAGCTCCGTTTTGATAGTTTGTCTGTTTGGTTTATTTTGGATGTATGTTTGGATTTTTTACATAACTAATACCTTAACTATATAACTTACCAATTTCAGTACTTCAAGCTGTAGTTTGTACATACTTGGCCCATAGATCGGCTTGGTCACATACTCAAATGTTACGAGATTGGTTTAACTTTGGGGGCTAGGTTCTGGGACTACCAAGCTTTTCAAGGTAAGTCTGAAAATTATGTTGGACAGTTCCGTCAAGTGTGCATTTGTATTACCATCTACCGTACATGGTTATGGTATGACTAAGATTTCTCGTCATGATGTTACGCCCAATGATCTATCATATTAACCGTTTGCTGATTTTTTTGTAAACGTAAATGATTTCATACTTTGACCCTTCTATAGATACGTATTGCAAAAAAAGTTATGAAGTTTACATTAAAAACGAAACTTAAATGACCATGTATTGAAGGTGTACATGATAATCTGCAACTTGGAGTATCTAAGGAAAATTTCATGGTTACATGAAGAGAGTTGACATTTACATCAAACAATTTACCTTTTATACCAAGATGTCAGATTAAGAATATTAATTCTACAACTCCCCTCAAACCATATATTTTTGTGTAAACAAGAATGTTACATCTGTATTACGTGCATCTTTAACTAAAACAGCTGCAGTTTGCACGGAAATGAAGAGAAATACGATAAATTCATGTGAGGATACTTAACACCAGATAAAATCCATGGGTTTTATATAAGATTGTTACACGTTGACAAACACACATATTACAACAAAAATTGGCCAAAAAAATGGTAACAAAAAGAATAAAGAATCCGGTCTAGTGTGTCGAATGCATTGCTTCAGAGCAAATTGAACAGAATTTCTTTAGTCTGGATAACTGCTACAAGCCGCTATCTAACAGCGCAATGAGAATCAAGCCACGTGGTAACGTCGTTAAGTACCTCAAATATTCTCTCATCAGATTCACCTTCAAGAATGCAATGATAACTTCCATCATAAAGCTTCAAAGTTTTATCCTGGCTAGCAGCCTTTTCATACAGAAATTTGCTGATACTTGGATCCGTTACTCTGTCTGCGGCTCCATGAAGGATCAATAATGGTGATGAAACCTGCAAGTTTTTCCAGAAAGACAATATCATTAGCAGACAAGAAGCCAGAAAGAAGCACACAAACACAAACACAGCCAAAGAAAGAAGCAGACCATTTCAACTTGTGATTCGAGTTCGTTTGTGGCATTTAGAAGTTCAACAGCAGTCTTTAATCTCGTCTGATCAGAGTAGCTTATGACATTGTAATCTGCCTGAAGTTGTAATCAGATGATATTTTAGACATTTGACAAAAAATTAGATGCTTGAAAAACTATAAATGTCATGATCGAGTTATTTTGCATAGTAAAAAGACTTGCCAATTTTCTTTTCTGTGCATCCCTAAAAGCGAGCTCGCCTAGATCTTTTGTTGGTACTAGCTTTGCTTTTGGCATAAGTCTTGACAAAAAGATTAAAACCTTCTGTAATGGTTCTGGGGGCTTCATTTCCTCAGAAATCTTGAAGCAAATTGCAGGTCAAAACATTATTAGTTGACACTTGACAACCCATTAGAAAACTTGACTGAAATTAAGTTATGTATGGAAAGGGCAAATTATGCAATCAATATCAAAGAAGAGGGTTTTACTTTGCACATTGGCGCCACAAGAACTACACCATCCCATTCTCGTTTTTCTTTAAGATGAACTTTAAGTGCAACCGCACCTCCCATGGATTGGCCTAGTAGAAACCGAGGCATCCCTCTGACTTCAGGTCTACCTGTAAAAAAGTCAAACTAAACAGGGTCAAACCTTCTAATTTTCTCATTCAAAATTCAAAAAAATCTGTACATTCTAACATCTTTTTCATGGTCAAACCTAAACATTTTACATGGACTTCATGTGCTAACAAGTTTACATATCTACGAAAAATTAGACTTATATAGTATCACATTGTATAAACTTGTTTGACCATTAGAAGTCAAACCTGGACAAATAGAGTAGAAAGCCCCATACGGCCATACCTTTGATTTTTGTGTATTGTTCAATTACATTGTCAACTATATCATTGAAGTTCGGAACGTAGCCATGCAGCCCTTCAGAGAGACCAAAACCAGGATGATCAATGGCATAAACACCATAACCCGCCGCAGCAATTCTCTTAGCAATGCCTGAAATTTGGTACTTGATTAAAAGACCAGAATTTGATCAACTTTAGAACTTAGATGCTAAGGTATGGCCACAAACCTTCAAAGAAAAAGGTGCAAGTATCGCCGTATCCATGGACAAAACATACAGCGGCTTTTATTCGGACTCCAGGCCTTGGAAGCCAACTTTTACAGAAAATTTCTTGACCCTTTGAGTTCGTCTCAAACCACTACAATTTACAAAAAATATATATATATATTTCATAAAATATTATATATATAATATATATATATATATATATATTTCATAAAAGGAATCAGCTTAATGACAATCATTTTGTAGATTGCATTTAGATAACATTTGGAGAAAAGGGAAACATGTTTTGAATGGAACATGAGTGCATATAACTAACTACAGTTGATGACAATAAAAAGTCTGTGAAGAAAAACACATGAAAAAATTCAGATTAATGTTGACCAGAAGAACATGCTAATAGTGCCAAAAGGCTCACTTAGGTTTAGAACAAAAACAAAATAACTTGGAACCCACATAGTGAATATATGTTAAATTGAGCAAAACTATAGATTCAATTGCCATACAACCTTATGTCCACATAGCTAAACAGATACTCGTATATGCAAGCCATTTTTGCATGTAGAAATGCATATTTAATAGTATATCACTTGGTCTTCAAATACTTCTTCAATTTGTTCACAAGTAAATGATCTATTTGTATCCCAGATAGAAGAAACCGATACCAGCATACTTCCTTAAATACATTTTGTATGTTCAAACTACTAAAAAGTTCTTAAATTTAACCTTCACTTTATATTTCTCATATTTTTTTAAAAAGAAGTTAAATTTCGACAACCTTGGACCGATCACGCTCACTTAACGGCCTGCTCAGATGGTGGTCTAGCCAACTAATCCAACTTGGTGAAAATTTTCTAGCTCCATAGTTAAGTACTTTCCAAATGCCCTTATTCTGAGAACCTACCAACTAAGCTACAAAGGCCCATATTTATGTATACACACACACACACACACACACACACACACACATACATACATACACACACATATATATATATATATATATATATATATATATATATGAGGTCGTATTTACATATACTTTTAAATCAGTAATAAATAAAAATAAATCACCTCTTCAGTCCTGATATCCGTAGGAGCCATCTACACATTATTCAACAAACTTTCAATTAGTCCAAATTCACAACAACAACAACAAAAAATGATAATAAATAAATAAAGGGTCTCAAACCTAAATGGTCTCAAAACAGAACAAGACAAAAAAAAAAAAAGTCAAACCTTAAAAAGAACATGGTCCAGTTGTTCTTGAACTTGAGTAAAAGCCAAACGAACTCTCCTACGAGAAGGTGCTTGATCAAGATTCTGTGAAGCAATAGCATTCATTTGATCACTTACTCCTTCTATCTCTTTTTTCTTTCCCATTTTTATTATTATTTTCAAATGATCTGTTGAGATGGGTTGTTTTGGCCGGAAAGTTGAAGTGGGTTGCCGCCGGAGTATCTGGTGTGACGGTGGCCGGAAAGTAGAGATCAGAGAATGGGGCATGATGATGATGATTGAAGTTGAAAGAAGAAATAAAAAAGTTGACTAGTGGGAGAACAAGATGAAGAAAAAGGCATATCGTTAATGGTGGAATTGGTTTGAGATTTCCAGGTGTATTTATATAAAGTTTTTTCTTTCTTTCTATGTGTGTATATATACATTCATTTACATGTAATAAACGTGATTATCATATTCTATGTTTTAGCGTAGACTATCTTTTTTCCTACTTGTACTAATGAAAGTCTCAAAAAACTGTGAATACAATATCTACATTATATCTGTACTATATTACTAGATTTAGACCCGTGTAGAAACACGGAAAATACGTAGACCTTGTATAAATTTGTGTTGACGCTACAAATTGCGTATGCCTACGTATAAAACCAATTTAATCAATTATATATCATTTTACGTTACTGGTTATGCTAATCATTAAATTTGATTAGTGTTTGTTTTTAAACGGTTTTTGGCAATCCATGGAATGTTTTGTTAGGGGATAGTTTGTCAAGTAATCTTATCTCTAATAAAGGAGTTTAGTGGCTGACATAAGAAAATTGAGGTGTCAAACAATTAGGGTGGCCACGTTAGTATAAACTGCTCTTTTGGTGACATCAAAGGTTGGTTAAAATTAACACATCATAATGGTTAAAATCAACCAAAGATAATGTTTTTTATTTTTTCCCAAATTTTTTTAAAAAAAACCAAACAAATGTATTTATAAATGAAAAATGAAGTTTGAATTTGAAAAAATATTTAAAATATGTAAAATTTATGAGTTACCCCAACAACCCCACCAAATTTATCCCATTACCAAAAAAAACATACGGAGTATTAAGTTACTTTCTTTACCTACCAAGCCTGTCTCAATCTGTTTCTTTTGATATTAACGACAAGCAAGATTGAACCTGTTTCTTTTGATTCTCACGACGAACTGCTGCATCAATATGGATGATGAAGCAAAAAGTGTAGTGTGGTGGAGTTTCAGCGAATCCAGGCGTAATAAATCAGGCAATGTCAGGGTATGTTGGGGTAATGGGCATAGGCGTTCGTATCCAGCAAAGATGTTGTTGGCTTCTGGTAGTTTGGATATGTTGAAGCAGCTAAACACCATTCCTTGTAATACTTGGAAAATCCCATGGGTACCATGTGAGCAATTTTCTCAGTTTGAAGTGGATCTTGGTGTCAGAGTGCAGGAATTGGAGGAAGCCGAAGAAGAAGCTGGTTATGGGGAGTATGTTTCTGAAGATGATGAAGATTTGTGGGGTTGATTGTTCTTAGAGTCTGCATGTGTCTCTTTTGGTAACCTTATGATGTATTTAGTATTTAAATCAAACTTTTTGTCATGTTTGTCTGTTTTTTGCTCCCGGGTATAATGAATCCCTGTTTTGTCCCTTTCTTTACAATGGATGGGAAATGTATGTATGAATGATGAATGGAGTATATGTTTGATATTAATCGTATATCGTTTATTAGAAATTAGATATGGTTGATGTCTGATATTGCCGATTGTTTGATTATTTTTAGTCCATAATATATATAGTTTTTTGTTCTACAAAATTCATGAGTTGAGAACTAAGAGTAGTAACTGATAATTAGGTTGTTGGACTCTATTTTTGTTGTTGAGAATGTGTCTGTAAACATTTTCAAGTAATTCAATTACCCTGTCATACAGCAGCAGCATGTAAAATATGATAGAAAGAAACTGCATTAGTTCATTATTAAAGTTTGCCAAATTCTTAGTTATTGCTACTTAAAAGTTGCTAACAGCTGACTTGTTTTAAGCTCGATTTATAAAGCTGCAAAGTTGAAGCATAATCTGAATAATAATACAACAATTTAACCAAATCCCATTCAAAGTCATACCCACATCAAAGATAACATAATGCATTAGTTGAATAATAGCATTAGAAGTTGAACTTCTACATGTCCATATCATTTAAAAGTGGTACTTTTAAATAAACTTACAAAGCAGCAAACTTGTAGCATACATGTCCATCCAGACCATACAAAATAAGTACAGACAAATTAACTTGCTGATTGTTCTACATAGGAGGTCCCAAAACAACAAAAGAGAAACAAAAGTTTGATATCAATTTTTAGAAGATTGCTGCTTGTAGTACAGAGTAATTTAAGTTTGAACCTTATTCTTGATCTTTTTTGAAGTAGACACTTGATCAACTGGTTTGTCTCCGTCCATTTTGTGCACAGGCCTTTTCTCACCAGGAGTTGTGGGGGAGTGCTTTTGGGGCTGAGTATCCAAAGAGTCTGCGGAAGAGGACACACCATCCTTCAAAGACATCACAAAGATTCTGTAAGTGGATTATAGAGTTAATTTAGAACAATGCAAAGTCTAATATTCAAGTGAGTCAAGAATCAACATTTCAGTTTTATTGGATTAAACCTTAGAATTCACCACAACAGGAGAGGAATCCACCATAGCTTCAGAGGAGTCGACTACAGCCTGAGAGGACTCTCCAAGCTTAGTCTGAGAGGACTCTCCAAGCTTAGCATTGATCATCTCAGCCTCACCACGGCTCCCCTATGACAAAAATATAAACATCATAAGTGTTTTTCCAGAAAACAGGATAATTATAAGCCAATTAATATGTACAACTCAAGCTTTTACCTCATCATCTTCATCATTTTTTTCCAGTTCTTCAAGTATCTCAGGGTCTTGACAAACTTTGGCAACAGTGTACACAAAGTAACCTTTTTCAATATTGTACTTTGCAACTATGATCTTGAAAGCATAGGTCTTGTTAAGCAACACATTGAGTTCATGAGGAAAAACATCAACATCACCTGCCTTAACTTGTCTCTCTCGAATGTCATTTGCAGACACACCAACGACTTTAGCAACATCTTTGTCAAACATGACCAAAGACACAAATCATGTGTTATCTTGAACCTTAAATTGAAGCTTGTACCTGAATATGGTTTAAGTTAATAAAAATTTTGGTGGAACTAAAAACATAGTTTTAAGGAAATGCAAAAATATACTTTGGGACAAAAGAGGTGGCAATGTCGTTGCAACCAAGACACCACAAACTATCCATGGGAGCCTCCAGGAAATGGCTTGGAATCTCCGTAGCTTGTTCTAAGAACTCCTCCTTGGTCAAAACTTTCCTGTTATGTTGACGACATGCAACATAAAACCACCCAAGCTCCTCCTCAATCATTCTGATGGTAGCAAGCACAACATAGTTTGTTTCCTATATTAATAAAGTGAAAAATGTTAACATGGTTGACATTAACAAATATGTGTTTTTATATATCAAAATTGTTATTGAACATAGTATGTTAACCTGTTGGGCCTCCCCAATCTCATCGACATGTTTTCTCTCAGTGGTAATAACAAACTCCTTGTGGAAAGGGTAAACGGTTTGTGACGATAGGATGGTTTGAGAACCAGCACCAACACCATCTCTCAATATGAGGCTGAAAACAGAATAAATAAATGAATAATATAGATGAATTACTAATGGTTAAAAATACAAAAGTTCCTTCCATACATGTAATTGATTTCTTGAAAAAAAGAATCTATAGAGAAAGCATCATACCCCCTCCTCAAGTCATTAGCTTCTTGAATATCCTCATTTATAAAAACTCTTGTTCCATACATGTCATTTTGAACAGTGATCTCTCCTAAACATTTGACATTATACAACATTGAGGCCAGTATATACAATTATGAAACTCCTATGTATAGCCATGTATACAGAAATAGTAAAACTTACTGTTGAATCTCTTCATCTTTGCATGTTGTATGATGCAAATCACCATCTCAGTTGACTTGTTGTTGCAAATGAACTTGTTCAAGTGCTCAGCATAGTTTCCCCATAGAGTGCATTTCACCACTTGCCCACTAAAACAAAGTTTGATTAAAGTAATATGAATGACCTAATCAAAGAAATTTTTTCAAGAACATACTGCAAGTCAAATAAACATAATTACATGTGTATCAAATATAGACTGTAGTTCGTTCATTATGGTACCAAATATGCAGGTTATTTATAAAAGGGAATAATGAAATCTGAGTTAAATGTTCATGATTAGTGTACTTTGATAGTAATGTAGAAACAAATTCAATATAGTAGCAAATAGAGCCAATCATGTACATTTAATCCAACAAAACATCTTGACCAAATTCAATATAGTAGCAAATAGAGCCAATCATGTACATTTAATCCAACAAAACATGTTGACCAAAGTATGCAGTTCATTTATAAAATGGAATAATGAAATCTGTTTTAAATGTTCATGATTAGTGTACTATCATAGTAAAACATATATATACAACATCCTACTATAAACACAAATCTGTAAACAAACATATTGTTCATAAACAGAAATCTATAAACAAATATATTCTTCATAAAAACAAATCTATAAACAAACATATTGTTCATAAACAGAAATCTATAAACAAATATATTCTTCATAAAAACAAATCTATAAACAAACATATTGTTCATAAACAGAAATCTATAAACAAATATATTCTTCATAAACACAAATCTATAAACAAAAATATTCTTCATAAACACAAATCTATAAACAAACATAATATTCATGTTTATAGAATGACAGTATAGAAGAAAGGAACATACGTTAAGTCCTGCAACTCAAAGTTCATCCTCTTGCTTTCCTTGTTCTTGTTCTTGAAGATGTCAAGATCACCACACCAAGCAATCCTACCAATTACATCTGTAACCGCAGAGCATAAACACAGATGATAAGCACAACCATGAAATAGATTCTGATATGCCATTATATAAAAAAACTTGAAACAAATGTTACTAACCAATTGTAAACCTTTCTCGAGCCCTATTGTCATTGATTTCTTCAAAAGGAACAAAATCGAAGCCATAGGGATGTCCCTGGAAGGAGGTAACAGTTTGGATAGAGGAACACTTGAATAAGTTGATCTTGTGATTTAGAGGAACCACACAATGCTTGTTTCTTTGCTCAGCGACACCAAACCTTCTGATCACAATGGTGGAATCCTCCTTAAGGTACTGTCCAAAATCCGCCAACAAAGCATTCTTACATTGAGCTTGGATTTTCTTTCCCTGAAACAACAAATCACATAATTATAAAATGAGAAAACAGAGAAACAGAACAGGGATGATTGAAACGATTTTTATAAAACTCAATTACCCTCTCATCCAACAGCACCATGTCAACCTTAAAGGTTTGTTCCCATTTTCTTATGATTCTTGCCTTCATGTTCCAAAAGTCGCTCGCCACACTCAGATCTTCAACAAAACTGAATTCTGGATTTGCCATGATTAGTATGTTAATAAAGATGCAATGAGATGTAGAAGAGAAGATGTGATTTAAAATGGATTTATAAGTATAATAGATTAAAAAAGGTACGTGATTTGATTTTCTTCTTTCTCAAGATTATTCTTGGAAACCAACATAAGGTAGGTTTTTCGTTTGACCTTATGATGTGATTAGCATCATTAGTAGACTTTTGTGCAGAAAAAGTGTACTAATACAGCTTTAAGTTTAATTTATAAAGATGAATTTGAATTTATAAATACCAAAACAACCACATATTTGAATTCTTGAGCTGTTAAACAATATACCGCCAATTTTTGCATGGGAAACATGTAAAAAACCTGCAGCAGCCCCATTTTTTTTTGTCTTTGCAGTACGATTAGCCCATATACATATATACATATACCAACGTAAATCACAATTACCAATCTAATTATATAGTTACAACCAAACTTGCTCCTAACTAAAGTCCTAACCAAGCCGTGAGGTCATCAAAAATCCACTTTACACTAACGTGGCCAGGCTAGATGCTCGACACCTCATTTTTCTGAGGTCATGCTCGAGTCTCCTTTAGTAGAGATAGTAGATAAAACAAATAAGGTTTCAACTTTCAACTTCAACAATATACACATGATAATGCATGATGTACCATACATCAATGTCCCACAACTTTCAACTTTCATTTTCATCTCTCTCCTCAAATCTCAACCACTCATTTTTTCTCTCTCCTCCATAAATCATTTTATTCCTCTAATTCATTCAAAATCTTTTATCTCAAAAATCGTACATCGATAAATTATAAAAATTTTATGGGTGTTCTTAAAATTTCATGCTCTTTCATTAGAGATGTCATTCGATATACTTTTGACGAATTTTTAAATCCGAGGGCCGAGCCCGTACGGCTAAGGCATTTGGCTATCACACTCTATGACCTATCACCCTCACCATCTCACCGCCGCAACGCGCGAGTACTTTCTATCGTCTAATAAAACAAACCACCCCTTTTTTTCCTTAAACTTTCTACCTTTGGAAACCAAAAATACCCTTCTCCTTTATTCACTTATTTAAACATCTCCATCTGATATACCTATAATACCCTTAATGAAATAATTTACAGTATAGATAGATCCCCCAATACTTATATATATATATATATATATATATATATATATATATATATATATATATATATATATATATATATATATATATATATATATATATATATATATATATATATATATATATATATATATATATATATATATATATATATATATATATATATATATATATATATATATATATATATATATATATATATATATATATATATATATATATATATATATATATATATATATATATATATATATATATATATATATATATATATATATATATATATATATATATATATATATATATATATATATATATATATATATATATATATATATATATATATATATATATATATATATATATATATATATATATATATATATATATATATATATATATATATATATATATATATATATATATATATATATATATATATATATATATATATATATATATATATATATATATATATATATATATATATATATATATATATATATATATATATATATATATATATATATATATATATATATATATATATATATATATATATATATATATATATATATATATATATATATATATATATATATATATATATATATATATATATATATATATATATATATATATATATATATATATATATATATATATATATATATATATATATATATATATATATATATATATATATATATATATATATATATATATATATATATATATATATATATATATATATATATATATATATATATATATATATATATATATATATATATATATATATATATATATATATATATATATATATATATATATATATATATATATATATATATATATATATATATATATATATATATATATATATATATATATATATATATATATATATATATATATATATATATATATATATATATATATATATATATATATATATATATATATATATATATATATATATATATATATATATATATATATATATATATATATATATATATATATATATATATATATATATATATATATATATATATATATATATATATATATATATATATATATATATATATATATATATATATATATATATATATATATATATATATATATATATATATATATATATATATATATATATATATATATATATATATATATATATATATATATATATATATATATATATATATATATATATATATATATATATATATATATATATATATATATATATATATATATATATATATATATATATATATATATATATATATATATATATATATATATATATATATATATATATATATATATATATATATATATATATATATATATATATATATATATATATATATATATATATATATATATATATATATATATATATATATATATATATATATATATATATATATATATATATATATATATATATATATATATATATATATATATATATATATATATATATATATATATATATATATATATATATATATATATATATATATATATATATATATATATATATATATATATATATATATATATATATATATATATATATATATATATATATATATATATATATATATATATATATATATATATATATATATATATATATATATATATATATATATATATATATATATATATATATATATATATATATATATATATATATATATATATATATATATATATATATATATATATATATATATATATATATATATATATATATATATATATATATATATATATATATATATATATATATATATATATATATATATATATATATATATATATATATATATATATATATATATATATTCTTAAATCCGTCCATGACCCACAACTAGTAATTTATATTTAGAGGGTGCTTGGTTGAAGTTAAAGAATGATAATGGGAAAGGCAATGGAAATACCAAGAAATATAATGGGCATTTCTTAATATTCTTTTTATTATTAATGTTGCTTGGTATATAAATATATCAATTAAATGCTAGTTAAATGAATTATATTGTTTATCTAAAAAATATTTATGAAATGATAATG
>CM067167.1:114497974-114596852 GCA_034093135.1 Erigeron breviscapus | reverse complement strand
TCCAGCATTGGTCATGATTTCAATTTGAAAGGTAATCATCTTAAAAGCATTGAGGAGCAACAGTTTGATGGTAAAAGGAAATGGGATCCATACCAACACTTAGAGATCTTACAATCAAATGATGAATCATTTGATAAATGCGTGTCTTTGGAATTGTCGTTAGCAAGAAAAGCATTGAAAGACTTCAAAGTGAAGGAATCTTACAAATGATGAATCATTTGACAAATGCATGTCTTGTGTTTTCGGCAAGATGACAATACATTTTCCGCATAAAACGGAGAAGGGCTAAAATCTACTTTGACTAATACAGATGTATGTAGCCGATTTAGACATGAGTCAAGGAAAGATGCTAGCTACTTTATCATTTTTATGAATGATTTCAGTCATTATGGTTATGTTTACTTGCTTAAACATAAACATGAAGTCTTCGAAACATTCAAAGAGTTTAAAAATGAAGTAGAAAATCAACTCGGTAAAACCATCAAGATTCTTTGTTCGGATCGAGGTGGAGAATACTTAAGCCAAAAGTTTAAGGATTATCTAAAAGCTTGAGGATTTATCTCAACAAGCTTACTCCTATATAATGGTATATTTGAGAGGAGAAATCGAACCTTGTTAAACATGGTTAGATTAAATAATGAACCTTAAGACTCTCCAATTTCATTTTGGGATTATGCTCTAGATATTGTTGCACGCATTCTCAATATGGTTCCAACCAAAAAGGTTGACAAGACACCGCATGAATTGTGGCATGGGAGTGTTCCCATTTTGTCTTACTTAAAGGTCTGGGGATGTGAGGCACTTGTGAAACGAGATACGCCTGACAAACTTGAGTCTAGATCTGTTAAGTGCATCTTTGTAGGATACCCAAAGGAAACAATGGGTTACTACTTCTACTTTCCTACCGAAAACACTGTTAAGGTATCTCGATTTGCTGAGTTCCTTGAAAGGAAACTCATATCTCAAGAAGACAGTGGGAGGATTGTTGAACTTGATGAGGCTCAAGAAGATGTGTCAACTTCTGAAAATACTAGCAATCAACTTGGGGGGGGGGGAATGTTCAAAGAGATGAATCTCAATATGAACTACAAGTTGAAGATGAAGCGATTCCAATTCGTAGGTCCTCAAGGACAATACGTGGTCGTGAAAGATTAAATCTTATGGTTGATTGAAGAACACGTATTAGGAGACTTAAATGAACCTCCAATTTCAGTGCTGCATTATCAGATCCGGAATCTGAAAAATGGCTTGAAGCTGCGAATGTGGAAATGAAATCCATGAAAGATAATCAAGTTTGGAGCTTGGTTGATCTTCCACCAAATGGTAGAACCTTTGGGTGTAAATGGATCTTCAAGAAGAAGACCGACATGGATGGAAATGTACACACTTATAAAGCTCGTCTTGTGGCGAAAGGCTATACTCAACTTTATGGAGTTGATTATGAGGAGACCTTTTCTCCCGTTGCGGACATTAGAGCTATTAGGATCATCTTAGCCATAGCGGCGTACTATGACTATGAGATATGGCAAATGGATGTCAAAACCGCTTTCTTAAATGGTTTTCTAGACGAGGAAGTCTATATGGTACAACCAGAAGGTTTTGTCGATCCAAAACATCCCAACAAGGTATGCAAACTTCAAAGGTCCATTTATGGATTGAAGCAAGCATCAAGAAGTTGGAATAAAATGTTTGATGAGGAGATCAAAAAGTTTGGTTTTGCTCAAAATACTTATGAGCCATGTGTATATCGCAAAGCTAGTGGGAGTAATGTTACTTGGGTGAAGTAGCATTCATTCTTGGAATCAAAATCTATAGAGATAGAAGTAAACGGTTGTTTAGATTAAGTCAAAGTATTTATATTGATAAGATCTTGAAGAGATTCAAGATGGAAAATTCTAAGCGTGGTTTTATACCGATGCAAGAAGGACTTAATTTATCTAGCAAGAACGGTGCTTCTACACCTGAAGAGGTGGAGCGTATGAAAAGAATTCCTTATGCTTCGGCTGTGGGATCTATCATGTATGCGGTAAGATGCACTAGACCTGATATTGCGTTCGCGCAAAATATAGTTAGCCGCTATCAGCAAAATCCTGGAGAGGATCATTGGACTGCTGTAAAGAATATTCTTAAGTACATGTGTGCTACTAAAGATTTTCTAGTGTATGGTTGAAATCCCGATACAGAATTCAAAGTGAATAGATATTGTTATGTTGGATTTCAGACTGATAAAAATGATTCAAAATATCAGTCGGGATACGTCTTCGTTTTTAATGAAGGCACGGTGGAATGCTAGAGCTAGAAGCAAACCACAGTTGCTATGTATGTGACAGAGTCTGAGTATATTGTCGCCTCAAGAAGTCGCCATGAAAGTTGTCTGGATTAGAAAGATTATTTTTGGATTTTAACGTGATGATCCTCAAATAACTCACCTATTGATTTGTACTGTGATAATACGGGAGCTATTATCATTTCCAATGAACCCGGAGTTCAGAAAGGTGCCAGAGATTATCCTAGACGATATCACTTTGCACATGAACAAATCGTACTAGGAGAAATCAAGATACTCAAAGTTCACACAGATTATAACTTAGCTGATCCTTTTGCAAAGGCTTTGTTAAAAGGAAAGCTCAATAAGCGTGCCAAGGGCATAGGTCTTAAACTAGCTAGTTATATCATGTAAATCTGTGATTGGTATTTGGATAAGGGACGGTTAAACAATTATTATTTCAATAAATGAATTCATATACTTGGTATGAGTGTTTTTCATTTCATAATGATTGTGTCCTATATTTGCATGTTTAAATCCATGAATATTTTAAAATATTCTAAATGTCCATTGTCGATTAACTATATGGGAATATAGTTAAACTAAGACAAATGTGAGAGATTGGTTAAAATATTTAAGGGAATATTTTGAAGATGGTCTTTATATACTTAAATATTTCCGGGAGCATTGGTGTGTTGCTAGACGCTAACCAATGTTATTGCCTTTATATAACATGCTCAAGTGGGAGCTGTTGGTATGTGATCACGTTAATAAAACGCATGTCCGGAAAGTATTTAAGCATACGGGGTCACACGCGTGACACTTAGATATCCGGTAATATGTATATATTGTATCTACATATTTATAATCACCAAATTGAGATAAATGATAATTGGACATTATTAACTAGATATGTTAATTAGATTATTTATTAATTAATAATTATGTATTATTAATTATTAAATATTAATTAATAATTAATGTAATTATTAATTAAACCTAGTCCAAGTCAAAAGAGGTTAGCTTGAAGGTTAAGTTATTAGGGATATATTTATACCCTATATATATCCTAATAACTAACCCTAATATTAACAACTCAATACTTGATTCTCTCGTTCGGAATAAAACCGAAAACCCAAATATATATGTTTCATTCGTAGAATACATGTTATATAGAACAATAGTTATGCATTAATTGTGGGGAATTTGGTTGTGGAATTAATATGTTCGATCAGAACATATTATTGTTTCTTTCTTGTGTTCGACGAAACAAAGGTAAAAGCAAACTATGAGTTTTAGGCTTTTGGTGATTCAAGATCTAGCAATCTTCGGGTATTGTTAGACGTGTCGTGTGTGCGATCGTAGAGGGGTTTTCCTTTAAACCCTAAATAATAATAATCTTATTATTAAATAAATATTATTGGAAGCTTTGCATAAGGTACACGTTTCGATTCTCTCTTTGTTAATTAATATGATTGCATATATGATTCTTTCCGCTGCGTACTCGTGAATTGTTATTTGTTTATGTTCTAATATTCTAACACACATAATAACCAACATTTTTAAGGTACTAACCCTTGGCAGATTCTTTGCAAGAAGGTATTGGGTGAAACTTCACATCTTTCGTAGAATAATGTTAGTTACATATTGAATGTTACATATTTGGACCTTTTATGTTTAAAGCCTAATCATTTTTGATGAACTTTCGATACTTAATGGTATGCAAATGTGGTTTCAGGTTCACTGGAGACGTTGTGTGAAGGAAAATGGCCAAAAGGGATGCCAGGAAGGTCAAAAGAAGCTTACGGATGGTCTATGTGAAGATTGGTCGAAGAATACTATAGAAATTTAAAGCTGCAAATTGCTTCAATACCAAAATTGAAGATTGTTACATAGACGAAAATGTTAAGGGGAGAATGTTTGTTCGTTGATTTTTTGGTGCTACAATTCCAAAACTTTCATGAGATATAGTTTGTGCTTTGTTTGAGACTTCGAGGGAGATTGGAGTTAAGTATTACATTTATGTCTTTTCTTGTGTCATTACCAATCGAATTAGGTGTCTTTGAGGGAGATACAGTCTTGAGGTTTTTTCCTCCGAATACTTGTAACGGCCAATAGTTAAAATTTTATTATCCAGGGTACGTGTATACTATTATACGGTGAGATTTCCCTAAAGTCGTATCCCGAATGTTCTAAAGAAAAAAAGGTGTCTTTGGGTTATTGATGTTTTTATCTTGTATTTGTTGCATAAATTAGGCATTTAGACGGAAAAGCAAGTAGGTCAGACGGGTTGCTAGTAGGTCAAAACGGATTTGGCACTCTTAGATTGGGTTGAACCTTAATAATTTGTGACATAAATATTGTTACAATTGTCTACTTTCCATATTAAAGAACTTAAGACTGAGGGGAGTGGGGTGATCCCCGCCTTGTTCGCCGTCTGCATCGCCGGGCACACCGGCCCTCCTAGGCGATAGGGCCAAAAAAACGAATTTGGCGATAGAATTCGATCGCCCATATTACCTTTGCTTTTTCGATTTTCAATGCTTATTATATTTAGAGTTAGTTTCATTACATACCCCTGGGGTTTGCCAGTTTTTCAAGTTTCACCCCTTTCGTTTTTCCGTATCATTACATACCCTTATGGTGACTTTTTGCTTAAGTACATACCCCTGCTCCTAATAGACGTTTATTTCACTCTATTCACACCCTCATGTGCATACCACATGAGGGTATTTTAGTCATTTTCTCATCAAACACAAGTACACAACCTTTTTTAACTTTTAAAGATCTAAATCTTTAATTATAACCACCATCATCATCAATATGCTATTTCTCTCTCATTTTTAAATCAAAACCAATAAAAACATACAACATCAATTTACTCCTCTCTCATCTCTATAATCAATCATACAAGTGTACATCACCAATCCATCTATACATCTGTATCTATATCTATATCTATATCTATATCTATATCTCTACATCATATCTACATATGTGTATTATAAAGGAAATGCAGATCAAAATTGATGATAAAAGCCATCCATATAAATGTGTATCTACACATCTATATATGTGCACATCGTGTTATTATCCCTGCCAACAATAATGGCGGTGCCTTCTACAACCCTCCGTCGGCAAACTCACCGTGGTCCCCTTTTTCCGACCAAACCCACCACAGCGCCGGTTTCTTTTACAACTGAGTTAATGACCAGGGTTGCCCTTACTGCCACCATTTGCACAGGAGAAGCTGCTATGTGGGAAGGTCTCGTCGGAGATGATGATGGCTGGTCTCGATGGGAAGGTTTTGCCGGAGATGGTGGCTGCCGTGATGGGAAGGTCTCGTCGGTGTCAAGTGGTGACTGCCCGGATGGGAAGGTTACGGGTTTCAGAAAATCATCCATAAAATAGAGATGTAGATCTAGATAAATCTGGTAAGATCACATCTCACCCATAAAAAACTTATCATGATGGTAATGATGTTTGATGGTAATGGTGACATAATCTCTTTAAATATCAAGATCAGTGCCGTCTTCGAGATTGTAAAAAAGATCCGGGATCTGGCTCGAAAATAAAAAGTGGGCCTCTTATATAGCGAGTCAGTGTTAAAATATAATAGCATAGTATTACGATGATAAAAGTTTTCGACAATAAAAACAAAGTATGAAAATATGATTTCAACAACTTCAATTTGGATAAATTTATCTAAAGTCCCTGTTTGAGACTTGATAAATCTTGTTCAATTTTTCTCTTTTTTCGTTTTTGACTACCAGATAAATAATTTTTAGGCATACCTACAAAATTAAAAATTAACATTCATAATATTTATTAAAATATAGATAAAATGTATAAAAATAACAATAAGCTCTACAAATATTAACAGTAAAAATGTAAAATCTAACTAAATTATATGTTCTTTTAAATCAATAAACAATTAAATAATAGATAATAAATAATTAGGAATGAAAAATACCTATCTCTATATTAAATAAAACAAGATTGTGATGACATAAACATTTTATAGAAATTACTTACATGGCATCTCCAAATTTTGTCTCAAAAATTATTTCTTTTCCATTTATTTAATTATGATGTCATAACAATTTCTTTTTATAAAATTAATTTTACTTTTATTTGTTTTTAATTAATTAATGAATGAGATCATATTTAACTAAACTTTGATTTTTTTATTACTTTATTAAAAATTATCTTTACTTTTAAAGATTTTAAATGCTAATAACTCTTCCTATGTTTTTTTTTACTATGAGATTACATGACATATACAAACATTTTTTCATATATGAAATTAAAATTTTTCTTGATTTGCCCGCGTAATACGCGGGTTACTAAGCTAGTTAAATAAAAAGATGGGACAAGACAGGATGCGTACGGCGGCTCCAATTTGTCAAAGACCAAAGATGTTTTAATTGATTTTAATATTTTATATATGACCAATTCTAGATATTTGGAAACACAGAACTAAAGAATCATAATATATGTCAGGCTTAAAGTTTATGGGCTTTAATTTTTTTTCCCACTGGTCTACAACCGCCCCACGTATCCATATAAACACCTATTTCGTACTAAAAAATGTGATATATATAAAACTTTTATAAAAAATTGTGGGCCCCAAAAAAGTGGGTCTGGCTTATTAGCACCACTTGAGCCACCTTTGGGCCGGCCCTGATCGAGATGAAGATGATTTGCTATATTACAACACCATTGACCAACTCTCCTGCTGCTTTTTCAGATTTCATCTCCTTTAATTTTAAGTTTGGCCAAAGTACTTTTTTCGTCCCTGTGGTTTTTTGAATAAGTACTTTTCATCATTGCCGTTAACTTTTGGCTAAAATCATCCCGTGGTTTGCATTTCGTCCCTGCCGTTATAACTTTGCCGTTAACCCCCTCACATGCAAGTCACGTGAGGGGCATTTTCGTCTTTTTATAGAGTTAAGTGCAAAAATCGTCCCTGTGGTTTGTCGTTTTTGCATTTTTCATCCTTGCCGTTAACAAATCCAAGAGAACTTTTCAAAAAAAAACAAAACAAACAAAAATTACCGGTAACAATTTAATTAAACAAAACAAAAACCTATATACCTACATTTGAGGATCTGGTCAATCACTTTCAAATGCAAACACGTACATACAATGTTTTAAAATGTAGTATTACCCGTAATACCGGTATCGGAGGGTACTCCGGTACAACTATTTCCGGTATTTTTCGGTATTACCGTTCCGGTATTTCCGGTATTCTCATTTTTTTATTTTTTGAATTTTTTTAAAAATTATTTTTATAATACTTTAATGTTATTTTTGTAATTTGTGAACTTTCTTATATTTTGTTATAAAGTACCTATTTGGTATTATTTTTGAGTGAATTGTAATTATATTTTGACTATTTTCGTTAAATTGTAGTAAGTTTTATAACATTTTTAAAAAAAATAAAATAAATTAAATTAGCCGTATCTGCCGGTATTAAATTAGATCCTCATATGTAGGTATATATAGGTTTTTGATTTGAGTTTGTTTTGGTTTTTATTAAATTTTGTTTGGAGATTTGTTAAATACAAGGATGAAAAATGCAAAAACGACAAACCATAAGGACGAATTTTGCACTTAACCATAAGGACAAACCATGAAGATTGGTGAAAAGACATAAATGCCCCTCACGTGCAAGGCACGTGAGGGGGTTAACGGATCCAAGGATGAATGCAAACCACAGAGATGATTTTAGCCAAAAGTTAACGGCGAGGATGAAAAGTGCTTATTCGAAAAACCACAAGGACGAAAAAATTACTTTGGCCTTTAAGTTTTTAATGATGATAGATATAACTTAATCTCCATCTTTTTAATAATCGATTTTGTTATTATTATTGTTGTTGATAATAATTAGTTTTGATACTATTTAATGGATTAAAAGTAGTATACAGATATATAGATCTGATATAGGTTGTCTTTGGGAAGAAAAGTTTTGTGGAGGAAGATCGAGTTAAAAAGACTAAACTACCCTCACGTGTTATGCACGTGATGGGGTTGACGGAGCAAAACAAACGTCCGTTAGGAGGAGGGGTATGTAGTGAAGCAAAAAGTCACCATAAGGGGGTAATGATACGGAAAACGAGGGGTGAAATGAAAAACTGGCAAACCCCAGGGGTATGTAATGAAATTAACTCTTATATTTATTTTAGTTGTTTTTATTATTTTTTTGTTGGATTTTTTCCATGTTTTTTGGTTGCAGGTGAAGACCTGTAGAAGATGAAGAAGACTTGTAAACCATTTTTTTTTTGGTTGCAGGTGTCTGGTACTCTGGTGGTGGCTACGTGGGGTAAAGAAAGAAGAAAAAGTTATAAATCAATTTTTACTTTACCCCCTTTACTATTATGTATATACATATTAGTTATATAAATAAAATCAATTTTACTTTACACCCTTTACTATTATATACATATACATTAGAAGATGAGCTGCGTGATTTTCTTAGTTATGCAATGTGTTTTATATATTTATATATATATATGTGTTTGTAATTTTTTAGTATAAAGAGTAAAGAAAAAATAGAAAAAAAAAAATAAACCAATTATTAGTAGGTGACACATGGCAAGAGTCCCCCACCCTTTCTAAGTAGCCTCATACTAGGGGTGTAAGAAATGAACCGGAAAACCGAAAAACCGGTCCGAACCGCGTGATCCGAAACCGGAAAAAACCGAAACCCGAAAAAACCGAAAACAAAAAAACCGATGTGTAACGGTTCGGTTACGGTTTTCAATATTAATTAACCGCGGTTAACCGAACCGAACCGAATTTTGATATATGCCTACATATAATCATATATATGTATATTTACACATATATGTATTACATGAATACATCATTTACATATCTATTTAGCTAATTTTTTGTAATTGTTGCCTAATATTAACAATTTTACTAACTTTCTTTCACAATCTATGATTAGTTTTGGATATTCTAAGTAATTTTCTTATATATATACTCTTTTTAAGAAAAAGTTGTTAACTTTGTTTATAATATTTATCAAAAATATTAGTAATATCATATAGAAGACATTTTAATAAGTAAATCATGATACTCTTAAATAGAAACTTGCACTGCATAAATATAACGTTAGAAAAAAGTAATTCAAAGTTAGTTGTAATGTATATTTATTTTTGAAAAAAAATATTAATGTAGTTAAACAACTATTATACATAGAAAAAATAATTAATACAATGTAAATTGACTATTATAATTGAAAATTTAAACTTTATATTAGCATAACTTTAATAAATAGTTAACCGAAAATAAAATCGAAATTAACCGACTTTTTCGGGTAACCGAAATTAACGGTTCAAAATTTCTAACTAACCGAACCGAACCGTTTACAGCCCTATCCCCCATTTTGGAGTGGCTACCCACTTGATGACATGACGCCACATGGCGCAAATCCCCTCCTTCATGGGTAGCCTCACTCCTCTTAGCCCAAGAAGTTGTATGGATTATAGATTCATTTTGGGCCACATTTGAATATTTGATTAGTTCAACCCATTTGACCTCGTTACCATTTTTAGCTAAATTTTCTCTAATTCTTCCATTAATTCGCTAGAGATAAATTAACCCAATAATCAATGGGTTGAAATTTTCGCCCCCACTGGACTAAAACATAGATAACTAGGTAACCCACAAGTGGCATCTGACCATCTTGTCATAAATTAGATTATTAGAAATTAAGATCCATAAACAATATTAGTTATTCATACTTGTGTTAATTTTAGGCTCCCAAAATATGTTTCTTTGTCTATTTTATTACTTTATTATAATAATATACTTGTGTTATTAGAGTGCCATCGGTCCAAGTTGTTATTCTCATAAACAATATTTAGTTATTTATCCATTCTTTTCATGAACATTTTTAATCTACAATAATAATATATTTATCAATTCATAAATACTTTTTACTCGAAAATAATTATTAAAAAGAAATATCTAAGCCAACCATCACAATCCTTTTTCACAAAGTCACAAACATATAAAAATAGACATTTTTCATGTCATCCACCTTTTTATTATCCTTTCCACAACCATCCTTCTCATAAGCAAAAATCATCCCGATGCGAGCAATCTTGCATTTGGTGACTGTTGAAATATAGATAAACCGATCCTTTTAAAAAAAGAAGATAAAAAATATATTTTGAAAAGGTTAGAAGAAAATTTGTGATTATATCTTCCTCCTTCCCACCCACCAAACAAGAACTAGCTTAGTGTGCTTTTACATATATTAGTTTATTTTTTTCATTAAGACCACTTTTTTATATAATTTATATCTATTTATTTTTATTAGTGTGTTTATTAATAATATAATGTTTTTTATTAATCTAAAAATAAATTTGTAGTTTTTAATTATTGTATTAATTAAAAAAGATACGATAATAACATAAAAGAATTTATAAATATTGATGTGACAAAACCTTATAGAGAAAACGAGAGATAGTGCCCGCGCGTTGCGGCGGTGAGATGGTGGGGGTGATAGCTCAAGTCATAGAGTATGATAGCCAAATGCCTTAGCCGTACGGGCTCCGCCCTCGGATTTAAAAATTCGTCGAAAGTATATCGAATGACATCTCTAATAAAAGAGCATGAAATTTTAAGAACACCCATACAATTTTTATAATTTATCGATATACGGTTTTTGAGATAAAAGATTTTGAATGAATTAGAGAATAAAATGATTTATGGAGGAGAGAGAAAAAATGAGTGGTTGAGATTTGAGGAGAGAGAAAAAATGAATGGTTGAGATTTAAGGGTATTATAGGTATATTAGGTAGAGATGTTTAAAATATTTAATAAAGAAGAAGGGTAATTTAGGTAGTTCAATTACTTAATTGAGATTTGAAAAAAGGGTAAAATGCTTTATAATATAGTACGAGAACGGTACCCACGCGTTACGGCGGTGATGGAGGTGATGGCGGGGTGGTGATGTAATGGCGGCGGCGGTGGCGGTGATGGGGTGATCTACCTGACGGGCTCCGCCATCGGATTTAAAAATTCGTCGAAAGTATATCGAATGACCACTCTAATGAAAGAGCATGAAATTTTAAGAACACCCATACAATTTTTATAATTTATCGATGTACGGTTTTTGAGATAAAAGATTTTGAATGAATTAGAGGAATAAAATGATTATGGAGGAGAGAGAAAAAATGAGTGGTTGAGATTTGAGGAGAGAGAAAGGGTATTATAGTTATTTTAGGTAAATATAGAATAGATAGGAGGACATTTTGGGTAAGTACTTAAAATCAATATTGAAGTTTTAAGTTCAACATTGAAAATCAAACATGAATTTGCTTTATAATATGGTGGAGTGGTTTGGAGTTCCCCTGATGACCTATAGGTCTCAGGTTCGAATCTCCATTCCACCAACTTTGAGATATAGGTAGTCCTTCTATGAGGGCTTGACTTGGGTATACCCAGGTTCAAGTCTGAGGGGCAGGGTTTACCCCTATTAATCGTCGTGCCTTCGGGCGAATTAGTAGGGGGTTTTCCCCCCATTGGGTATTTGAAATAGGCATTTCTACTTCGAGGGAGCTCTCTAGCGCGGACCCGGTTAAGACAACGTATGCTAGACCTCTCGCTGTCGAATCGCGACACGAAGTTTCAAGCGAAATTCACCTTTCAAAAAAAAAAATAAAAAAAATTAATATTCATAATAAATAATATATTTAAATGAATACTTTTAATCAGTTTTAGCTGTATAGGTGTCATCATATGATTCGTTGTACGGAAAAGCTTTCTTTCCAAGAAAAAATACTTTCACATTTCGATCCCTTCTCAAAGGTCTAAAACAATAAATATACAATACTTTAAGGACTTAACTATAAATAAAAACAAATAATCACACGTCACTCTTTATTCAGCTGTAACCATATATTCAGGCCATAACACTGTTTGTCATTTTCCTACACACACTCTCTCCCTCTCACCACCACCAACAACATTCCTTTCCATTCTACAGCGGCGCGTGCCTTCAAACGCCGCGGCTTTTTTTCCATCAAACACACTCCGTATTCTTCAGGTAGCTACCGCATTCCTTATATCATCTTCAGATTTTTCATTTTTTTAAAATATATATTGTGTAACTTATGTATATGTGTTTATTTGTACTATACTTTTTTCACTCTGTTTTTATGTTACATTTTTTCAAAAAAAAAAAAAAAAAAAACCTGATGTATCTTCTGCATGTGCTTCAAAACGTCGTCGTTTTGGCGGTTTTTAATATATTTTGCTTTTTAACTGTGAGCAAGCGTGTGTACGGACACATAAGTAAAATATTGTTTTGCTATTTTACTCCATTTTTTTATGGAGCTTATCTTATCTCTTTTAGGTAGTCTATATATGCTTAAAATTTTGATGGATTTTGTATATATATGTGAGTTTGTGTTTTGAAAACGATTTGTATATATGTGAGCAAAACGACGTCGGATTGTTGTTTTTTCATATATAACTATGTGTTTTCTGGATATATAATCGGTATCTGTGTGATTATATTCTGTTTTTTTGTGATTACTAATTATTTAAAAATTCAATAGAACAGTGTATTTTGTTTTTTCTCTAAATTAAATATGTGAGTAAAACGACGTCGGATTTTTTTTTTTTGTGTCAGATATAACTATGTGTGTTTGGATTATTGGTATCTATGTGATTATATTTCATTTTATTTATGTGATTACTAATTATTTTAGAAATTTTCAGAAAAATAGTGTTTAAACTGTACCGATATCCAATAGAACAGGGTATTTTGTTTTTGTTTTCCTCTATTTTTCCTTTTGTTTTCAAGTTCGTTCTTAAATCGTCGTCTATTTGTTGTTTTGGACCAAAATGATTTATCATCTTAACCGTCGTTTTTGTGGGGAGATATGTATAAAGCAACATTTAGCGATTTAGCCATAAAAAACAAGTACAAAAGCAATTGGTCAGTGTATAAATGTGTAAAAAGTGCAGTTACTACATATGGCTAAAAGTTGTGTAAATCACATGTCCAAGTTTAGAATGATAATATTGGAGGAATCTTGGATGTTGTTAGCTTCTATCTGTATTTAACGTACTTGTTTTGAAGTTTGAACAATTATGTATCGAGCAATAGAACTAAAGTAGTGTATCTCCTTCGGATATTTTACATGTGCTAGAATTGCGCTCCAATTGTTGTTTTCTTTATAACTTGATGCCACTATAGGCTTAGTACATATCTCTATGTGTATCAGTGTATGTGTGTTTGTGGATGAGATAGTCTCGACTTGTTTGTAGAATATGGATATTCAATTTCATCTAATTTTTCTGTGTATTTACTTTATAAAAGTTATTTGTAACATAAGATCATCGTATAGTATAAGTACTCGAGAAATGTTTACATTCAGAAATCTTGGTTAGGATTTTAAATTTGATGACAAGGAGCTCAAAATGAAAGTTTCAAAACAATAATACAGTACTATTTATGATTATATAACGATATATTGGCTTGGAATATGAATTTATGATGATGATCTGAGCATGATTTTATAAGTACCTGCAACTCTATGTTAACTGTGTCAGATACTTCTTTCTTTGTTGGTTTTAAACATCTGAAAGTAATAGTTTTTTATATAGCGGCAACTATACGCTAACAGTTTTAAAAACCATATGATAATGAGTTGAACTTGGGAAGTTTAAAGTCACCTATTACATTGTCATTTCTCTTCTTATCTATGGTCTACAACTGAATAATACATCTACTGGTGCATTGACGGATTGTACTCGTATTTGGCTCATTTCTAGTGAAATTCCGTTGCCTAGTGAAATCAATAAAGTTGTAGTTCAAGCGCACTGGCTGCCAAAGTTGGTTACCATACTTTTTGGTTATGTTGTGTTTGGTTCTATGCAATTTTTAGTTCTTGATATCTAACTAGTTAAGCTTCTACTTCTGGAAGTCATTTCTAATTTTCATGAAAATGGATAAGCTCATAAAGTTTGAATTATTTGCATGTACCTTAATCTGATAAACATGCATCACACTTTCTTTTTCTCTCTGCCTGATTGTTTCTTTGACACCGTCTTTCCTTATACAAGATTCTGATGATACTTTTTTCACCATGTCCAGTTTGAAAATCATGAGTTCTAATGGAGGAGGTGTTCTCTCTGACAAAGATAAAAACATAGCTGTGAGTTCAAACTTTGATGTTGGCCAGCTGAACCAGGCAGTCCAGGATGTGAATTTGGATGCGGGTGTGGCGGTTATCGCCAAAAAGAACAAGAATAGAGCTGGAACTGTTGAACTGTCTAAACATTGTGCTTCTCAGACTCCTAAACCAAACCCATGGGTTCAACCCTTACAGAACAAGTCTCTAAGCAATGTGTGGGCCAGCCAGATGGGGGGCAGGACTGGCAGAGGTGGTGCTAGAGTCCAACCAATGCTCACACACTCTGGAAGCAACAACACTCCCACAAATGTGATTCCTCCACCGCTACAGAGTGGATGGAACTGGAGCTCAAGGCCTGCAAGGAAGTTGGAAAATGATCCAGTGCCAAGTCCTCATCCTTGTGGTATGGATGAAGATGTTAAAGATAATGATGAAACTGAAGAGGAGCTTGATTTGTCTGATGATGAGATTCTGAGTGACGAGTATGATTCTGATGAGATGCCAAAAAGCCATGAGGAGATGAAGAAGAACAAGTGGTATGCTGCCTTTTTTGCAACTTTGGATACCCTCACTCCTGAACAGATCAATGAACCAACTAGGCAATGGCATTGCCCGGCCTGTCAGAACGGTCCAGGTGCTATTGACTGGTATAACGGTCTGCAGTCTCTGTTGACCCATGCTAAAACAAAAGGGACCAAAAGGGTAAAGATTCATAGAACTCTTGCTGTTATTTTGGAGGAAGAACTGAGAAGAATTGGCACTACAGTGCTACCAATCAAGACTGAATCATATGGACAGTGGAAGGGACTCACAGCAGTTAAAGACAAGGAGATTGTGTGGCCACCAATGGTTGTCATCATGAATACACACCTTCAGCAAGATGAAAACGGAAAGGTATATTAATCAAAATAGTGTTTGTCAATGTATATTTGATTCATGTCATAATTGAATATACTAAAATGAAAATATCCTTGCAGTGGATCGGGATGGGAAACCAAGAGCTTCTTGATTACTTTGGCTCTTATGAAGCAGCGAGAGCGCGTCATGCATATGGGCCTAGAGGCCACAGGGGTATGAGCTTGCTGATCTTTGAGTCCTCTGGTATAGGATACACTGAAGCTGAGCGACTATGTAAGCATTTTGAAGATCAAGGCACTGACAGAGCTGCGTGGGATCATCACCCTATTCTGTTCTATCCTGGGGGTAAAAGGCAGCTATATGGCTACATGGCAACAAAGCAAGATATGGATTTATTTAATCAGCATTCACATGGTCTGTCATTCTTTCTTTTTCCATTTTTGCTCTTAAGATTTTGAAATGTCTTTGACTTGTTTAATATTTGTTTAGGAAAAGCAAAATTGAAGTTTGAGATTGTTTCTTACCAAGAAAAGGTTGTTGCTCAGCTGAAACAAATGAATGAAGACAACCAGCAATTGATTTATTACAAGAACAAAGTTGTCAAAGAGCAAAGGCATTCAAAAGCGTTGGAAGAGTCGTTTGGAGTGGTATCTCAGAGACTGAGGAAAACTGAAGAAGAAAACCGCATGGTGAGGGAGAGAACAAAACGCTTTCATGAAGAAAACAAGGAAGAGGTATATTTATAATAATATTAGAAATCTTCCCGCGCAAATTGCATAATATTGTCATTACTGTTTTGGTTCCTTTTTTGTAATTTAGTTTCATGATGTGTTTTGAATTAGATGGATTATCAAGAACAGTTCTTTAAGGACCAGCTGAAGGTAATCATAGAGGCCAGGAATGCGAAAGAAGGCGAGTTTGATAAGCTGCAGCAGGAAGAACGCATGAGGGTGGAACAAGCTTATTCTGAAGTGGATCCTGAAAATAGGTATTGGCACATTACTCAAGTTCTATAAACAAGTTATAGATTCTCGGTTGTTGTAAGGAGTCAACATACACCGTATTGAGCTAAGTGTTTTGTTTGTATAGTGATGAGAAGTATGACCAGATGAAACAATTTGAGGAAGAGAGGGAGAAGCTGATGAAAGTGCATGAAAAGACTATGGCTGAAATGAAGAGCAAGCACTGGAAGGAAGAGATCGGGTTAGAGGAAAGGTTTAACACCAGGTTGTCTCAGTTGATGGAAAGGTACACCCCCAAACCATGAAATTCAAGGCTGACGAAACCGAACAGAGGTGATAATATCATAATCTAGTTGAGTCAAGACTTTACGATTTTTGTTACTTTTATTTTTGAAAACCTTTTCACCCTTGAGGGTTGATATGGAATGAGGGTGCTAATATGCTAATCTCATATGAATGATTAACAATTGGAGCTTATGACTTCAGACATCAAACTGCTTGAATTGCAATTAGCTGCCAATATTTCTAGTGGTAAATTTGTTTTGTTGCTGACTACTGAGTATGTCATTTGGTTAATTTGGCTGCCAATATATTATGTGTTGCATTTATTTTGTCGCTAACTACTGAGTATCCCTTTTGGTTAATTTGGTATTCAAAGAATGCTACGATCTTCGCCACCAAATGACTATACTTAAAAGGTAAGTATCAAAGTTTGTTATCAGTTGATTTAATCGAAATTGTACAGTATATGTCGTTTCATTTATGTTTGCAAAACACGTAGGAGATCATGTACATAGCACAAAAGCATGAGTCGTTCTGGCAAAGACCCACGGTCAATGCAAATATTTGATCAAAAATCCGTAGTTTCATTTTAATTAGTTTTTAACTATCATTCAACTTTTTTAAAAGAACACTCATGAAACACGAGTCCTTTTTTCTTTTGTCAAATGAAATGCAATGTAGCATCAATGAGCAACACACTAGGATTGTTTTTAATGGTCCAACTCTGATTGTCCGTCCCTGTTTTCAGTGCCCAACTGAAAAAGACATGTAAATTAAAGGTCGACATCTCATGTTCGAGCCTTGATTTCCTCGTATTGTCCATGGGACAGGTCGATAGGAGCAGTAGAAAAATGGCATCCACCTGACCAGTTGGTGGGAGATGGAGAGGAGGCATTCACCCTTTATATACACCAGTCGTCAATAATTTAATGGCGTAGAACTTATACTAACTAGACCATCTTTATAAACTTCATAATAAATTGGAACCGAGAGAACGCACCTACTAACTAACGAGACCCATCTTTAATCTAAATTATATATAACCTTGTATTGTAACATCTGATTCTAATATCCTATATGTTTTACAAATTGAGAACACTAAAAGAAAATTTTGATCAAAAACTAAAAACTAAATTACCACCCAAACCAGCCCATAATCGGATGTTTCTCCATAACGTAGGATGCATGCTTGATTGACTCGAACGTTGTGGCTATGGGGTGGTTTTGGACTTGAACATAAGATCTAGTGCTATTTGTGATGAAGATGCCCTGCTTATCACCAATTGAGTGACATACTATTGGCGATTTGTTCCATCATTTAATTTCCTATGCAACTAGGCATAACAGTATCTCTTATGTTAAACACTAATTTTACAAGTGTAAAGAAGAAATCTTTTTCGTCATTATACCACTGCCTCCTACAACCTATTTTATTCATAACAAATAAAATTGGTCACTAAAAAGCAATCCTTTTATTATCAGCCTTTTTGACAGATCTGTTTATATACCAGGATCGATCTTGGAATTGGCAGAGGGAAATATCTTCTGTTTTATAAGTAATGTAGGTTATCCTTTTCACACTCAATTACATCTTTACACTAAAATAGGAGGAAGATTTTATTAAACAAAAACAACCAAAAGATCTTTCCAAATTATATCAAATCATTTCCTTTTCATTCTTGAAAATAACTCAAAACCTCAAACTTATTTTAAATTCATTTGGATTCTTTCTTTTCTCCTTTTGAAAAAAAACTCAAGAACATAAGTTTTATAATCAGAATCCGTAATTTACAGTACTTTTTTATTTCAATTTTAATATAGGGTTTAGTGCGCCAAAATGTAATAAACTATGCCCAAAAAGTTATAATGTGCACGAACTAAGCCCGACCTTAGTTTATGCACGAACTTGTAAAAAATGTTTATATCATGCAAAATGCATACGTGACAACTCATATCAGCTACGTGGCACCCATATCAGCTGCCACGTGCAAGTTTTTTATTGGTCGGTCATGCTTTTTGCATGATATAAACATTTTTTACTAAGTTCGTGCATAAGATAAAGGTCGGACTTAGTTCATGCACACTATAACTTTTTGGGTATAGTTACATTGCACTAAACCCTTTAATATATATGTCACGCTGAGTAGTCAACATATCAACTCACCTTATGTCCTACAAAAACAGCCCATATGTATAGGTTGGAGAAGGTAGTTGTGACTATAGTTATCCAACTCAGTTACAATAATACTAGTATTTCTTTATCTAAGAAAAAAAATTTACATCTCTAGATATAAAAAAATTTATACAATTATTGATAATGAAGCACATTTTTTTTTTTTACGAATCTATTTATTTACTCCATTCGAAAAGAAACAATTATAACATTCGTGACTTCTATACATATAGCTTATAAGGCCTACCTTTTAGTTATAAAAGGTTTGGATTTCAATTATGGAGTTTCCTTCTGGTCGAAATACATTTGGTTAACGTATCTCAACAACGAGATTACGATCTCCAACATTGATCTGTTTATTTTTTTTGATCCATCATTTTTGTGGCAAAATGATTGATAATCAGAACCCAAACAGAAACAGGGTTATGATGTAGGATGCATATCTAACTCATTCAACAATGGTGTCTATAAAGACTCTCGTAGTTGAACCTAAAAACTTAAGTTATTTGCGATAAAGATGCTCATACATATTACCAATTAAGTTACACGTTATTGGCGATTTGGTCCATCATTCAAGGGAGGCTATACTAAGGATTTTCCGGTGTTAACACTAATCTTTACATTAAGTATTAAGTTTAGTGTAAGTAATAAATCTTTTTGTCATATTACTTTTTTACATGGTTTACTATGGGGTTCGGAACTTCGGATGCAAGTTTTGAACACATTAAGTGAGCAAGCTTCTACAAGGTGTCATTTTCATGGTTTGATGAAAGCTGAAATGAAGCA
Organism: Erigeron breviscapus; assembly: GCA_034093135.1. Taxonomy (NCBI): domain Eukaryota; kingdom Viridiplantae; phylum Streptophyta; class Magnoliopsida; order Asterales; family Asteraceae; genus Erigeron; species Erigeron breviscapus. The sequence continues at coordinate 114,577,361 of CM067167.1, read as the reverse complement.
TCTTTTGAGCACTCAGGTTAGTTTATTCGAAGTCGTTGAAGATGTTAGATCGTCAACTTTTCTTTGGATTCAAAATAGGTATAAACTTTATTCTAGTTATGGAAAGACTGGTGTAATTTCACTTTCTGACATTTTTTTCGCCTCTAGCGTCTTAATGGTCTGACAACTTTAATGAAATTTGCGGTTTGGAAAAAAAGATCAGACTTCATGTTGAAACTACTCCACGACAACGAAATCATGGTTTTGGTCAAAGTCATATCACTTATAATATAACTAGATTATACTCGTCACATAAGTATTAAATAATTACTAATTACTTATTAGGGCATCTACAATGGTAGGTTAATGGATGACTTTTTTTATACAAAAAAGCTATTGAAAAGCTTTTTATCATTGGGAGAAATGACTTTTTTCTTCAAAAGGTTGACATTCTTCAACCTATTGAAGCAAAAGCTTTTTTTCTTACACACTCAATGTAATCAAGGAAAGTGGAGGGAAAGAGGTTTTGAAAATTATATTATTTTAAAAATAGTGTGATAAAGAAAAAAAGCTATTAATAGCTTATTACCATTGGGGATGCTCTTAGTGCCATTTTATTAAATGATAAATTAAAATATCAACATAATAAAAGAAAAGGATAAACAGAATTTAACACTAAGAAAAATTTACCAATAAATTTTACAATAGGATAACGTAATTACAATAAATTAAAAAAAAAAATTGTTTAGTCAATATTTTTTGCAACATTAATGCTACTTATTACATGTAGATTGATAATGTATATACTGAATTGTATGAGAGATGGCTTACCTAGATGAACCATACTTTTGAACAATCGAATTCTTGGAAGATCTGAAGAATAATAATAGACTTTTATCATTACTCAAATTCAAAATTCAAAATATCATTTATATAAGGATAATGATAAATCAACCTAATTGGTATGCCTAATAATCAACCTAATTATAGGATGGTGACATGTGGAAAAATCAGGGGGCAAGATTAGGAAAGAGAATTAGTGGAATCCACATGTCAAATTCTTAAGGTGTTAGGTTGATTTTTAGGCATATGAATTAGGTTGATTAATCATTTTCCTTTATATAATAGTCATATAAAAGAATCTTTAGACAATCACAAATAAGGTGTTAAGTCAGTCTCTTGCTCCCTTGGAATCATAGAACATATATTTTTGATTGTTTAAAACTCAAAGTAAGGATGAAAAAGTTATACCATATATTTTTAATTGTTTAAAAATGAAAGTCAAGCTTAAATAAACCAGAAAATGCCACATACGCTAAAATCTTAGTTGGCAAGAGAAGATAAGTGCCACATAGGAAAAAAACTATCATCTCATAGTTATATAGAGAGACTAGCTTAAGGACCTGGGTGACTACTCGGGTAGTATTATGAAAACTAATTATAGTAAAAACAGTTGTAATGTAAACATTATACGCGAAAGAGATAAGAGCATTTAATAGGCTCACCGAATATCCCTGCATGTATAAAATGTAAGGTCCTGGTTACTTTCCAGAACTGCAATCCGTGTATGAATGCGATAGACAACATCACAAAAAATAGACAAACACACAACATAATGAACATCAACGATCATTTATTATTATTTCAAAGCATAACGATAGACAATAGAATGAGCACTTCTGTTGGGTAAAAAAAAACAGTTCCATGAAAGAAAACATACCAAAACAAACCAAACCAAGCTAAAAACTGAAATTGTCTAAAATGGACTGAACTAAAATGCAATAACTCGAACAGAGTAGCATGAAAAAAGAAGCAGGTGATCGTTGATGTAGGCTTCAACTTAAAGATTCTCCATCTTCGGTATCTTCAATGAGGAAACATCGGGACGATTCTTTGAAGAAGATGCCTTGAACATGACATGAGTTTCATCGCCCACAACCTCAATTTTTCTTTTTGTACCAGGACTGGACGCAGTGCTTTTCAATGGTTCATTATGGGTAGCTGTATCTCCAGTCACCGAAATTGCATCCTAACAGAGTTGGAAAACAAAAAATTAGAATATGTTTTTTCTTTAATTAGGGGGTAGTTCCTATATGTAGAATAAGAAATAGAATATCTTAAATACATACCTTTGAGATAGCAACTTTTGATTCAATTGACTCTATTTTGACATCAGCCTCTTGGGGGATATCGGGGATATCCTGGTAAAAAAGATGTATCACCATGAAGCATGAATATTGAAAAAAGTATGGATAAGAAAAAGCGTCATGAAGAAAGGTTAGATAAGATGATTAAAATGTTACCTCAAGCATTGGAATTAATTCCAAAACAGAGTTGTTGATATCTTCATCGACACTTAGCTTATTAACAGTATAAACACGATAGTTGTGCTTAAGATTATAATCCGAAACCTTGATCTTAAACACGGTAAAAGTTAATTTTGCATTCGTGTTGAGTAAGCAAGAACTTTCCCGTATTTGCTGCAAGACCAAAGTTCGATATCACCTTGACAGCCCCTTTTTCTAGCAACATTTCAAACTGGGAAAAAGGTTTCTTTTGACAGTCGCTTGGATTTTGTTACCCTGTTGCAATCATAGTTTAATGTGGCAAGCATAATCCCAGTAAAATATTGAAAACTAAAAGTATACATAACTATACAATAAAAGGGAAATGCTAACAATACTTGCTCGCCCAAGAGGACCATATGCTTGCAACCATGCCAGGGTTGTTGGTGTACGTCTGTTTCCACAATCTTAGAATTTTCACTTTTATCTTCCATGATTCCTCCGTCTCAGCATTCACAACATTAAGAGGCGCTATGGTCATAGTAGAAGAAGCTATTGCAGTATAAGATATGAAGAGAGTATTTAAAGGTGTGTTGAAGGGAGATACTTGATCCTCCAAAATATGACACATATATATAGGAGGGGCAACAGATGAACAAATTGGTGATAAGATCCGTATTTGGGGTATTTCAAATTGTTGATAACATCTGAATAACCTTTAAAGTTGTTAAATGTTGATAAGATTTCTTTTAAAAAACTAATACACGTACACGATTTATATATTTCAAAGTTGAATCCCCAAAAATAAGGGAACAAAAATATCTATCTGGAGGTTTAAATCCCCAAAAATAATCGTTTATTTCAAAACCTAATATGTTTAGTAAATATGAAAATACGAAAATAATTTTTTAAAAAAAAGAATCTAACATGAATTCAAACTATTTGATAATCCCTAATAAGAAGCAATCTAAACTTCTTTGACAAATTCTCTAAATGGCATACACAACTTTTTTGCATCCGTGATTATTTAGCCTAAAAATTCAAATTTAAACCATGATTATTCTTTTTTGTCATATATAAAAAATTCGAGATAGTTATCCATGTTATATTCTAAATTACTGCATTTATGTTATCAAACAATCAATTTTCGGATGAGCATCAAAATTAATATGGTTAGTAATTAACAAAAAAAAAAATTAAAATTAAGAAGAAACTAACCTGGATTCAAAATATTTGACATATTCCTTTAAATCAATGTATAAGAACGATCAACATCACATAAACATATTATGTGTGTGTAGTCGCACGCCCAAAAAGTTGTGGGAAAAGAAAATGGGGAGTCAAATGGTGCTATTGTCTGCAAAACTTCCATTCGATTAGATTCATGTATAAAAGAGATTGGGGTTGAAATTGGGGTATGAAATAAGGGTTCATGAATTTTTAAATTGGGAATTCACGTGAATATATGTTTGATGTTGTATATGCAAAGATTTAATTAATTTGGACTTGTTGTGTAGTTTGTTTAGTAGTCAACTGATGACATCAATTTTTTTAATCAAATTAATGTATTAAAGGGTTTTATAGAGCCAAATCAGCTTTTTTTTAGCTACTTTTTTGGTTAGGACTTCAGTTTTATTTAGAGAAAAGATTTCATCCATCAAGTTAAAACATAAAGATATCTTTAATGTTAGACATTGTTTGCTTTTTTTTTAGATTATCATCTAAATTTGAATATCACATTTAAATGTTAATAATTATATCTATTTGTTTTTGTAAAATTATCTAAATATTTATAATTTTGAATAACATTATTTATATATAAACGATTTTTAAAAGGGGGAACCATTAGCTTACGGCAGATCTAGTAATGAAAGGACTGAACTCGATAAACCGAAAACACAAGATTTTTTTTTTTTTTTTTTTTTTTTTTTTATATCCCCACTGCGCCGCAGTGGGTTGAGAACTCTCCCACTGCGCCGCAGTGGGAAATCTCGGACTCAAGTCCAGAAAAGCCCCACTGCGCCGCAGTGGGTTTGACACTCTCCCACTGCGCCGCAGTGGGAAATCTCAGAAAGCCCCACTGCGCCGCAGTGGGATTGACACTCTCCCACTGCGCCGCAGTGGGAGAAAAAAACTGATAAGGCCGTGGGATTCCACTGCGCCGCAGTGGGCAAAACCACCCCCACTGCGCCGCAGTGAGCATCAGCACAGCAAACCTAAAAATCATTTCAACACTTGCTCAAGCTTGTGACTTTCAAAATTCACAACAAACATCTTAAAACACAATTCAGGAATTGATATCCACTTCATGGACACATTTTAAACATAAATTACACATCAACTCGTTTCGAATTCCATGAACACCATCAAACGGGTCATTTACCCATTATGACACAATTTCGACCAAAATGCAACTTCACAAACTTTCCAAAAGCTTTATTCCTGGACTTTTACATAATTTTAACAAGAGAATGACCATCAAATCAAAATGTACCAAGAGCCATGAGGAGAGGGATTTCTAAGCCTCTAAACCAAAAGTTGACATTCATCCAAGAATGCCCTAATACCTTCAAGTCTTCTAAAAATACTTCAAGCTCTAAACCAAGGCTTTCAATTCAACAACACTAGTTCCTTCTTCTGGAACTACCTATAAAATGGTAAACAACTAAAATATAAGCAAAGGCTTAGTGAATATACTTGCATACATTTACGATTACGAAGGAGGGCAAGTACAAGGACTATCACATGCAACCTATGACATCGTCATGCCACATTTACATACTCACCTTGCACATTAAACAACATATATGGATCCATTAGAGAATATCGGGGTTCTTAGGCCCCGAGAGGTTCTTAGGCCTTTTCTCAAACAACAATAGGGGTTCTTAGGCCCCGGAGGTTCTTAGGCCTCATAACATTTGACCCCACCCGGCCCGGGTCTAGCCAAATCAATTACCACACATGAATATCACATTTCAACATGATGTGGTCAATTGACCCAACGTAAACATAAAGGTATGCAAATATACTCACCTCCTCCGCAACTAGATCAACAAAGCTAAAACGATTAAGCACAAACAAGCTTCAACCTATAATCATGTCATAAGAATGCATAAGCTTATAATCACGACTTGACTAGCTTAACCTAGCCATACTCAATCACTAGCCTTTCTAAACCCAAAACCCAACCCATTTGTCATTGAGTTACTTTCATCTTTAACAACAACATTAGGTAGTTCATCCTACCATTTTCATCCGCATTTCCATAACTAGCAAAATTCATCTTTTCATATTAACTAAAATTTTCACATGAACTTATTCATTTCATAATCAAACTCATCATACAACTCAATGACAACTAGGTTAACTAAGGAATTGGGGAATTTAACCATAATTCATTTTCTAGCAAAACCCCCAAATTGGTTCATCCATGAACCCTAATTTCAAAAGAGAGATGGAAATTAACTAGGGGAAAAATCAATACCTCAACAAACAATTAGTTAATTCAAGACTTGAATTGGAAGTTCTCCTTCCTCTCTTTTCTTCTTACAAATTTGGCCACCACCACCCCAATTACAAACCCTAACTTTAATTTCTTGAATGAAGGTTACTTGGTGGTGATTGTTATTATTATTATGATTTCTATTCTTGAACTTGAGAGGATTTATCTTTGTTTTTGAAGAAATGTGTGAAGGAATGCATGAAAGAAAATGATGAAGAGGAGAAATAGAGTGGAAGCATGACTCATCAGGCAAAAGAGTTGGCTGGCACATCCTAGAGATGCCACGCCCCTTATTCAATTTTGTGGGTATTTTACCCGCTATCCGTTAAAGTTCCAACTAAATTAACCCCATAACTCAAAATTAAATACTAGGAAATTAATTTAATGTCAAAACTATGAAAAAGGGGTTAATTTCTTGTACCTTAAAATCTTTGGGGTGTTACAACTCTCCCCCACTTGGAACGGATCACGGCCTCGTGATCCAAGCCATATGCAAAGACGGATAGTAAACTAGAACATCATGCTCGGACTCCCACGTATAATCGGACATCTTACCATGCTTCCACAAAATCTTATAAGTCCTCACCGTCTTATTTTGTACCCTTCTAAGTTCTTCTTCAACTATGGCAATCGGCTCTTCAATGTAGTTCAACTTGTTATCAATCTCAATTTCATTTAATGGCACATAAGAAGACTCCTCGGCAAGGCATTTTCTAAGATGAGACACATGGAAAGTTGGATGAATTCCCGAAAGTTCATCCGGTAACTCCAAACGATAAGCAACCTTGCCAACCTTGGCCAATATTTTAAACGGGCCAATGAAACGAGGACTTAGCTTTCCACGCTTTCTAAACCGTAGAACACCTTTCCACGGGGAGACTTTCAACAAAACACGATCGCCCACATGAAACTCAATCGGTCTCCTCCTTTTATCCGCATAAGACTTTTGCCGATCTTGAGCCGCTTTAATCTCTCTTTGATCACATCTATCTTTTCGATGGTTTTAACACTACTTCCGTGCCACCTATTTCTCTTTGACCTACTTCTCCCCAACAAATTGGAGATCGACATTTCCTCCCATACAACATTTCATAGGGCGGCATTTGGATGCTAGAATGGTAGCTATTGTTGTAAGAGAATTCTACCAAAGGCAAGTGAAGATCCCAAGTGCCTCCAAAATCGATTATACATGCCCGAAGCATGTCTTCAAGCGTTTGAATGGTTCTCTCACTTTGACCATCCGTTTGTGGGTGATAGGCGGTGCTAAGCTTGAGCTTGGTACCCATATCTTCATGAAATTTCCGCCAAAAGTGAGAAGTAAATCGAGTGTCTCTATCCGAAACAATGGAGATGGGAACTCCATGTCTAGCTACAACTTCCTTCACATAGATCTTTGCCAACAACTCGGATGAAGATGCCTCACGAATAGGAAGAAACAAAGCACTCTTGGTTAACCTATCAACTATTACCCATATCGAATCGAATTGGTTTCTAGGTGTCTTGGGCAATTTGGTGACGAAATCCATAGTAATATCTTCCCACTTCCATTTGGGAATTTCCAAGGGTTGCATCATACCATAGGGCTTTTGATGTTCCGCCTTCACTTGTGCACACGTCAAACACTTTTCAACGTATTTCACCACATCCCGCTTCATTCCGGGCCACCAATACTCTACTTTCAAGTCATGATACATCTTTGTAGCACCGGGATGAATAGAATATTTGGATTTGTGGGCTTCATCAAGTAGAACTTGTTTCAACTCACAAGAGAATGGGATCCAAATCCTTCCAAAACGTACGGTAAGGCCACGAGAGTCCTTAGTAAAATATTGAATTTGACCTTGTATTCTTTCTTTCTTAGGATCTCGTTGCAAAGCCTTTTCTTGAGCTTCTCTAATTTGATCAAAGAAGTCATTAGTGATCAAAACCCAAAGGGGTGAAACGACTAAGGCATGATGAGAACTCTTCCGACTCAAGGCATCCGCTACCACATTAGCCTTCCCGGGATGATACAAAATTTCGCAATCATAATCTTTCAAGAGATCTAGCCATCTACTTTGGCGATTGTTGAGATCTCTTTGCTCAAAGAAGTATTTGAGGCTTTTATGATCGAATAGATAGTAAACTTGACTCCATAGAGATAATGGCGCCAAATCTTCAAAGCAAATACCACCGCCGCTAGCTCCAAATCATGAGTAGGGTATCGTTTTTCATGCTCTTTCAATTGCCTTGAAGCGTAGGCGATGACTTTACCCCGTTGCATAAGAACACAACCTAGGCCATTAGACGATGCATCACAATATACCACCATATCTTCAAGTCCATCCGGTAAAACAAGAACCGGTGCTTGACTTAGCCTTTCTCGAAGTTGTTGAAAAGCCAACTCTTCTCGCTTTTCCATTCGAACTTGATATTCTTTCGAGTCAACTTGGTCAATGGGGAAGCTATTTTAGAGAAGTCTTGAATAAAACGACGGTAATAGCCCGCTAGACCAAGGAAACTCCTAATCTCCGACGGATTCTTTGGTTGCTCCCACTTCATCACTGCATTAATCTTGGCCGGGTCCACCATAATTCCCTCACTATTAACAACATGGCCAAGAAATTGCACTTCTCTTAACCAAAATTCGCATTTGGAGAATTTGGCATAGAGTTTCTCCTTGCGTAATGCTTCCACACTTACAAATAACTCCATGATCGGTTGAGCTTTTAGAGTAAATAAGAATATCATCAATGAATACGATTACGGATTTATCGAGCATAGGGCGACAAACGCGGTTCATGAGATCCATGAAAGCCGCGGGAGCATTTGTAAGACCAAAAGGCATGACAACGAACTCAAAATGACCATAACGAGTACGGAAGGCGGTTTTAGGAATATCTTCATCACGTACTTTGAGCTGATGATAACCCGAACGAAGATCAATTTTAGAAAAACAAGAAGCTCCTTGAAGTTGATCAAATAAGTCGTCGATTCTAGGCAGAGGGTATTTGTTCTTTACGGTGACTTTGTTGAGTTCACGATAATCAATACACATACGCATACTTCCATCCTTCTTTTTGACAAAAAGTACCGGTGCGCCCCAAGGAGAGTTACTAGGTCGAATAAAACCCTTATCAAGTAATTCTTGTAGTTGCTTCATCATCTCTTGCATCTCCGATGGAGCCAAACGGTAGGGAGTTTTGGCAATGGGGTTAGCCCCCGGAATGAGATCAATGGAAAACTCAACTTGCCGTTCGGGAGGAATGCCCGGCAAATCTTCGGGAAAAACATCGGCGAATTCACTAACAATAGGGATGTCTTCAATAGATAGAGGTTTCTTTTCAACATCAACGATGTGAGCAAGATAAGCATGACATCCATGAGAAATGTAACGTTTGGCACGAGCAAAAGTACATACGGAAATAGAACGTTCCTTCCTATCACCATACACCACCAAGTCTTCGCCTTTAGAAGTCTTCAAATAAATCGCCTTTTCATCACACGCGATTTTGGCGTTACATGAGCTCAACCAATCCATACCCAAAATTACATCAAACTCCCCCATCGGAAAAGGAATTAAGTTAGCTTGGAAAAATTCCGAAGAAATTTTAATTTCACATCCCCTATACACATCCTTCACGAATTCCATTCTACCATTACCAACCTCAACTTGCAAAGTATTTTCTAGACACGACTTTGACACGGGAATAACATGAATTACTCTAGTTGCAACGAATGATCTATTCGCCCCCGAATCAAAGAGAATTCGCATAGGCACATTATAAACAAGAAATGTACCTGTGACAACATCATCCGTGTTTCTTGCTTGATCCACAGTGAGTTGAAAGGACCTTCCTCGTTGATTCCCATGGATTTGGGCGTTTTTCCTTTCCGCTTCCCTCCTCTTTTCTTCGAGTCTCTCCTCTGGGTCAACTTAGGGCATGAGCTTCTCATGTGGCCCTCCTCAAAGCATTTGTAGCATATGATGGCCTTTTGTGGCTTGGACCTGCACTCCTGGCTTGAATGCCCCGGTTTCCCACAAGTAAAGCAACCTCTCCCCGACACCTTACACACTCCCCAATGATTCCTCTTGCACGGTCGGCACCAAGGGATATTCTTTCTAGTAGAGTAGTTGCCGGAACTACCCTCTTGTCTAAATCGTTTGTTCGGAGAGTTGGTCCCCTCATGCTTCCTCTTCAACTCACCATCATCATCAACTCTTGATTGTTCAATTTCATGGTCTCTAGCCACATCCGCCAACATGGAAAAAGACTCCATTTGACGTAGGCTTATCTTCTCCCTCAAGCTCTTCTTCAACTTCATATAGAATTGCTCCTTTAACAATTGGTCGTTCTCAAGAAATTCCGGACAAAATTGAGCCTTGTCCAAGAAGTGGGCTCGAAATTCGTTCAAACTCATACTACCTTGACAATCATTGAGAAATTCACTTCTCAACTTGGTCACTTCAGCTTCTGATCTAAACTCCTTGAAAAACATAGTCTTGAATTCGGGCCATTCAACATGATCTAATGCTTCCTTCTTTATTGCCAACAAACTATCCCACCATCTCTTTCCACTGTTCCTTAGCATACCAACCGCAAAGATGACCTTCAGGTGCGAGGGACATTGACTAGTGCGGAATGCCCCTTCAATCTCAGATATCCATCGTGTACAAATGATGGGATCACGATCACCGTGATACTCCGGTGGGTGACACACTTCAAAGTCTCGAAAAGTGAACTTCTTCTTGTAACCCCTTTCTCCCGTCACTTCCACTTCTTTCTCTTCTTCATCCTTTTTGTCCTTACCCTTGCCATCCCTCTTCTCAAACTCTAGTTGAACATTCAAAGCCACTTCTTCTCTGATCATTTGAGCTATGTGATCATTCACAGCCCCTTCCATAGTCTCATTCAATTTCTTAAGTAGTAGGGGTGTATATTTCTCTAATGCTCTCCCTATTTGATCCGAGATATCCATGCTACCTTCGGCAAATATGGGCTCTTCTTCTTCGCTCTGGTTGCGGTGCTCTTCTTCAACATTATGATACTCGGCCATACTTCAATAAGAGTAGATAAAACGAATTTAATCACGCAACCTATCTAACTCTATGACTAGAAGCCAAAACTTATAACTTAATACTACACCGTCCCAAGGTTTGATGCCGCTAGTTTATAAATTTATTAGTATTTCAACCGCAATAAGGCCGGCTTCTTATTGTGCTTTAAATACTAACAAATAGATAATCTAACATTATCAAGCACATCTTTCAGTCCCATATAGAATTTCGGTTACCTAAGGTCGAGTCTCAACTAAGGTTTAAGTCTAGGCACTCTCTACACAAGGGAATACCTAAATCCCTTAAACCTCGGCTTTGATACCAACTTGAAAGGACTCAACTCGATACCGACCAAAAATAGATTTTTTTTTTTTTTTTTTATTTTTTATTTTTTTTTTTTATATACCCCACTGCGCCGCAGTGGGTGGAGAACTCCCACTGCGCCGCAGTGGGAAATCTCGGACTCGGGTCTGGAAAAGCCCCACTGCGCCGCAGTGGGTTTTACACTCTCCCACTGCGCCGCAGTGGGAGGAAGGAAATTATGGCAGTGGGTTTTCACTGCGCCGCAGTGGGCAAAACCAACCCCACTGCGCCGCAGTGAGCATCAGAAACAGCAACCCTAAAAATCATTTCAACACTTGCTCAAGCTTGTAACCTTCGAAATTCAAAACAAACATCTTAATACACAATTCAGAAATTGATATCAACTTCATGGACACATTTTAACATAAATTACAACATCAACTTGTTTCGAATCCCCTGAACACCATCATATGGGTCATTTATCCATTTTGACACAATTTCGACCAAAATGCAATTTCACAAACTTTCCCAAAAGCTTTACACCTGATCGTTTACATAATTTTGACAAAAGTATGACCATCAAATCAAAAAGTACCAAGAGCCATGAGGAGAGGGATTTCTAAGCCTCTAAACCAAAAGTTGTCATTCATCCAAGAATGACCTAATACCTTCAAGTCTTCCAAAAACACTTCAAGCTCTAAACCAAGACTTTCAATTCAACAACACTAGTTCCTTCTTCCGGAACTACCTATAAAATGGTAAACAACTAAAATATAAGCAAAGGCTTAGTGAATATACTTGCATACATTTACGAATACGAAGGAGGGCAACGCACAAAGGACTATTACATGTAACCCATGACACCGTCGTGCCATACCTACATGCTCACCTTTGCACAATAAACAACATATATGGATCCATTAGAGAATATCGGGGTTCTTAGGCCCCGAGAGGTCCTTAGGCCTTTTCTCAAACAACAATAGGGGTTCTTAGGCCCCGGAGGTTCTTAGGCCTCATAACAATTGACCCCACCCGGGTCTAGCCAAATCAATTACCACACATGAATATCACATTTCAACATGATGTGGTCAATTGACCCAACGTAAACATAAAGGTATGCAAATATACTCACCTCCTCCGCAACTAGATCAACAAAGCTAAAACGATTAAGCACAAACAAGCTTCAACCTATAATCATGTCATAAGAATGCATAAGCTTATAATCACGACTTGACTAGCTTAACCTAGCCATACTCAAACACTAGCCTTTCTAAACCCAAAACCCAACCCATTTGTCATTGAGTTGCTTTCATCTTTAACAACAACATTAGGTAGTTCATCCTACCATTTTCATCCGCATTTCCATAACTAGCAAAATTCATCTTTTCATATTAACTAAAATTTTCACATGAACTTATTCATTTCATAATCAAACTCATCATACAACTCAATGACAACTAGGTTAACTAAGGAATTGGGGAATTTAACCATAATTCATTTTCTAGCAAAACCCCCAATTTGGTTCATCCATGAACCCTAATTTCAAAAGAGAGATGGAAATTAACTAGGGGAAAATCAATACCTCAACAACAATTAGCTAATTCAAGACTTGAATTGGAAGTTCTCCACCCTCTCTTTTCTTCTTACAAATTTGGCCACCACCACCCCAATTACAAACCCTAACTTTAATTTCTTGAATGAAGGTTACTTGGTGGTGATTGTTATTATTATTATGATTTCTATTCTTGAACTTGAGAGGATTTATCTTTGTTTTTGAAGAAATGTGTGAAGGAATGCATGAAAGAAAATGATGAAGAGGAGAAATAGAGTGGAAGCATGACTCATCAGGCAAAAGAGTTGGCTGGCACATCCTAGAGATGCCACGACCCATCTCTCCAAAAGTGGGTATATTACCCGCTATCCGCTAAAGTTCCAACTAAATTAACCCCAAAACCAAAAATTAAATACTAGGAAATTAATTTAATGTCAAAACTATAAAAGGGGTTAATTTCTTTTACCTTCAAATCTTTGGGGTGTTACAGTTAATTGACATTTTTTTCCCTTTTAATAAAAGATTAAAAGAAAATGATCAATGTGTCTAAAAAATAGGCCTAAAAGTATGCCTAACAAAGAGGGATTGACACATGACAAATTCAATGATAAAGATTATGAAAGAGAAGATGTGGAATCCATGCGTCAAAACTTAAATGTATTATGCATACTTTTAGGCACATTATTAGGCATATTTATCATTATCCAAGATTAAATGATATTTTTGTCCATAGCTTTTACAACTTCCAGGAGTTTCGACCTTCTTTCTCACCTCTTCTCTCCACTCTCTCCAACCATATTATCCCCTTCCTCCTCTTCTGTTACATAAAAAAAAAAAAACGGCAGACGGATCCGTCATCAGCTTCCTCTCTATCTTCTTCTTCGTACGGTATTATTCACGGTGATTACTCCTCAATCTATCCTTGATGCCATTCTCTAGGTAAATTACTCCTTACTTTTTATTAATCGATTATATGTGTAACTACTCATGTTACTATTAGATTTAGTTTTCTTTTCCGTTTTTGAAAGACATAATGATCTTTGTTTTATAGTTTGTTGAAAGAAAAATGGTGTTAGATGAAATGCTTCTAGCCAAATTGTTTGTAATCTTATTTAATATGTTGTATTTTACATCCCATGAGTTTTTTTGTTTTTGTTTTCTGTGAAATTCAAAGGGAGTTGTTAAACTGCACCCTATGTGTTTGATTAATCGTGTTAAACAAATATAGGTATGTACTTCAATACTCTTTTTAAGTCTCTAGGGAGTTATTTATCTACGGAGTATTTATTTTCTTCATGCTTCACTTTAGAAATTGACGACTACAATGGGGATAAGACTACATCGGTTTTTGTAGGTGTAAGAGAATTGGAGAGGGAAATGACAACCTTGGTGAGTTTGATAAGGCTATTTGCATATACAACGAGATATGCACATAATATTAACGCTAAGTCGACTTATGTATGGAGGGAGTATGGGAAAAACGGATGACTTGTGATGGAAGAAGTGTATTTTTTAAGCGGCTCTTGCGGTAAGTCTTCTGTTTTTATGGTGTACATTAAGTTTTGTTGAAAATGCCTAAATGAATAGAAATGAAGGTTTTGTCAAAAACTCAAAATATATGTGTGTGTGTATGTATGTGCATCTGTTTTTGTGTAGGTGCATGGAATATTGGCCGATTACTCCGTTGGAGGGATGTCCAAATTTGCTTACCATCAGCTTAATTTTAAGGCTTTTAATATTGTGATCATGGGGTGATCAGTTAATAAACCTACTCGGTGCTTATTGTTGTCTATCAAAAATATTGTTTGGGTCTATAGAGGTTTGTAGCTTGGTTCAAAATTTGGTGTGCTTTTTATAGCTAATAAGCATGATATACCCGGGTTGCATATATACCATGATTTTGGTTTCGGACTGGTCTGGATAAATCATGTGAGCCCGGCAAAACCTTAGTCTTGATTTATATAACACACTTAAAGTCTGTGATTTAAGATTACGATGGAAGAATGTAATTCCCAACAGTTCCTAATGTGGGTTCTTCGTCATCTTGATGCAATCTTGAATCATTTTTAATTTTTTATGTGCTTCTACTTAATAAATGTATGATCATGGGGTAAAGTATTCTCTTTGCTGTGAACATATTATCCTTCTTATATGCTCAAACCAAAGAACAACTATTGCTTTTACACAAGAATATTTTTAAATCAAAAGTAGGAAATTACAGTTCCATGACTTGCAACAATATTAAGTGTTAAATTTAAAGTACTCTAAGTTATATCAGTTTTATCAATGACGATTCAAGTATACAAATTCATGAAATAGAGCAGCAAGCTCTACTGGGCTGCTTTTGTTTAAACCAAGTAACAGCAGGGTAGGACTAACTTTATAATATAGACTGTAGTAAAATGCTGAACGAAACTCATTTCCATTCCAAACTGGTAACCCGAGACCGGAACCCGGTTGGTCCTACATGGGCAACTAAGTCAACTTTCTTATAATAAAGCCCAGTTTTTTTGTTTTTAACATGTTCATAGTAACTTAAGTTGTTACTGGTGGTATAGTGTGCTATCAGTTTTGCACATTCATAAAGCTCGTGCAATGGATACGTACACTCATACGGGAACAAGATTGTAACACTTGCTCACCACGGAAGAATCATCAACAGAGATAATGACTGCACAAATTGGAATGACCGGGAGGTAATTGATCTCTTTTAAATGGTCAATTTATAATATTGATCTTCTTTTTTTTTTTAATCTTTCATTCTTTCTTTACTGTGTGTGATTGATTATACTTTGAAAGACTAATCTTTCTTATGTGATTGTAACTTTACAGCACTAAGGCATGGTAAGAACAAGGATTGTTAGCTGTTGAATTTGTTCATGGTTCTTTGTCTGTAAGTTTTGAGTTATTACATCTGTAACACTACTACTACAGTATTGGTTATCCGAGTCGATTATGTTTAATCTATTTCTTTGTGATTTAGAATACATATTTATCTCTTGGATATAATGTCTTTGCTAAAACAAAAGGTATGTTTTCATTTTACGTGTATCATTGTTCAACTTAGGAATAACTTGACGTTTTTTTTTTTTTTTGGAAATAGATATGTTAATGTGTCTATGTTGAAAGAAAGAAAAAGTTATCAAAGGTTTGTGCTTCCAATTTTTTGTTTATTAATCGTTATGGTTATACAATACTTGGTTGTGGTTAGTGTTCTACAAAGAGCATAATGTTAGGGTCTGAGATATTCGCTAATGTTTGTTTCAGAGCTCGGGTTACTGATGTGATTTTGGGGTTCATGAAGCTTATAATGGGAGTGTTGTTTGGTCACTATTTACTACTAATGCGGTTTTCGTCAACTATGGTCTTGGGTCATGATACATCTTGCAGATCCAAATTTCTTTCAATAAATATATGTTCGTAATTATCCAAGGGTCATTCAGTTACCACCATATCACTTTCCTACATCAGTAAGCAATACTGCTATTGCTTTAGGTTTTGGGATGTTGAAACTGTGTTTGATGGATTAATGATTTTCTGCATTTACGTTTTTGATGTGGTTCCTTAACAAAAGAATTGACATTAGTTTCAGTTTTTGTTTGGAAATTGGCTTAAAGGATCCACTTTGCAGACCTCTTTCCTATACCAATTATTAAATATTTGATTATTGCTAAGGTGTTTGACAAATTGTGTTAAAGAAACCTAGGGCTACTGAAATTTATCTACTTTATTCCATTTAATTTGGATTTTCATTATGTGCCCATTTTTCAGGTGATATATGTGAATCATTTCTCATATCATTCACGGAAGCATGCTGTGATTGATGTATAGGTAACAAGTTGCTATCCAAACTGTAATCTACTTTACCAACTTGAAGCTGTCTCCTTTAATTTACCACCATGTAAATGTTATAGTAGGCAAATGTATGCTCACTCATTCTTATATTCTCACAATTTTGCTAAATACTTTTCTTATTGACCATGTGATTCACATTCTGCAAACTTTTATTGCAAAGTTTATACAAATAAATAAATATGGAATCAAAACTTTTTTTTTTTTTTTTTGGAAAAGGGATAAAAAATGGCATGGATCACTTCATACCATATGGTGTGAGGTGTATGACAACACCATGGCCCTATAGTTCCACTCATGCTAGAAAAAGCTTATTGATTAAATGTATGTTCCTTAACATTTGTTTCCTTCATTAATCCTGAAATTGGCATCACTTGGCCCACCCACCTGATTTATCAGACACATAAGTCCAAATTCCCTAACACTCTACATCTTCTTTATTTTTAGAACTTAAGGGTGATACATCTTTCATGGATAACAGCAAAGACTGGATAGGCTTGGATGTAAGGAATGGTTCAACACTTTTAATGTAACTTTTAAATTGTCCCGCGGCAAAGCGCGGGGTAACTTACTAGTTTTTAATATTTTAAGTTATGACGATAACTTTAAAATAGATTGGTTTGGCTTAACACATCTTTATCTTTATCTTTATTACTTTATAAAGCATTTACACTTTTTTTTTTCTCAAAAAAGAATTTGATATACCTAATTTGCCCCTCTTTTATCCTCTAGTTTGAATATCATCACTTAATATACAATACCCTTAAAATCTTAACCACTCATTTTCTTCTCTCTCCTCAAATCTCAACCACTTATTTTTTCTCTCTGCTACATAAATCATTTTATTCCTCTAATTCATTCAAAATCTTTTATCTCAAAACCGTACATGGATAAATTATAAAAGTTATATGGGTGTTCTTAAAATTTCATGCTCTTTAATTAGAGATGTCATTCGATATATTTTAGACGAATTTTTAAATCCGAGTACGGAGCCCGTACGACTAAGGAATTTGGTTATCACACTCTATGACATATCACATCCTATGACCTATTACACTCTATAACCTATCACCCCACCATCTCATTGCCGCAACACGCGGTTACTATCTATCGTTTAAAAAAAAATACAAAAAGCAATTTTTATACGTAAATTCAAAAGATGTATGTTTACACTCTATTCTTGAGTTTGTGAGTCCCAAATGTAAGATAGCTAACAAGAACCCGACTGGCAAGTACAACTGATCTTGAAGGACAAGTTCAGTTTTACGATCCAGATTATGGATAACAAGAAATAAATGACTTAAAGTAAATGCAAGAACAAAATGGCAGAAACTATATAAAGATATATATGTATAATCAAGTATGTAGCATTGAGACACGTTGTACTTTTCAATGTATTTGATTTATTGATTTATAAACAATTACAAGGATTGTTGCGGAACAAAGATAAACACCCAAGTGTAAATATCTAAACAATCCCGAAATACAAGTGATCTAAATAACTTGGAAATACTCGTAAGTTTACTTAGAGTATATCTCACAAGTTGCAATGCCAAAGTTTCAAGCATTTTGCAAGTTGTGAGAAGACTTCATATTTATAGACCAAGTCCATGATGACGTGGACCAGATCGTACAAATGTGGTTGGGAGCATTTAAGGAATTAAACCTAATTCCTTACATGCATACTTTAAGGTAAAGTATAAAAGTCAGTTGATGTGACTTATCATACTTTGTTCCCAACCATTTACTTCACCTTGTACTTTTATTAATAGATAAATCTATTAACTGGGTAAAGAGATGCTTCAGTATTCGATCAGGTAGAGTCAACTTCTGAGCTCCACATCTGAGCTTGATTCTCTTTCTTCAGACTTCAGTCTTTGACTTCATTCTGAACGGTATTCTGATATGTTGATATGAACTGAAGTGAAGCTTCTGAGAACCAATTCTGAATGACTTCAGAATTATGTACAAGTATTGTTCTCAGAACTTCAACTATTTCTGAACAAATTATACTTGGTCGATTTTCGATCTAACAAATTCCCCCTATTTGTTCTGAAATAGTGCATGCATTTCAGACTTCTATCTATACATGTTTGTAAGTCTGAGATACAAGTTTTTGTTTAAGTTGTAAAAATTTTCTAAGGACATTTTATAGATCATTGATGCCTCAGATTTTTTCTAGTTGTTTTTCTAACTTAAACTTACCATCTACTTATCGATTACAAATTGCAACATATATATACAAACTGAAATGTTTGTTACAAAATGTAAAATAAATTACAAGTAAATGATAATCAGAAAGGAACTACTTCTTGGCTGCCTTGAACCTGAGGGAGCTTCAATAGCCTTCCTTTTCTGAGGAGAGGGATCCTTCTTTCCAAATAATCTTTCTTCAATCTCCACCTTAGCCTTCATCTTTTGTTGAATTCTTGACAACCATGCACCAATGAGATGAGACTTAGGCTTTGACTTTAAGATCTGGATCATCTCTCTATGTTCTGAAATGCCAAATTCTTGTACTGAGACCTGAGAATATTCTTCTGCTGCTCTTCCTTCTCTTTTGATAACCATGTCAAACAATTTCAGCCCATCCTCCTTTGTAATTTCAATATCAAGAATCTTGGCAGGATTTGCTCGATGCTGCAAGTAATGATCATACTGATCTTTTTCATGCTTTCTTTTAATTTCAGCAGCATCTTCAGAAATTGGTTTGAAGGTTGATAGATCAACATCACGAATGTTTTTCCTTGATGATCGAGGTCCAGTCACTTTGGGCTTTGGGGGTGGCTTGGACAATTCTCTTTCAATCTTCAGAACATTGGCCAGAATTTCCTTCCTTTTAATACCCATATCTTTTTCTCTATTTTTCACCAAGTCCTCAATGGACATTTTAAAGGTGAGATGGTCCAGCTTTTGTTCCAAGGGAGAATATTGCACCCCATATTCATAAGCACTCATTTCTTCAAGGGCTTTCTGCACTCTTGGATCATTCTTTATTTTCTGATATCTTTCCAAGGGAAGATTCAGAGTTCCAGCATCAACCAGATCCAAGGTGCCCATTGAGGAGTGTTGTGCCCTTTATCTTTCTTTATTTTCCCTCCACATGATGTATTGATTGGAGACTTGCCTCTGCAGAGCCTTCAATTTATCTTCATCAGCATCAAGATCATGCAAGGTGTATCCATGCTCATCAACATTTTCACCAACAACTAGCCCAGAACCCTTGGCATTTTTCTTCTTAGGTTCATCAACAATTGGGGCTTTTCCTTTATCTTTCTTAGCAGGTTCTGCCTGCTTTACTTGTTGTTCCCCCTGAACTGAAGCACTACCAGCTTGTACTTCAGCTTGCTTCTTGGTTGCTTCTATTAATTCTTGTGTACTTGCAAGCAAACCAATTGGCACATCTTTTCCCCCTTTGGGAATCTCAGAAGGCATCTTTGAATATAAGTCAATGGCTGTTTTCATTGCCTTCAGAGGTTCCCAACTCTGCTGCTCTAGGCTGTCAGAAATGCCTTTAGCCATAGAAGCAAACTGAGCCCTTAATCTGAAGGAAGAATTAAGGTTCAGTGCCTCTTGATCTTTAAATCCTTTAACATCTTTCTATCTTCTTCAGTAAATGAAGCAGGGGGAGGAGGAGCAACAACTTGTTCTTTCTTCAGAAGATTCAGAATTTCATCTAACTGTTTTGTTTGGTTCTTCACTGAAGTATCAAGAGTTGAAATTGAGGTATGAATTTCTTCAACTACCTTATCAACCTTCTTGTTTGTTGCTTTATCAGCTTCATCAACCATCATTCTGATCTTCTGCTCGACCTTTTCAGAAACTGAAGCAGAAATCTGAGCAATCCAATCCTGGGAGAGCTCAGCCTTTAGTTTATCAACCAATCCAATACTAACAGAAGCCCCAAGTTCTTTTTCATTAACACTTGGCTTCTTACCCAACTCATTCACCTCTTTCACGACTGCCATAAACTCTTGTTTGATTATTTCAATACCAGATGTCAAGTTCGCAACAACTGAAGCTTGCACATCTCTTTTGGCCAGTCTGAAGGCTTCCCTGATGGCTATACTAATTTTGTTACATGAAAGTACTAGCTCATTAAGCTTCCCACCTACTAGTCCCTCATTTCCAACAACCTTGGTCAACTCAGTGCCAATGAACATCTGAGCACCTTTCATATCAGCTATGGAACTACTATTGGCAGTTAGAGATTTGGTTAAGTCCTCAACCTTGATGAGTAGGCTTTGGACTTCGGCATTTTGTTTCTCTAACTGTGCTTCCACACTCAAAGGAGGAGGTGGTTGTGTAGAAGCAGAAGCCACAAAGGGAATGCTGCCAAGCCCATCCAATGCTTTATCTAACTGCATCTCAGTTGGACTCTCAGATTCAGTTTCAGAGTCCAACTCCTTCTCAGAAGGATCATCATAATTTCTGGGCTTAGGCACATTGTGAATTTGGGGGTGAAGGTGTTGTAGTTGTGGTTGAAAAACAGGTGAAGTAACATAAGCAGGTGTTGAGCCTGTTGGAAAGAATGGATGTTGATGAGATGTTGGTGGTGGACGATATGGTTGTTCAACAATTATGTTTTGGATTTCTGGGGGAGGAGGGGCGTTTGCGAGGTTAAGGGTTGGCTCAGAATCAGAAGACTGATTCTCCCTTAATAAGTCCTCATCAAACTCAAATTCAGCAAAGGAATCAAGATCCCCTTGAGTTGTCTCATTTTCATCCCAGAGGTCAGTCGAAACTGCAGTCTGATCAGATATGCCCAGGTTCAGACCACTGGTGTCTGAACCTGCTTCTGGTTCAACAACTGCTGCTGCAGATGCATCGTTACCAGATTGATTTTGTGTTGGCTCAACCAAAGTCTCATCGCCAGTGACAGTAGACACGGGGGTTGCCTTAATAACTCTTGTGCCATCGTCAAGAATTACTTCATCGGCCGTAGAGTGTGAAACTTCAGTTTCTAAGGGTGTCACCTCAGAAACATCATCAGTTTGTGCTGCAGAAGTGTGTAAGATTGGTGAAGTTACAGGGGGTGCACGTGCAGACACGGACTCTACTGTGAGTTGGGCGGGCTCACTTGTAATATCTTTACCATCTCCTCCTAAAGAAGTTTTGGAGATGCTTGCTTGTGGGTTTCCCTTTAGACTCGATTCTTCTGGTTCTTGTTGGGAAGAACCAGAAGGGTTAGCTTCGGTATCTATGTCCTTGGGCTGTGAGGACTGCTTCTTAAGTTTGCGACGTTTTAATAAGCCCTTTGGTGATCCTGAGGGATCTTTTGGGAGATCCTCAGGTTGGTCATCGGATGGGGGAGGTGGCTGGGTAGAAGAAGTTGTTTGGGATTTGAACAACTTCAACATTTTGCCACTAGGTGCACCAATGGGTCTCGCATTCTTTTGCGACCCGCTCGGTGACCTTTCTGAGCCAGCCGGTCGTGCTGTTTCAGTTTTATTAATTACCTGAATCATTTCAGCAGAGAGTTCTGGTTCAGGTTCTGAAGTGGATATCTTTGATAAATCCTTGCAGAACTCCGTGGTTGAAATCTCAGGTCCCCCTTCAGAATACGCATCGCCTAGAATTTGCATGAAGCAGATGCTCAGAAATCTTGGAAAAGAGATATGCAGACTTCTTTTTCCTTTTAACTTTACCAATAACTGAGAGAAGAGTATCTCAGCGAAGTCTGCCTCAATTCCATGCCACATATAATAGCCCATTTCAACTTGTGGCAGGGAAATTTGGTCTAAACCACCATAATTTCCCCCAAGGCACTCGACAATCTGCGTCCAGAAATACCTCCAGCAGTTTCCAAATCCAGACAAAAATATATGCCCAGAGGTTTTCAGATTGCCTTCTTCATCGATCATATTATCATGACCCATGTCTCTCAGAACCTCCCTGAAATTGATACCTTTCAGTCTTTTTGCATAGACTGATGGAGATCTGAGATAGTTCAATTGAAGGGCCTCCCGGAACCCATCAAGAGAAATGACACACCGCTTTGTGCCTTCTTTTAATGTGAAAGCAGTGGACTTTTCATCCTTGCTTATCTCAGCGGTGTACCAGAATTCAAGTAAGTATCGATGATACATTACTTGGGGATCAGCAGTCAATGCATAATGGAGAGTACACTCTTCTAAGTATTTATTTATCCTCCCCATGAGTGTTTTGGATTTTGCATTTAGAGCTGCCACAAAATTGTTCATATTTCACCTTAGGGTTGTGGCTCAAACCCCTTCGGCCATTGTGAACTAGGCTTGACTGCTGGAGATGGAGGGTTGTAATCGAATGTGATAAGAGATTTGGCTTGAGATTGTTTAGCCATAATTTCTACAAGGGAAAACTGAAAAAGAAGAATGAATTTAGGGTTTTGGAATTTGGAAGAAGAAAAGGTGAGAGAGAATGAATGATTGGGAGTAAATGTAAAATGAAGTAAATGAAGGAATTGATTTGGGAAAAAGGATTTATATTTATGTTGGAATACGAAGGATTTTCCAAAATAAATAGAAAATAAAAGGATTTTGAAATTCAAACCCAGAAAAAAAAATTATTTAATTTGACATTGATTTTGATCGGGTTTGAAATCCGAAATAATTTTGGGTAAAAGTCCGCATTTAATGCAAGACGGTTCTATACCCCACTTTTGTAAAACAATTCAACTTTCATTAAGAAAAAGTGATGATTACTTTTACATTTACGGCGCCACTTGTGTGTCACGTAGGCAAAAAGGTACCTTTTCCTGACGTTGTACAGTAACCTTCACGTGTACACACAACGACCATGTATCTAAAAGACATTATAAAGGGCTGATTGACCTCAGAATTTACACACAAAATCTGAGGATGGTCAGAACTAATGGATCTGAACCATCTCAGTTTATACAAACATTCTGAAGTCCTTTCAGAAATTCTGAGGCATTTCAGACAAAATATTTTTCAGAAAGCAAAGTTCCCCTTAGAGAAAAATTTCTTTTTACACAAAAAATATTTGACACTTTCCCCCTGAGGTGATGCTATACAGGATTTAGCATACCTAACTCACTGATGAGATGTTTAAACGTTTTGACATCCAAGGGTTTTGTAAAAACATCAGCGAGTTGTTTATCAGTGGGAATGAAATGAAGTTCAATATCACCTTTAATAATGTGATCTCTAATAAAATGATACCTGAGGTCGATATGCTTGGTTTTGGAGTGCATGACAGGATTGTGGGAGATTACAATGGCACTTGTGTTATCACAAAATATTGGAGTTCTTGTATACTTAACACCATAATCAGTTAGTTGGTTCTTCATCCACAAAATCTGAGCACAACAACTTGCTGCAGAAATGTATTCAGCTTCAGCTGTGGAGAGTGACACTGCAATTTGTTTCTTGCTTGTCCAACTAACCAATTTGCCACCTAGGAAATGACAACCACCTGTGGTACTTTTCCTATCTATTTTACAACCTGCGTGATCAGAATCTGAATAACCCATTAGATCTAGACTTGAGCCTTTGGGATACCAAAGACCAAGTCTGGGGACACCTTTAAGGTATCTGAAGATCCTTTTCACAGCATTTGCATGTGCTTCTCTGGGATCAGACTGAAATCTTGCACAAAGACATGTTGCAAACATTATGTCAGGTCTACTTGCAGTTAAGTACATTAGGGACCCCACCATACCACGATATTTTGTGGGATCCACTGGTTTTCCATTTGGATCTGAGTCCAAATTCAATGGTGCAGAAATTGGAGTATCTTTTGATGAGACTGAATCAAATTGATATTTCTTTAATAAATCTCTGACATATTTTTCTTGGTTTATGAAAATACCATCACTGGTTTGTTTAACTTGAATACCCAGAAAATATGTCAGTTCACCCATCATACTCAGATGACATAATTTTAGAAAACTGTTCACACATTTTATCATTTGTAGACCCAAAAACAATATCATCAACATAAATTTGTACAAGTAAGATATCACTTTTATCATGCAATATGAACAAAGTGTTATCAATTGCACCCCTTTTAAAACCATTATTCATAAGATGTTTAGTGAGAGTATCATACCAGCCTCTATGTGCTTGTCTCAGACCATATAATGCTTTGTTCAGTCTGTACACCCAATGTGTTTTTTCTTCATTGATGAACCCTGGTGGTTGACACACATACACAACTTCTTCTAATTCACCATTTAAGAATGCACTTTTGACATCCATCTGATAGACCTTGAACTCATGATAAGCTGCAAAAGCTAAGAAAATTCTGATAGCTTCAAGTCTAGCAACTGGTGCAAAAGTTTCATCAAAGTCTACACCTTCTTCTTGAGAGTAACCCTTTGCGACAAGTCTTGCCTTGTTTCGAATTACATGACCATCTTCGTCCATCTTGTTTCTGAAGACCCATCTTGTCCCAATTGGCTCCTTCTTCAGATTACTGGGATAAGGAACAAGTTCCCAAACATCGTTCCTTTTAAACTGATTAAGCTCATCTTGCATGGCTTCAATCCAGCTTGGGTCATTCATAGCCTGGTCAATCTTCTTCGGCTCTATCAGTGATAAGAAGCTGACATTTAAGCATTGATCGCTTGTGGCTCTTCTGGTCTGAACCCCACTAGTGGAATTTCCAATGATTTGATCGATTGGATGTGCCTTAGTCCACTTAGTGTAATGACCAGGATGTACAATGATAACAGTGCAATAACTCCTCTGATTTACTTCAGGAGGAGGTTCAAAAAAGACTATTTCAGTCTCATCATCTTCCTCCTGCAGCTCATGACTTGCATCATGAAACTCTTCAGATTGGGGTATTTCAGTGGAGGCTGATATCTGAGGTGAAGCAGCACGCACATCTGATCCAATAGTCAGTTCAGAAGGTAGTTTAAAACTGACTGAAGGATAGAATGGAATGTTGCTTTTCTGAATTTTAGCAGGTTCTGAACTGAGATGTTCAGAAACTGGTTCAGGTGACTGATCAGATTGGACAATAGGATCAGAATCACCAAAACTGATTGGATTTTCTGAGGGTGGTACAGGAGTTGGTTTAATAAAGATTGCAGAATTGGATTCATCAAAGGTAACATGAATTGACTCATCAACCTTATCAAGTCTTTTGTTATAGACTCTAAAGGCTTTGCGAATAGATGAATATCCTAAAAAGTGTCCTTCATCAGCTTTTGCATCGAATTTACCCAGCTGATTAGAGTCATTCAGAATGTATACTGGACATCCAAAAACATGAAAATATCCAATATTGGGCTTTCTGCCTCTGAGTACTTCATAGGCTGTCTTCTTGTGTCTTTTGACATAGACAGATCTGTTCTGAGTGTAGCAAGCAGTTGCAACAGCTTCAGCCCAGAATTCTTGGGAAGACCAGATTCATTTAGCATACTTCTAGCAGCTTCAATCCAGCTTGGGTCATTCATAGCCTGGTCAATCTTCTTCGGCTCTATCAGTGATAAGAAGCTGACATTTAAGCATTGATCGCTTGTGGCTCTTCTGGTCTGAACCCCACTAGTGGAATTTCCAATGATTTGATCGATTGGATGTGCCTTAGTCCACTTAGTGTAATGACCAGGATGTACAATGATAACAGTGCAATAACTCCTCTGATTTACTTCAGGAGGAGGTTCAAAAAAGACTATTTCAGTCTCATCATCTTCCTCCTGCAGCTCATGACTTGCATCATGAAACTCTTCAGATTGGGGTATTTCAGTGGAGGCTGATATCTGAGGTGAAGCAGCACGCACATCTGATCCAATAGTCAGTTCAGAAGGTAGTTTAAAACTGACTGAAGGATAGAATGGAATGTTGCTTTTCTGAATTTTAGCAGGTTCTGAACTGAGATGTTCAGAAACTGGTTCAGGTGACTGATCAGATTGGACAATAGGATCAGAATCACCAAAACTGATTGGATTTTCTGAGGGTGGTACAGGAGTTGGTTTAATAAAGATTGCAGAATTGGATTCATCAAAGGTAACATGAATTGACTCATCAACCTTATCAAGTCTTTTGTTATAGACTCTAAAGGCTTTGCGAATAGATGAATATCCTAAAAAGTGTCCTTCATCAGCTTTTGCATCGAATTTACCCAGCTGATTAGAGTCATTCAGAATGTATACTGGACATCCAAAAACATGAAAATATCCAATATTGGGCTTTCTGCCTCTGAGTACTTCATAGGCTGTCTTCTTGTGTCTTTTGACATAGACAGATCTGTTCTGAGTGTAGCAAGCAGTTGCAACAGCTTCAGCCCAGATATTCTTGGGAAGACCAGATTCATTTAGCATACTTCTAGCAGCTTCAATCAGCGTTCTGTTCTTTCTTTCTACAACTCCATTCTGCTCTGGTGTGTGGGCTGAGGAGAAGTTCTGAGATATGCCAGTTTCAGTGCAGAATGACTCCAGACTGGCATTTCTGAATTCAGTGCCAATCTTACTTTTGAGCTGACAAACTTTTCGCTTGTGCTTGAGTTCAATTTGTTTGATGAGAGCAATGATTTCAGCAGCAGCTTCAATCAGCGTTCTGTTCTTTCTTTCTACAACTCCATTCTGCTCTGGTGTGTGGGCTGAGGAGAAGTTCTGAGATATGCCAGTTTCAGTGCAGAATGACTCCAGACTGGCATTTCTGAATTCAGTGCCAATCTTACTTTTGAGCTGACAAACTTTTCGCTTGTGCTTGAGTTCAATTTGTTTGATGAGAGCAATGATTTCAGCAGCAGCTTCACTCTTAGATCTGAGGAAAATTACCCAACAATATCTTGAAAATTCATCAACGATCACAAGGGTATACTTCTTTCCTGCTCTTGTCTGAACATTCACTGGTCCAAATAGGTCCATGTGAAGCATGTGAAGAGGTTCAGTTATACTGAAGCTTTGTTTGATCTTGAATGAAGCTCTTTTCTGCTTACCCATTTTACATCCTGGACATGACTTATCATTATTGAAAGATATCTGAGGTATCCCATCAACAAGTTGTTTTCTTGACAACTTATTAATGTTCTTGAAGTTCAGATGGGATAACCTCTTGTGCCACAACCAGTTTGTGTCTTCATCAGCCTCTGTGTAGAAACATTGTTCAGTGGGTGAACTATTCATATCAATGATATAAATGTTTCCTTTCCTTGGTGCAACCAACACTACCTTCCAATCCCTGTTGAATATGGCGCCTTGCGAAATATCGAATAAAACCTTAAAGCCATCATCACACAGTTGACTGACACTGATCAGGTTATATTTCAAACCATTCACATATGCAACACGTGTAAATTTGACTTGACCATTATTCACAACACCATATCCCTCAGTTTTTCCATTTTCATCATTACCAAAAACTATTGAGGGCCCCTCTTGCACCCTATATTCCTCCAGCAGGGTCTGATAACCAGTCATGGTTCTGCCAGCAGCACTGTCCAGAAACCATATATTCTTTTTTCGGTCTCCCTGCACAAACACAAAGATTAGTTCGTTTTGGGAACCCATCTCTTGATGGGTTCACTGGACTCTCCCTTAGCAGTCTCAGATTTCTTTGGTTCATAAGGAAGTGAAGGATCAAAGGGGATCTCAGTCATAATCTCAGATGACACAAAAACAGCTGGTTTGATGGAACTTTCAACCTTTTTCTTTTTAGATTTTTGCTTGATTGGCTTGGAAAAAGGTTTTGCATTTTGTTTAGGTTGAAGTGGAGAGGTTTCAACATTTTTTAAACGTGCATTACAACTCTGCACTTGTCTAGCCAATAGTTGAAATTGACTTTCTAACCTCAACAAAATTGATTCTTCATTAGACACCTGATCCTTACCTGAATCTGAGGTAGAAGGCTCAGTGGGGGAGATATTTTTCTTCTTCTTTTGGCCTTTTGGAACCTTAGATGAAGACTGAGGAGAAGGCTTTTTGGTTTTAGCTTTCTTTTCTGAATTTTAGCAGGTTCTGAACTGAGATGTTCAGAAACTGGTTCAGGTGACTGATCAGATTGGACAATAGGATCAGAATCACCAAAACTGATTGGATTTTCTGAGGGTGGTACAGGAGTTGGTTTAATAAAGATTGCAGAATTGGATTCATCAAAGGTAACATGAATTGACTCATCAACCTTATCAAGTCTTTTGTTATAGACTCTAAAGGCTTTGCGAATAGATGAATATCCTAAAAAGTGTCCTTCATCAGCTTTTGCATCGAATTTACCCAGCTGATTAGAGTCATTCAGAATGTATACTGGACATCCAAAAACATGAAAATATCCAATATTGGGCTTTCTGCCTCTGAGTACTTCATAGGCTGTCTTCTTGTGTCTTTTGACATAGACAGATCTGTTCTGAGTGTAGCAAGCAGTTGCAACAGCTTCAGCCCAGATATTCTTGGGAAGACCAGATTCATTTAGCATACTTCTAGCAGCTTCAATCAGCGTTCTGTTCTTTCTTTCTACAACTCCATTCTGCTCTGGTGTGTGGGCTGAGGAGAAGTTCTGAGATATGCCAGTTTCAGTGCAGAATGACTCCAGACTGGCATTTCTGAATTCAGTGCCAATCTTACTTTTGAGCTGACAAACTTTTCGCTTGTGCTTGAGTTCAATTTGTTTGATGAGAGCAATGATTTCAGCAGCAGCTTCACTCTTAGATCTGAGGAAAATTACCCAACAATATCTTGAAAATTCATCAACGATCACAAGGGTATACTTCTTTCCTGCTCTTGTCTGAACATTCACTGGTCCAAATAGGTCCATGTGAAGCATGTGAAGAGGTTCAGTTATACTGAAGCTTTGTTTGATCTTGAATGAAGCTCTTTTCTGCTTACCCATTTTACATCCTGGACATGACTTATCATTATTGAAAGATATCTGAGGTATCCCATCAACAAGTTGTTTTCTTGACAACTTATTAATGTTCTTGAAGTTCAGATGGGATAACCTCTTGTGCCACAACCAGTTTGTGTCTTCATCAGCCTCTGTGTAGAAACATTGTTCAGTGGGTGAACTATTCATATCAATGATATAAATGTTTCCTTTCCTTGGTGCAACCAACACTACCTTCCAATCCCTGTTGAATATGGCGCCTTGCGAAATATCGAATAAAACCTTAAAGCCATCATCACACAGTTGACTGACACTGATCAGGTTATATTTCAAACCATTCACATATGCAACACGTGTAAATTTGACTTGACCATTATTCACAACACCATATCCCTAACTTCTTCCTCATCATCAGATGATTCATCAGATTCTTCCCATTTTTCAGTTTTGGCAACCATACAACTATTATTGCTTGAGTTGTCTTGTGCCAAGAGTGCCATATGAGCCTTCAGCTTCTTGTATTTGGCCTTATAGCTATCATCAGATTTCTGAAAAATAGAATGGTTAGGGGCAGATTGTGATGATGAAGGTTGACTAGATCTGCATTCCTTCATGAAATGTCCTTTCTTGCCACACTTAAAGCATTCAAGATTAGACTTGTCAATAGAAGCGCTGGAAGCAAATGGTTTGCCAGATCGATTTGATTTGGCCTTAAAACGATTGAACGTTTTAGCCAGCATGGCAACCAGATCATCATCGTCATCCTCATCACAATCATGAGTAACATTACCAGAAATACCAGTTTTTAACATTTCAGAAACCATCTTCTTCATCGAGTCAGTTTGATCACTCTCATAAGATAGTAGGGCTGTACTATGTGGTTCAGAATACTGAACCATACCTGAACTGGTAGAAACATGATTTTTGGCATCTTGCTCAGCCACAACTCTCTCAGCTTTGTTCTCTTCAGTGTATCTGAAGGCTCCATATAGGGAAGCAAGAGTGTGACTGTGCAAGGTTTTTCCTTGTCTTAACACCAAGATCAAATTTTCCCATTTAGAAGGAAGGATGTCACAAAACTTTTCTAATAAAATTTCTTTGTCTTTAGTTACTCCCAAGGCTTTCAGTTGATTTACCAGATTTGTGAATCTGATGTATGTTTGGGTTAAAGTTTCACCAGGGATAGCAAAGAAAGACTCATATCTTTTATTTAAGGCAACTTTTCTTGTGACAATTGTCTCAGAACTGCCTTCAAACTGTGTCATTAGTTCCTCCCACATTAATTTTGAATTTTCAAGTAAAACAAGAGTGGGCATGAGGGTTTCAGGAACTGCATATAAAATCATATTTTGTAATTTTGTGTCCAGGTCTACAAGTCTATGATCTTCTTCTGACCAATGATCCTTCTCCTTTGGTGATAACCTAAGAGTCCCATCGGCATTTCTGACAACAGTAGAAGCATTCATGGGGACAAAGGGTCCTTCTTTTAAAATATCGGGCAAATGTCTTTCAACACCAGCAATATATTTGAGCATGCATGCTTTCCATGTTTGAAAGTTTTCACTGTTCCCATCAAACTTGTGAACATGATTATTTGGAAAGTGTACATGCACATTGTGCAATGGTATATTGTTGTTGATGATTGGAGGTGGTTGAGGTGGAGTATTAGCATTGACATTAGGGTTAGGATTTTCTTGTTGTTTAGTGTCAACCATCTTTGCAGATCAAAGGTTAAAGAATTAATATTAATTCAACCTTGCTGCTCTGATACCAATTGTGAGTCCCAAATGTAAGATAGCTAACAAGAACCCTACTGGCAAGTACAACTGATCTTGAAGGACAAGTTCAGTTTTACGATCCAGATTATGGATAACAAGAAATAAATGACTTAAAGTAAATGCAAGAACAAAATGGCAGAAACTATAGAAAGATATATATGTATAATCAAGTATGTAGCATTGAAACACGTTGTACTTTTCAATGTATTTGATTTATTGATTTATAAACAAATACAAGGATTGTTGCGGAACAAAGATAAACACCCAAGTGTAAATATCTAAACAATCCCGAAATACAAGTGATCTAAATAACTTGGAAATACTCGTAAGTTTACTTAGAGTATATCTCACAAGTTGCAATGCCAAAGTTTCAAGCATTTTGCAAGTTGTGAGAAGACTTCATATTTATAGACCAAGTCCATGATGACGTGGACCAGATCGTACAAATGTGGTTGGGAGCATTTAAGGAATTAAACCTAATTCCTTACATGCATACTTTAAGGTAAAGTATAAAAGTCAGTTGATGTGACTTATCATACTTTGTTCCCAACCATTTACTTCACCTTGTACTTTTATTAATAGATAAATCTATTAACTGGGTAAAGGTGTGTAAAGTAAAAAGTCTTCCTCGTAATCAGTGTAAAGTGTTGTAAGTACTTTACACTGAGATGCTTCAGTCTTCGATCAGGTAGAATCAACTTCTGAGCTCCACATCTGAGCTTGATTCTCTTTCTTCAGACTTCAGTCTTTGACTTCATTCTGAACGGTATTCTGATATGTTGATCTGAACTGAAGTGAAGCTTCTGAGAACCAATTCTGAATGACTTCAGAATTATGTACAAGTATTGTTCTCAGAACTTCAACTATTTCTGAACAAATTATACTTGGTCGATTTTCGACCTAACAGAGTTTTTTTCTAAAAGAAAGGGAATGAAAGGAAAAGAAAAAATAGAAAAAAAGCATTCTTGAGATATTTTATGAAAAGAAAAGAAAGGGGAGGGGAGGAAAAGTGAGCCCCTTTTTAAGCCAAAGTTTCTGGCCAAATATGGCATAATTGTGAAGGAAAAGTCCATAGCATATTACAAAATTAATAATCTACCCTTTCTTATTACATATCTATGGATTATATGGACATTATTGTAAAATTTTATTTTTTCTTATTTTCTTTTCTTTTCTTTTCTTATTAACTCAAGAATGTTATTAACTCTTAATTTTCTTTTCTTTTCTTTAAGTTTCTTTCCTACTCGAGAATGCCTTTTTTATATATAACTAGCATTTTTACCCGGGCGTTGCCCCGGGCAAAAAATAAAACTCTCGTGATAAAAGTTAGAAAACATTAAGCTTAAATAAACCTCCAGTAACAGTACTGCTACATTACTGGGTATGCTTTGAGGGGGTTGTATAGGGTAAAAAGTATAATTGTTTTAGTTACGTGTCTAATGACCTGGGGTAAAAAGTATAATTATTTTTCTTATATAAAAGAAAACCTAAAATCATAAAACATTGTGATAAAAGTTAGAAAACATTAAGCTTAAATAAACCTCCAGTAACAGTACTGCTACAGTACTGGGTATGATTTGAGGGCGTTGTATAGGGTAAAAAGCATAATTGTTTTAGTTACGTGTCTAATGACCGGGGTAAAAAGTATAATTATTTTTTTTATATAAAATTACCTAAAATAAATAAATTTAAAAAAAGAAAAAAAAAACCGAAAAAGACAAAATAGGAATAAGACAAAATAGCTGACGTCATCCTGAGCCGGTATTGTTCACGAGCCGAGCCGGTTACTGTTCATGGGTCGGCTTATTGTACCTAAGCCAAACCTTATTTATTATATATATATATATATATTCCTTTCCTCCCATATCCAATCTTCTCATTTCTTTTCTTTTAATAAATCAAGAATGCAGTGCTAAAAGAAACATGAGGTTAAAGCAGGTGTTTCTATTCTTGTTCGAAAAAAAGGTGTTTCTATTTATCTATTTTTTTTTACCAACATAATATGCATAATATGCATATATAATTACTATTTTTATATATGTTTGTATTTATTTTAATACACAAGACAAACTTACTTCTTTCTCTCTATATAACTAAGAGATGATTGTTTTTTGGTTATGTGGTTATATATTCAATTGATAAGTAAGCTTTTTACTTAGTTGTCAAATTTTGTTCGGGAATAGATTTAGAGCTTTTTTTTTCTCATGTCATCTATATTATTCAAATTTTATTTTTATAGAATAAATAATAATGAGTCAACATTCTTTATTTAATAAATGAATAATTACTAAAATTTGTTACCACATTTAAATTTTATTTTAAGAAATAAGATTATCACCTTTAATTAATCTATTTTAAATTTATATGTCGATATTCCCCTCTCCTTGCAACAATTAACACAAAATTTATGTAACATGACCTGTAATCACTGTTGTAAAACTCACCGAGTCGAGCCGAGTACTCTCTGAGTACTCGCTACAAGGTAGGGTGCCGAGTCGACCCGATTCGGCCGATTACTCCGAGTACTCACCGACTTGACCACTTTGACCCCCCGATTACTCACCGCATAGACCCGAGTACTCACAACTCACTAGTCGACCGACCTGGGAACGCATAACGACTTCCGCAACCTTGCCTGTAATTTTATATTTTTTTAACCGTTTAGATGGATTGCTCAATCATATTTATATTTTTAATAGAGTAAATTACTTTTTTCGTCCTTGACACGTTTTTCACTTTTGATCCTTTAAGTGAAAAAATATCAATTTTTACCTATTATTTTAGATGTTTAAACTTTAATTTATTTGTATCATTGTTTGAGTTTTTTTTTCCTACAAAAAATTTAGTTTTTATCAGATCTCTTAAAAAG
Source organism: Erigeron breviscapus (assembly GCA_034093135.1). Classification (NCBI taxonomy): domain Eukaryota; kingdom Viridiplantae; phylum Streptophyta; class Magnoliopsida; order Asterales; family Asteraceae; genus Erigeron; species Erigeron breviscapus. Next base: position 114,543,433 of record CM067167.1, on the reverse strand, counting down.
AAGTTAATTACGACAAACTCTATGTATTTTGATTTTTGAGACTTCGCATGACTTGGCAATTGTGAACAAATACTTTGATTTTTGAGACTTTGTATCATGTGTTATTGCTTTTATGTCATCAAATAAAATTATACAAAATATATTTTGTTTTCACAACAAATTTATATTCTTATTCTTCATAACTTATGATCCTATTTTAAAGTCATATAAAATATAACATATTTTTCTCAACATATATGTAAATAATTGAGGATATTTTAAGATTTATGTGTTATTTTTCTTTCTTTGCCAAGTAAGATTTTTTTTTTTTATGTGACATTTTGTTGTTAATTCTCCCATTATCTACTTACCAGAGTATAATATTAACGATAATATAATGTTACCATCCAAACTCCAAAGGACTAGTTTAATCTAATTTGATTATAAATATAGATTAAACCTTTTAAATTAAAGAAATTAAAATGCATGTGCCGAAAAACGTTACACACAAACAATTTTGGATATTATAATGTTTTTAATTTTTTTTAATCGTGTATATTTGAGACCGCAACATTTCTAGATCTGCAATTTTAGTCCCACCTAGAATCTAGTATCAATCTTGGTTGATCGCGCACGTATTTAGTTACATATATGTTAACAAGAATTATATGCATCACAAGACCAAAAGCATGATAAGACAACCCCTTTGGTTCATGCTATATTTTATATTCTCACACTTACACCATGCTTCAAGAAAATACGAAAGAAAAATCAACAACAACACACGTTAAAACCGTAGAGGGGAAAAGTTAATTTACTTTTCAAGCATATTGCAAGAAGTAGGTGGAATGCAAAAAAATAAATAAACATATTCTTTTTAAAGGAAACCAAGACTAACATTATCATATGTGCTTAAATTTGGCTAGGGTTAATATATTAGAGGCCTAACCAAATACCTTAAAGTTGATGCAACAATTTGCCATAATACTTGAATTTCAATCTACATAGAGCCAATTGGAAAAAGTTTTGAAAAAAGTCCAGCTTTTTCAAGAAAAACAAAAAAAAAAAATAACTACTTCAGTTCAACAAAATACCCTTTTTAGTTTAAACAAAGCCTAGAAAACATATAAACCTCAACCTCACCATCTTCAACATTGGGCGGTAAGTTCTTCTTCATCATCTTCTCCAATTTGATAATGATTATTCAGATTTATAGCGCCTTAGCCATATTGATCGATGAAATAAAGAATTAGGGTTTTGGATTTGGTGTGAATCTTGTGGTGAAATTGACAGAAGACATTAAAGAAGGAGATGAGTTTTTGTTGATGAGTAGTAGATAAAGAGGAAGAAAAGAGATGGAGTAGATGAAGAAGAAGAAAGAGCGGAGAACAAATCGAGAGTAAAAACGAAAAAAAAAAAAATGGCATACGTGTAAGCCCATCATTGGATGAGCTTCTCCTCACATCTAAATTTGTTATATAATAAATTGCTACAACGAAATAGGTAACAATTACTATTCAGACATTCGCTCATTTGACATATACCGACAAGGTGACAAACAATGCATCTCACAAGAGAACCAGAATCACTTCACTACATTACCTAACACAAATAGTTGATAAAGAGTGAGTTACATTTACTACATATTACATCTATTCAATTCACATACAAAACAAATGAACGTTCTTACAAGACACGACAAGTGAATCATGCTCACTTATTTCTCTTTTTGAAAGGGGGACATAAAACTTTTTATTAAAAATTTAGGTAAAAGAATACAAGTTACACCAAATTACACCAAAATTGAACCAAAGAAATATATAAACATTTAGAAATGGCAATTCATGACACGGACATGTTAACACGACACGATCTGATCTAATTAACAGGTTTCGTATTTGACCTTGACTGGTTTCGTGTCTTAACAGGACGAAAAAGCCTGTTAAGACATGTAATATACATACGTACTAAATGAAACCTGATAAGGTACCTCTTAAGACACGACAAGACCTGTTAAAACATGTCTCTTACCAGGTTTCTTATCGTGTCTAAACAAATTTCGTGTCTTTAACAACTTCGTTAGCAGGTTCTTAACAGGTTTGATGGTTTAAATTTAGGATTTTTACTAATAGGTATCTGATCGTGTACCCTATAAAATTTCGTGTTGTGTTTGAAAAAATCGACACGATTAATTATCGTGTCGTGTTCGTGTTTAGACTTAACAAATTCGTTTGTTATAGGGTTCGTGTCGTGTCGTGTCTTGTCGGACACGATATGCCAGCTCTACCACTAGTCATGTTCTTCTAGGGTTCTCACTTCAAAATAACTTGGGTTAGATAAAGTGACGTCACATGAAACCCATTATTATCATCGAGCTTGTCATTTTATGCTCAAAGAGTAGTTAGATATCATTTCTCTCAAACCACTAGGTTAAACCCCAGTGGCCAGGGGTGTTTCACTAAACCTGCTATGCGGGGCCCCGGGGGAGTTTACTCCAAGGTCTTGAGTTCGAGCCTTGGTAGGTTCTCCTCGACGGTATTTTCCAATTAAGGAGGTGGTATGGTGAGAAATGCTATTTAAGATCCGCTTAGTGCGGGACCCTTTCGTTGTGCGATTAGCACACATCATACGCGTCTGAGGTAAAATTGACTTGTCAAAAAAAAAGATATCATTTCTCAATCATTATCATTAATTATCATTAATTAATCATATATAAAGTACTTCATAAAATCAAAAGTAATAATAATAATAATAAATGAGCCAAACATTCGTGTGTATCCTTGAAATCGAAAAGCAGCCCACACCCCAAGCTAGCATCTTTGTTTGCATTTGCACCACACCAACCAAACACCCCAACAAACACTCCTTTTCCTTTCTTTTCCTTTCCAATCAAACATTCTCGATTCAATCAAAACCCATAAACCAAAGATTTCTCATTCTCAATCCCTTTCTTTTCCCACTCTCTCATTCTTTCATCTAAAAAAGAAAAAAAAAAAGAAACAATGCCACCGATTGAAAAGCCTCCGCCGGTTATCGGAAAGATCGGCTATTACACCGTCTTTGTTACCCCTAAAACTTCACCTGATCCACCCCTGGTTCAGCCGCCGCCGGTTCACTATGACAAGACCCCCGGTTCAAAGTTTGGTTTCTTCTATTTCCACTCTTCAAAATGGTACCCTTTTGCGTTTTTCTAAATTTACTTAGAAACTATGGTGGAAAGTTTACTACTTTTACATTCAGTAAAGCAGTAGTTTATTTCTGAGTTGTTATTTTTCTTCTTATCTTATCTTTTACTCGTATGATTTTTCGTTTGCTTTTTGAGTTTGATCTGAAATATAGTTTGATTGAATTATTCTATTTGTAATGAGTAAACGGCCGAAATCGTCCTTGTGGTTTGCCCTAATAATCAAGTTTCGTCCTTAACTATCTGAAATGACATTGCAGTCCTTTTGGGAAGGATAAAGATCACATCCAGTCCTTTATGCAAACGGACGTTTGCTCCAATCCGTTAGCCCTTTCATGTGCTGTACACATGAGGGTACTTATGTCATTTTAAAACTAATAGTGACATTTTCCTTCCTATTACCTGCAAACCTATAAACAACCATCTATCATCTATACACAATACACCACCATCAAAATTATCAATCTTCAAAATTCGTATCTTTTAAAAACAATTAACTTATACACTACCACCACACCATCACCAATTCTTCATCATCGTCATCATCATCTATCCACCCATGTGCATCTATCAACATCTGTATTTATATACACCTTATAAACACATTTTTTTTAACGGCAATAAACACATATTGAATCTTACCATATATTACCTTTTGTAGATCTTTTGATGCTTAAGCATGAAGAAAATAAGGGGATCAGTAACCACATATTATGAAAGACAACCACCCCTGAACCGTCGCCACACATCCACCAATCCACCACTGTAACCCCTAAAAGGAAAAACAATTACCTCTGATCCGTCGCCAGCGAAATCTCCGCTGCCCTCCGCCACCTCATATCCGTCGACCCACTTTTATGCAACTTAATTGACACCCACCCACCTAATCGGATGTGGTTGTGGCGGTTGTCAAATAGTAGAAACCCTTATCTACAGTTGTGCGGCTGTCAGGAAGCGAAAACCCTTATTTGCGGTTTTGGCGGTCGGACAAAATTCCGAGAAGTGGCGGAGGATGATGATGATAAAGAACAAGAATGGATTGGTTAAAGATGTAAGTTTAGTTGGTCAATTTGTAAAGGAAGTACACGAAGCAGAAACCTATTCCCTTTGGTATGCTTATTTTTTATTTGTTGATTATTGTGTGTTTTTGTTGTTTTATTTTTCTTGATTTCCTTTCAGCAACAAATTTATTTTTAAGGGATACGTACATATATGTGATTTGTGATTTCAGTTGTAAAATGAATTTGCAAATATATGTATAGATTATATGTATTTGGAAGAAGATGGATATATGTATTTGAGATTTTAGATATAGAGATGAATAATTGGATTTGCAGATTGAATCATTGGATCTAAACTAGATCTGTTTGTGTGTATATGTTCAGAAGGTTTTCCCATAATGTCCACTTGTGGTGCTTTAGAAGCTGAAAATACTATACTACCCTCACGTAGATATCTCATGCGGGAGTTAATGGATGGAGAGACAACGACTGGATGTGATCCTTATCCTCTCCAAAAGGACTGCCAATGTCATTTCAGATAGTTAAGGACGAAACTTGATTATTAGGGTAAACCACAAGTACGATTTCGGCCGTTTACTCATTTGTAATTGATATGATTATTGGTTGAAGTAATTATGACCCAAAAGGTTTTTTTTTTTTTTTTAATATAAATGTGATACATCATACATCAATGGTTGTTTTATGTATAAACTTTTTAATTTTTTTTTGGAGTAAACGGCCGAAATCGTCCTTGTGGTTTACCCTAATAATCAAGTTTCGTCCTTAACTATCTGAAATGACATTGGCAGTCCTTTTGGAGAGGATAAGGATCACATCAAGTCCTTTACATAAACGGACGTTGTCTCTCCATCCATTAACTCCCGCATGAGATATCCACGTGAGGGTAGTATAGTATTTTCAGCTTCTAAAGGACCACAAGTGACATTATGGGAAAACCTTCTGAACATATACACACAAACAGATCTAGTTTAGATCCAATGATTCAATCTGCAAATCCAATTATTCATCTCTATATCTAAAATCTCAAATACATATAATCTATACATATATTTGCAAATTCATTTTACAACTGAAATCACAAATCACATATATGTACGTATCCCTTAAAAATAAATTTGTTGCTGAAAGGAAATCAAGAAAAATAAAAACAACAAAAACACACAATAATCAACAAATAAAAAATAAGCATACCAAAGGGAATAGGTTTCTGCTTCGTGTACTTCCTTTACAAATTGACCAACTAAACTTACATCTTTAACCAATCCATTCTTGTTCTTTATCATCATCATCCTCCGCCACTTCTCGGAATTTTGTCCGACCGCCAAAACCGCAAATAAGGGTTTTCGCTTCCTGACAGCCGCACAACTAACCGCACAACTGTAGATAAGGGTTTCTACTATTTGACAACCGCCACAACCACATCCGATTAGGTGGGTGGGTGTCAATTAAGTTGCATAAAAGTGGGTCGACGGATATGAGGTGGCGGAGGGCAGCGGAGATTTCGCTGGCGACGGATCAGAGGTAATTGTTTTTCCATTTAGGGGTTACAGTGGTGGATTGGTGGATGTGTGGCGACGGTTCAGGGGTGGTTGTCTTTCATAATATGTGGTTACTGATCCCCTTATTTTCTTCATGCTTAAGCATCAAAAGATCTACAAAAGGTAATATATGGTAAGATTCAATATGTGTTTATAGCCGTTAAAAAAATGTGTTTATAAGGTGTATATAAATACAGATGTTGATAGATGCACATGGGTGGATAGATGATGATGAAGATTGGTGATGGTGATGGTGTGGTGGTAGTGTATAGGTTAATTGTTTTTAAAAGATACGAATTTTGAAGATTGATAATTTTGATGGTGGTGTATTGTGTATAGATGATAGATGGTTGTTTATAGGTTTGCAGGTAATAGGAAAAAAAAGAAAGGAAAATATTACTATTAGTTTTAAAATGACATAAGTACCCTCGTGTGTACAGCACATGAAAGGGCTAACGGATTGGAGCAAACGTCCGTTTATGTAAAGGACTGGATGTGATCCTTATCCTCTCCAAAAGGACTGCCAATGTCATTTCAGATAGTTAAGGACGAAACTTGATTATTAGGGTAAACCACAAGGACGATTTCGGCCGTTTGCTCTTTTTTTTTGTGTTACAGTGCATTCAAGTTTGGATGACTATTTAGCACATTGGTTTGGGCTAAATCAGTCGAAATACCAATGGGCTTTGGATGATTATTACGAAAACGAGAGCTTGGTAAGTTCATCTGTTTAGTTTAAGTTTTCTGATACAATGATTTTCTAATGAAAACAAGATATGCTTTTTATGGCTATGTTGTGATTTGTTGTTAGTTTGCATTTCTTGTTTGGCGTTGACCGGGTTTGGCCAACATTGCACTTAAATGACCTTAATCTTATTTATACAGAATTTACTGTTAATTACAAAGTAAATTTGTTGTAAGTCGTCGATTTGCATATCTTATTATAGAGTATAGTTACTTTAACTTTTCCAATGGCGATATGTGATGATATGAATAGAACTAGAAATGTAGAAGACAATATAATAGCATTTGAGGATATTTAAAATATTGACTCACTTTTTCATGATGATATTGTATTCTCGTTACATCGTTCTTCACAATTTTACGAAGGACTAATACAACTTTTCTAAGTCAAAATGTACAAGGGATCATGAGTGAAAGGTCTCAACAATGCATGAGTGGTGTAGATAACATTGGAGAAGGATTAGATATTGCTAAAGCATTTTAGTTGCTTCTAGCATGTTCTTGACCCTCTCTTGGTGAATGTTTATTTGTATTTTCTAAGTGGGTGTCTTTGTGACCCGTCCTTGAAATGTCTACCTTTTAGTCATACATGTAACTCTTCTATTTGGAGCTGCGCTCTACCCCTGGCTAGGGCTGTCTACATCTTACCTCCACCATATTCTGCACACTGTGGAATTGGGTGTTGTTGTAGTATTTAACTGTTTTGTGGTATACGGTTATGATGTGGCATTCTATATGGCATCTTTTTTAGTTCTTGATTATCTGCCTTGGTTTAACTCTACTGATTGTTGTATGTTATGGTTGATCTTTGATTCTTGTGTGACATTTTGAACCTCAGGAGAAGGCTGACACAAAAGCTAAAGATATATCCGCCACCACACAAAGTGTATAACTGATTCTCGATGTAGGTAAGCTGTTTTAAACTTTCTGCTTCATTTAAGCTTAGTATTGGTCTATTGGATGATTAGCAAGAATACCAACAACGATCTTCAATAGCAAATTGGCAGATTTCTTCCAGTTTCAATTTGAAAACAATCGGGTGACAAGTTATAATTTGGAATGCCCTACTAAAATGACTGAATTTCTTTTTATATTTGTTTCTATAGGAACGTTAATAAGGTTTCCCTTAATTTATTTATATATTTTACATTTTTTTTCATTTTCTTGTATGATAGATTTTGAGCATGGGGGTCCATTTGGAACATTTTGCACTACATCTATGTATTAAATACATCACAAAGTGGAAACTTTCATTGGTTGTAGCAGATTGAATCTCCAAAGTTAGGGTGATCTGATCACGATTCTTTTAGTATAGCAAGTATGAGGCGATGCAACCTTTTCATAGCTATATGTATTACCTAGGCAACCGCCAAAGATAATATTGTGGTGTTAGTTCTAGCTATATATTAACTTGTTCCACCTGTAATTTAATTCTCGGCTTAAAAGTCATACTTGAATGTTATTAACTTATTCGGTGTGCCATTGAGCACTTGTTATGGCATTGCATTTGGTGTCAAACTTTTGTTGTTATATGTTTATTCTTAGAAGCTTGCTCTGTTTTTCAGATTGTGCTAAAATTGGCAACTCTAGGTCTTAAATATATGCATTGTTTGTATAAACTTTGGATGGTGTCTGACTTATCATAACGAGCAGCAATCTTATTAATGATGTATACAATATTACAATCATTATTCAATTCATAGCTATGTTGTTTTTAAGTGCGCATTTAGGGAGTATAGTTACTCTTTAAAGCCGAGATAAGGTGTTTGTTACTAAATGCAATATTTCCTTTTGATTGTAAAGTTTCATGTCTTTTACGACTTTGATGACAGTATTACTTACAGTACGTAAATTAGATTAATATAGTTCTCTAATCTAGGCTTATTGGTTGCTTATTTAGTCCAATTATTAGGGGAGGTGATCTGTAGCCCTACAGGCTACAACATCAAACATGTTCCACAGCTTTGTACAATCCAACACCTTAAAACACATTTGGAGGTGTACGGCTGGGTCATTACTCTATTATTATTTATGAAGGTTGAGGTGATCACTGATCACCACAAAATATTGTACATGACTTGCTGTTAGTCTCTATTTAAGAATCATTGGAATGGTTCACTTAGTCGTGTAAAGGACCAAGTCAGTAGACCACATGTGGCCTTAAATATCCTTGTCCGTTAACTCAGCTCCCCAACATTTATTATTTTCATACAATGTTTAAAAGTTGGGTTGGGTAAGGAAACTGAAAGGTTGTCATCTTCTAGCAAAGAGAAAACTCTGCAAATTTTCCATGAAGTTTCCTATCTGAAAGCTACCTTTTAGCTCATGTATACGTGGTTGTATATTGCCAACATATTACTCTGTGGAAACTTACTCATGACTGCCCTGAATCAAACGCAATGATTATATAACAACAAAACCAAAAGTCATATTCTATTTTGGTCTCTTTAAGGAAATACTACCATAACAGAGTATAAGTTCCAAACAGCCTATTGATCGACTAAAGATCTCTGCATAAGTAAGTCTCTTTATAAATAATGTTCTTGTCATTATAACATTATGTCAAGTGCTGCTGGTGCCATCATCGGCGTTGTTGTCGTTATCGGTAAGTTCTATTGCACAATCTTAAGAAGCAAATCTTGAGGGCACCATACCACTTGTAATTTTACATCCTAAAAACTGGTAAATGTATAGGGATCCCTTTTCAAGCTTCCTGTGGAGAATCGAGCCGTTCGCTCTAATATAAGCAATCTAACCATATTCTATGGCGATTTACTAGACTTTTTCCCTAACCACCTAAGATTTTTTAAATGATGAGGTTTGAACCCGGGTCCCTTGTTAGACCATTAGGATCCCTTCACATGCCTAACACATCTTTATATCTTAATGTACTTGGTTTCTCTTTTGCAGCTTTTATAACGGTAGTCATTTGTACATTAATATACGATGTAAGATATTTAAAGAAAAAAAAAAGGAGCCATTAGCCAACGAGTCTCGGTTTATTCCCCTGGCCATGGTCCAGTTCTTGGATGACATGGAGAGGGAAAAGCCCATTCAGTTCACCTCTCAGCAGCTAAGAATAGCCACAGACAACTTTACCATCAAACTGGGTTCGGGTGGGTTTGGGACTGTTTACAAGGGTATCATCAGTAACAACACGCCTGTAGCGGTGAAAGTACTAAATGGGACTTCCGACAAGAGCATTGAGCAACAATTCATGGCTGAAATGAGCACAATGGGAAGAACCCATCACTTTAATCTGGTTAGGCTATACGGATTTTGCTTTGAGTCAAGTTTAAGAGCTCTTGTATATGAGTTTATGGTAAATGGCTCTTTGGATCACTATTTGTTTAAAGAGGACAAAAAAACTATTATAGGGTTCGAGAAGCTCCATGAGATTGCACTGGGTTCGGCAAGAGGCATCACATACTTACACGAAGAATGTCATCAAAGAATAGTCCACTATGATATCAAACCAGCAAACATCCTGTTAGATTCCAACTATTGTGCAAAAGTAGCCGATTTTGGTTTAGCCAAACTTTGCAATAGGGATAACTCTCATATAACCATGACTGCAAGACGCGGTACCCCAGGCTATGCTGCACCAGAGCTCTGGATGCCTTTCCCAGTTACACACAAATGTGATGTTTATAGTTTCGGGATGCTACTTTTTGAGATCATTGGTAGGAGAAACAACATGGATATGACTTTTGGTGATAGCCAACAATGGTTTCCGGTATGGGCTTGGGGCAAATATGAAAAGAAACAATTGAAGGATTTGATGATAGCTTGTGGGATCGCAACGGAGGATGAAGAAGTTGTGGAAAGGATGCTTAAGGTTGCTTTTTGTTGTGTTCAGTATAGGCCTGAGACTAGGCCTATGATGAGCATGGTTGTAAAAATGTTGGAAGGGGCTTTAGAGATTCCGGATCCTCTAAATCCTTTTACACATCTGTTTTTAGGGGCTAGTGAAGCAGGCGATTCTTTGGCTCAAATGGCATGGAATGTTGGTGGCTTAGATTGGTCTTCATCTGAAGCGGTATCCAAATCTACAATAGCAATGGAAACACCAATTATGAAGAAATATGAGATCACAATTGCATCCGTGTAATCACATTGTTCGATAAAGTATGAATGGTATGAGTGTTATTTTTTTTTTGAACGGCAAATGGTATGAGTGTTACTGTTATAATTAAGTACTGTTTGGTTATTATTAGAATAGATAGAATGAAATCATACCAATACTCGGTGATAACACCAATGCATGAAGGTTGTTAAGCAATTTGGTGTGCCATTGAGCACTTGTATGGCATTTGCATTTGGTGTCAAACTTTTGTTATTTTATGTTAGCTCTTAGAAGCGTGCTCTGTTTTTCTGATTTTTTCTTACAATTGGCAACTTCGTCTTAAAGATGTTTATTGGTTGTTTAAGTATTGAGTAAGTGCCCGGTTTTTCCCTTTATGTTGCAATTGTGGCATATAACTAGTACCAAATGATTGGATGCCAGGATGAAGCCTGTGCCAGCGGCTTCATAATACTACACCAAAAGCGCTAAATCTTAGGAGAAAAATATATTATCTCAGCAGGGTTGAGTGACCTGTGCTCGGCTCTACATAACCCCATCTCTGATTATATGTTTGACGCATCTACCCAGGCGGGATGCCTCGAGTTAGGAGGAATGAAATTACATTTCCATTGGAGCTGTTACATGGAGTTGCTCTTTTAAACAAGACCGAATGCATAAATTTTCCAATTATATATAGACAAGCGAAGTAGCCAACACACAGCATATTACCAAAGCTCAAGTCTTGTAAACAGATAAGAAATGCTTCTTTTTTTGGGGTAAGAGGGCAAAATCGAAATGCAAAATCTTTATATGAACTAGCATTAACTGGCTAGGTATGCACATATTTCATGTAACCGTAAACTAGCATACATTCGACAATGATAGTAAAGATTGGTTATTACTTGGTATTCGTTGCTCTTTAGCACTAATCCGTTATAGTTTTGTCTATGTAAAATAGACCCATGGCCATCTCTCCTCCCAAATAGTGTTTTATTAAGGACACATTCCCATGAAGTTTCCCCTGAGAGTTACTCTTCTGTCTCATCTGTTTGTCATTTGTCAAGGTCTATGTAGAACTCTTTAAATGTGGCATGCTCCCAACGACCCAATATAAACCTAACGTATAAAGTTGTAATATGCTATTTTCTCACAGCTTAATAAATCATTTTATCTATGCCATCCAAATTTTGTCAGGGAAAAAACAAATTCACTTAGTATTTCTTTTCTTGACCAAATCAAATGAATATACCATTGTTGAGGATATCCTGTGGAAGATTGAAATAAAAAAACGGCATGTCATTTTCTTTGGCTAAACCTTGGCGTTGTCTCCAATTGCTGAAGATATTAATGTTACTCTAGCTTACAAGTTCTAACATAAAATTTGTGTATGGAAATTTTCACACTGTCAATGAATAAGATCAATAATATAAGCCTCCATGTAAACTGTATCCATTTTTGAATCGTTAAAGGTTTCGGCTTTAAATTTCTAATAATCTTAGTAACGTTATGTCAAACGAAGTTGACGTTGCTATTTTCATCATTGGTAAGTTTTTCCACTTGATCAAAAATCATGGGAGCAGTTTTGTTTGAAAAGTTTGTTGATCTTATTGATTCATTTTTTTTTGCAGTGGTTGTGGTAAAGATAGCCATCATTGTGTATGTATGTCATAGAAGATCTAAGATGAAAGTGGATCCACTGGTTAATGACTCCCTTTTTATTCCCTTGACCATGGTCAAATTCCTGGACGACATGGAACGAGAAAAGCCCATTCGGTTTACATCTCAGCAGCTAAGAATAGCAACAGAAAACTTCAGCATCTTATTGGGTTCAGGTGGGTTTGGGACAGTGTACAAGGGGATCTTTAGCAATGGAACGGCCGTGGTGAAGAAAAATATATGTAAAGATAGATAAATAGACACTCATCTATGCAGCAGATTAAAGAACAAACTGGAAGTGGATTAAATCAAGTGATTATTACAGAACATAAGCAAAACAAGAAGATTACATCGAAAATATTTTAGGGATTTTTCCAAACGGTAAAATAGCTGCAGAGAGAGGTAAGGCTACATTGCCCCCTCTCTTTCTTTATATACACCGGTCATAATATAAATTACACAAAGGGTCCTTTATCTTCAATAATCTTCATAAGCAGCTACAACTTGAAACTTCATGCACTTGTCCATCTTCAGTCCCTCCTAGTTCCAATGCTTTCACCAAAAGTCCTTCTTCATCCTACACATCAACATTCTAAGTTAAACAATTCAATTGGTATTTTAACACTCCCCCACAATTTAATTGTGGGAGGAGATCAATTAACCCCAAGTCTTTCAACAGTTTGTTGTGTTGAGCAGATGTGAGTCCTTTTGTGAATAAATCAGCAAGATTATCTTCAGTGCCTATTTTCACAGTTTCAACAATTCCCAAATTGATTTTCTCTCTAACAAAGTATAAGTCAATCTCAAAATGTTTAGTTTTCTCATGAAAAACTGGATTAGCACTAATCTGTATTGCAGCCTTGCTATCACAAAAAATAGGCACAGGATTTTCTTGCCTAATTCCAAATTCATTCAAAATTTTTAGCACCCACAAAATTTCACAAGTCATGGCTGCTAATGCTCTAAACTCTGCTTCAGCAGATGATCTAGATATAGTGGACTGCTTTTTACTTTTCCAAGATATAGGTGAGCCACCAAGGAAGAGAATGTATCCTGTGATACTTTTCCTGGCAGTCACCTTCTTGGCCCAGTCAGAATCTACATAAGCAGTCAAGGAGAGATCAGAGTTACCTTTCAAGTGAATCCCCTTACCTGGAGAACCCTTCAGATACCTTAGTACCCTTAAAGCAAGCTTAAAATGAGACAAACAAGGATTATGCATAAACTGACTTAGAACATGCACAGCAAAGGCTATATCAGGCCTGGTAAGGGTAAGATATATCAATTTTCCCACCAATTTTTGATACTCAGTGATGTTTTTAAGAGGTGGATCATCATCACAAGGTCCCAGATTTGAGTCAATAGGAGTATGACATGGTTTACATCCTAACAAACCATATTCAGAAATAATGTCCATACAATACTTTCTTTGTGTCATGCAGACACCATCATTGGTATCAAGAACTTCTATACCAAGGAAATATCTTAGTTTACCAAGATCCTTTATAGAGAATCTGGTGCTCAAGAACTCCTTGCACTGATTAATTTCCTTAACACAATTACCAGTTATAACTATATCATCAACATAGACAAGTAAAGCAATAAAAACACCATTTGAGTTTTTGGTGTACAAAGAATAATCACTAATGCTTTGAGAAAAGCCATAATCAACAAGAGCAGAAGTCAATTTTTCATTCCACTTCCTAGGGGCTTGTTTAAGCCCATATAAGGACTTAACCAACTTACACACTCTTCTATCAGTAGTAGAAAAATAACCAGCAGGAGGTGTCATATAAACATCCTCAACAATCTCCCCATACAAGAAAGCATTATTAATATCAAGTTGAAAGATAGGCCAACAGTTTTGAGTAGCAATGGTAATTAGGCATCTTATGGTCACCATTTTAACCACAGGAGAGAAAGTTTCATCAAAGTCAGGCTGTACCCCTTAGCAACTAATCTAGCCTTATATCTATCAATATCCCCATTGGACTTGTATTTAACCTTGTAAACCCATTTACACCCAATGGGTTCCCTGCCAGGAGGAAGGTCAGTGAGAGTCCAAGTCCCATTTTTGTGTAAAGCCTCCATTTCAGCATTCATAGCATCAATCCAAAGAGGATCTTTGCTTGCTTCAGAAAAGGAGGTGGGTTCAAGATGCTTATTAAGGTTGGAAACAAAGCACTTGTTTTCAGTGTCAAGTTTAGAGTAATTCACAAAATTAGAGATACTGTGTTTGGTTTTTGTTCCCAACATAAAGTCATTTAGGTTCTTTGTCAATCTGGTGGTCCTATTAAACCTCCTAAGATTAACAGGGTCATTATTGAGATTAACAGGATTACCATTCAACTGGACAGAGTCATTAGGGTTATCATTACCCTCAGAATTGTGTGAATCCTCATCAAGTGTTGCATCCTGGTCACTGGTAATCCCAAAGGGACTGCCAGAGTGATCAGGTGGACCATTCATGCCAGAACCCAAGTTAGGGCTACCATGGCTAGAAGGTCCACTGCCATCACTTGCGCTAGGCTCTCTCCTTTCATCATTGGGATTTGAAGGCACTTGGATGATTATTATCAAAGAGATTATTATCAAAAAAGTTTAAATGAGTAATCTCATTTTCATAAACTTGTTGATTTATTTTTAAAGAAAAGATATGTTCATAGAAAATAACATCCTTTGAATAAAGGATGGTTTTATTATCAATACTATATAACTTATAGCCTTTTTTTGCATCAGCATATCCAATAAGAACACACTTCTCAGATCTACTACTAAATTTATCAAAGTTATTCAAAATAGTGGCAAAACATAAGCATCCAAAACCCTTAGGTAGGAGAGATTAGGTTGACACTTAAAAATTATTTCATAAGGAGATTTTCCAGAAAGAACAGAAGAAGGTAACCTGTTAATCAAATAGGTAGCAGTTAGCACACATTCATTCCACATGTTAAGAGGTAACCCCCCTTGAAACATAAGAGCCCTTGCTACATTGAGCATGTTATAACACGATTTCTAGCACCGAATTCACATCATCAATGGCGGTTGGTGAGTGTGTGTGTTCTTGGAGTTTGTGTGTGTGTTGAGAGAGAATTAGAGTGGAAAATTGGAATTAATGTGTGTGTTTGTAAGGTTAAAATTCTGGAAAAAGTTGTCAAAAGGTTATGATTACTAAGGTAGTGAGGGGTATTTATAGTCTAAATACTCACATATGCTAAATTACACATTTAGCCCCTCAACCTTAGTAATCATACATCTATGACTTAACTACAAGAAAGTCCTACAATCTAAATTACAATTTATCACTATTTTTGGATTTCTAACATTCTCCCCCTTAGTGATATATTGTAATGAATGAAGTACGTGTTATATTGTCTTGTAGGAATGAATTTGATGAGCCCGGTGGTGAAGACAATTTGTGTTGAAACAAGTCTTCAAATCTTTCTCTTTTGTCTTTGGAGAACTTGAATCAATCTTGGTCTTGGACTTCTTGAAGTTAAATCTTGTGTTGATTCTCAATGTTCTTTTTGAACAGAGAATAATGAGAAAGTGTGTGTATAGAATCTTCGAGGATTGTTGAATCATGAATCAGAGTTGTCTTTTGAAATGCGGAAGGTATAAACTTGGTTGTGATTCTTCAATCTTCGATTCTTGAGTAAAACAAAACTTCTTGGAATGAAGTTTCATGAACATGTACTCTCCCCCTTGATGTATGCATTGGAGTTTCTTGACAAAATGTTGTTGTATGACTTGAAGATCTTGAATGAAGTATGTTTGATGAAGACTCTTTTGAAGCTTTACTTCTTTGACTTGAATCTTCTAATCAATCTTTCAACTTCTTGAGACTTTGATCTTTGTCATATCAACTTGAACACTTTTGGAGAGTAGGCTTTTGAATGAAGTTTGGATAAAACTCTTATAAAGTAATCATGCTCCCCCTCAATTCATGAGTATAGACATTTTGGAGCATCTTTGAAATTTTGAACATCTTGAGTGAACATCCTTTCATCTTTGGTCTTGATCTTCTTATCTTTGAAATCAATTTAGATTTTCTTCTTCAAGTCAAGATCTCAATTTACATACTTAGAGTATTTTCAACCCAATTCTTAGGATGATCTTCACAAGATCGTTCCTCTTTCAAAAATCTGAGCTCAATTGACTGAAATGTAATTGAAAATCTTTGTTATCATGAAGACTTTTCTCCCCCTAAACCTTTTTAAAAACAAACACAAAAACTTTGTTGATAATCCTAAAATATCCGTTTAAAACAACCAAACACAAACTTTTCTCCTTGCTTTCCTTATCAAATTTGTATTTCTTCCCCAATCAATATCAATCATAATATTTTCTCCCCCTCATAATGACAAAGTTGGAAACCAATGTCATTATGCAAACATTGATTGATAGAATGTCACAAGAAATATCATGATCTAAAGCTTAGAATTCATACACATGGAGAAATATCAATCATTAAAACATCAACCCAAATCATTAAAATGTAAGATCGAAGTTTTTGGTACAAACGTTATATCATGGTGTTGGTGTTTTCTGTGTTTGTGAGATGAGAAATGAAACCGGATAAGAATGATCCGTTAGCATGTTCAAAAATCGAAAGGATTAATGAAATGACCGATTAATGTATAACATTTTTCGGATTTCCTATGTATCATTGAGATATGCACAAAACAAGTCTCTAACATAGTTCGGTCTGCGGCTTTTCAACCACGAGATTGCTTCAAAGAATATAAATCATGATTAACACTACCGAAGCATTTGATAACCACAATTTTATCCTTAAAGACTTTTAGGGAAAACCGAGGTCACTTAGACTTCTCGTTAACTCAATAATCACATAAATGTAATTATGAGACCTACGTTCAATGTTGGAAAAGATGTTAGCATTGGTAGGATTTCCATTCGATCATCGTGGAATATCAATAAGATATCACTACGAATGTTCCGGCTATATCACAAAGATAAGCAATTATATCACAAAGATATGACTCGAATGTGTTCTAAAAAATGAATGATGATCAAATTAATGACCAATCAAGATAGCTCTAGACACATGATCAAATGAAGTCGGGGACTGGAGCAGAATGTCGCCCTTTTTCAATATCAACATCTTCCAAATGAAGAGTCAATAGAAATGTGAAAATCTCCGTGAGAGATGAAACAAGTATTTGTTAAGAAACACTTGAGTGGTTAGGTAAAGATGTGCATCGCTTCACTGGGTCCATGAAGACTTCTTCAATATCGAAATCAACAAATGAAATCTGATAGGAGCGTGTTTTACCCGGCTTTTTGAGAATTTAGGGAAGGGTATCATTTCTTTTTAACCCTTTTCGCACAACATATCACCTTAACCTCTCACTTTTCGACTTTACTCCCTCCATCCTATTTGCACGAAAACAACATCACTCAAAATACCCTCACTATCTAACGAAAGAAGTGAATACTCCGGGGTTAGAACTCATCGGCGATGATGAAGTTCATGGAGTGAATTTCGAGAAACCTTATCTCTCATGTGCAAACTAATCACCGAACTCCTTTTGATTGAAAAATCATTTTAAAAACATCAAATGTGTGTATAAAAATGATTTGAAAACACATTTGAAGTTTGAAAGTTTTGAAATCACAAACTCCTCCTTAATCTATGCAAGAATAGATCAAAATGTTTTCCATAGAAAGGTGGAGCAAAATTGTTTTTGTGAGATCAAAATGAAAAAATTTGAGAGTCTAATGTGAACAATTTTTCAAAAGTTTTGCTTCAACAACAATGTTCATAGTAAGACTGCTAGGGAGTACACAAAGGCGTTCAATCCTTCGCTTCTTACATCAACAAGTTGGAGGCAATTAAAACATTTAAGCAAATGTTAACTCAATCAATTGTTCAAGATGAGACAACAAGGGAGTACACAAAGGCGTTCGATCCTTTGCCTCTCATATCAACAATTGAGAGTTTGAAAAACTTTATTCGAAAAATATAACTGCTACCACACATACATATTCATATAAGATCACTTGGAAGTACACAAAGGCGTTCGATTCCTTATCATCGTATATCAATCTATATGTATAACAACAGGATCTTTAGAATGTATAGACATTTTTCATAATAAATAAAACTTTGAAGAACGGGTTGCATACAGAGTATATGCAAGCCATAAAGATATAAATAAATCATTTAAGCACGGGTTATACACAGAGTATGTATAAGCCTCTTTTGAAAAAGAAATAATAAAGCAATTAAGAACGGGTTACATACAGAGTATATGTAAGCCACTTTGAAATTATTTTTTTTTATTTTTGAAAATTTGCAATTTTTTATTTGATTTTCTCTTTTCAAATTTTTTATTTTGTTTTTCTGGAATGTGTCAAGAATTCCTTCAAAGGGAAAAAGGTTAAGGTTCAAGATTTAACATACCAAGCTTGGAGATAAGAAAGTTAAACCTCTTTTCATCCAATGGTTTTGTGAACAAATCTGCAAGTTGAAAGTCAGTACCCACAAAGTAGAGCTCGATGTCACCTTTCTCAATATGATCTTTGAGAAAATGATATCTAACATCAATATGCTTTGATCGAGAGTGGTTTACTGAGTTGACTGCAATAGCAATGGCACTCTGAGAATCACAATAGATAGGGATACGATCATATTTCAGACCATAATCAGTTAGTTGAGTCTTCATCCATAAAACTTGAGCACAACAACTAGCCGCAGCCACATATTCAGCTTCAGCCGTTGATAGTGACACACAATTCTGTTTCTTGGAAGACCAACTCACAATTTTATCACCTAAAAATTGTAAAGTACCGGAAGTGCTCTTGCGATCAAGTTTACAACCAGCATGATCTGCATCTGAATATGCAGTTTGATTGAATCCAGTATCCCTTGGATACCAGAGACCTAAATCGGGTGTACCCTTCAGATAACGAAAGATTCGTTTCACAGCTTGATAATGTAAATCAGTTGGAGCAGCTTGATACCTAGCACACATACATGTTGCAAACATTATATCTGGGGCGAGATGCTGTTAGGTACAACAACGAACCAATCATACTTCGATATCTCTTTTGGTCAAATGGTTTCCCATTTGTATCAGCATTTATGTTTGTTCGAGCAGCCATTGGGGGAGAAATTGAAGAACATGAAGTCATATCAAACTTTTTCAACATGTCATTTATGTATTTACCTTGTGATATAAAAATACCAGTTGGTAATTGTTTGATTTGAAGACCCAAAAAGTAATTCATTTCCCCAATCATGCTCATTTCAAAATGATTGACCATTAGAGATGAAAAGTTTCGGCAAAATGTTTGACTGGTCGACCAAAATATAATGTCATCAACATATATTTGAACAAGTAGAACATGCTTACCTTGTTTGCGAATGAACAAGGTAGGGTCAATTGTGCCTTTGGTAAAGCCACCTCTTAGTAAGAAAGTAGTTAAGGAATCATACCATGCTCGGGGTGCTTGCTTAAGACCGTAGAGAGCCTTGTCTAACCTGTAGACATGGTTTGGCCTTTGAGGATCAACAAAACCTTCTGGTTGATCAACGTAAACTTCTTCTTTGAGGTCACCATTCAAGAAAGCAGTCTTCACATCCATTTGAAACACAGTAAAGTTTCGGAATGCGGCATAAGCTAAGAATATCCTAATGGCTTCCATTCTTGCAACTGGAGCAAAAGTTTCGTCGAAGTCAACGCCAGGTTGTTGGCAATAACCCTTTGCAACAAGTCGAGCTTTATTCCTTACTACCACTCCATTCTCATCCTTTTTGTTTTTGAATATCCACTTCGTTCCGATTGGATCATCTTTTCTAGGATTTGGAACTAATCTCCATACCTTCAGTATTTCAAATTGTGCGAGTTCATTTTGCATTGCCTTAACCCATTCTGGATCACAAAGAGCTTCAGAGACTGTTTTGGGTTCTATTTGCTAAGAGAAAATGCAACAAGACACTCATTTACTGAGGTACGAGTAGTTACTCCTGCTTGTGTATCTCTAATTATTTGATCAGTAGGATGGTCTTTCTGCATTCGTGTCCACTTGTGAGCATGAGGAAGAGGATCTTGTTGTTGAAGATCAACATCACCATCATTAAAACTTGAGTTTTGTTGAGAGATGGAATCATAACTTGGTAGAACTCTTTCCTCATAAGCTGGATGATCAAAGTCAAGTGGTACATACACATTTGGAGTGTTCAATGGATTTGTAGTCTGAAAAATTCGAGAAGGTTCTTGAACATTCACTTGATGAGAAGAATTATCAGAAGAGGATGGTGGAGAAGAATCATTAGAAGAGGATTGCTCTGATGAACTTGATGATGATTCATGAATGTTGTCAGGAACTGGATCGTTGTTATGAATAGGTTCATTGGTTGGAATTGGTTCAACGATGACTTGAGGTTCTTTATCATGAATCGGTTTTGAATGATAGAATTCTTCAAAAAGAATATCTAATTCATCACTCGTTGGAGTTGGAAACTTCTTGAATTTAGAAGCTAAGGTAGAATTCCTTGTAGAAGTACTTGAAGTACTTGGATCACTATTTGTTGGTAGCAAACTTTCTTGCTCAAAGATCATGCCCGACATCTCATCAAACCACACATTCATTGTTTCTTGAATTGTGTTTGTTCGGCGATTGTAGATTCGATAGGCAATAGATGTTTTGGAATAACCAACAAAGTATCCTTCATCACCTTTCTTCTCGAACTTTCCAAGATTCTCCCGATCATTCAAAGTATAACAAACACACCAAAATATATGAAAGTAGTTGATGTTGGGTTTGCGTTTGTTAATAACCTCATAAGGAGTCTTTTCGAAACGCTGATTGATAATGGACCGATTCTGAGTGTGACAAGCAGTGTCAACAGCTTCAGCCCACATATTGGATGGCAATTTGGAATAAGCACGCATTGTCCTTGCTGCTTCCACCAGCGATCGATTTCTCCTTTCAACAACACCGTTTTGTTGTGGGGTTCGAACTGCTGAGAATTGATGAGTAATACCTTTGGATTTGCAGAATTCATCAAAAACAGCATTCTTGAACTCAGTACCGTTATCCGAACGGATGTAACGAACTGGAAGTTGAAGATTTACTTGAGTAGAAGTGATGAAATCTATCAGTATCTGAGTTGTTTCATCTTTTGATGCAAGAAACTTGACCCAAGTATATCTTGAATAATCATCAACAATAACCAAGATGTATTTCTTCCCATTTCGGCTTTGTACTTTCATCGGCCCACAAAGATCCATGTGAAGCAAATGAAGAGGTGCTAAAGAATTTGGAGATTTCTTCGGTGTATGAGAAGCTCTCTTAATCTTCCCAACAGCACAAGAAGGACAAACATGCTCACTTTCATACTTATAGTCAGGTAAGCCTTCAACAAGATGCTTGTTGACCAAAGTATTGATGTTTGGAAATTCAGATGAGAAAGCCTTCTATGCCATAACCAAGAATTCTTTGAAGTAGCCTTTGAAATGAGACAAATATTATCGTTTGGTTGGTTATCATCGAGATTGACGGTAAAAAGATTATCATCACGATCACCACAAAGAATATCAACTCCATCTAGAGTTTGGACTTTACAAAGGGATTGTCGAAAAAGAACTTGAAGATTGTTGTCACAGAATTGTCCAACACTGAACAAGTTATGACTTAATCCTTCAACATAATGAACTTTCTTGATGACAATTCCATTTCGTTCAATGTCACCATAACCTAAGATAGGAGCGAAATTGTTGTTTCCAAAGCGAACTGTTCCCATGAATCGTTCAACAAAATTCTGGAGCAAAGATTTATTTCCAGTCATGTGCTTCGAACACCCGGAATCGAGTATCCAAACACAGATGGTTATTTCCTGCAATCAAAGAAATTTAACCGATTTTAGGTACCCACTTGAAGACGGGTCCTTTATGGTTAGTTAAAACAGGCAGGGTATATAACTTAGGATATGCATTCAAACATGTTTTCGAATCAACATAAGCATTAACAAGCACATTATCAACAAACACATTTGAATAAAAAGTACGAACATTCACATGAGAATTAAAAGTAACATGTCTACAAGCATCAACATCAACCACACAAGTACGGGAATTAAAATTGTTTACAAGCTCACAAGGTCTTGCCTTGGCATATTCAACATTATTTAATAAAGAAGAATTGTTTTGAATTAATAGAAACATTCTTCCTCCTCCTTCTTTTCTTCTTTTTCTCAACATGCTTTTGATTACTAGTGACCTTAGAAACTAAAGTCTTAGCAACCCATTTAGCATCACTATTTATGCTCTTTCCACCTGTTGGATGGAAACTAAGAAAATTAGAACGATGGATTTTAAAAACTTTCATCTTTTTGAATCTTTTGGAGGTGAGGAAACTTCTTGCTTCTTTGGTTTATCATGAGAAAAACATCCATATCTATCCCTATATCTAGTTGTACCATTTGATGCATCCTTAGTTAGCATTGATGCATCCTTAGTTAGCGAAACTGAGCTAGACTTAGACATCTTAGGTAAAGAACTAGATTGAGAGCTAGATGAAGAAGCATCATGATAGTCTTTTGAAAGTTTCACTTTGGTGTACCTTGATCTGGGTGAGGTCTCAGCTTGTTCCTTTTTGACATGTTTCACCGGGGTAGGAAACTTTGGTTCTTTCTTAATGGTCTTTGGTTCAGTCTTGACGAGTTTGGACTTAACTCGTTTTTCTGAGTAATATGAAGTTGGAGCTTTGGACAATGGATATTGAAATTCCTCTTTTGTTTCAACTTTGATTTTGGTAGATTCAATCTTTTTCTCAGTTTCTGAATCAAAAACATATTCTCCCTCCATGAATTTATCAAAATCATCTTTTGTAAAATCCTTTGAAAAGGAAAATTTCAATGGAGATTGATTAGTTTCAAATTCTTTTGAAAAATTTGAACAATTAAGAATCTTGGTGTCCAACTTCACCTCATGGGTAGTCTCGGAAAATAGGTCAACTTGAACTGACACATCTTTGGTCTCACAAGAAAATTGAGTAAAAGTATCAACACCTATACTAGCACTAAGCTTAGGGTGAAAAACTAACTCATCAATAGAATTGCATGTGAAAAACCTATAAAAATACCATACCAAAACTAAATTATGCGCAAGTTCTTCATTAGATAAATCAGATTGCACACAATCATCAGCTATTAAAGTAGCAGTGTTTTGACAAGTACATTCAAGAGAATCAGTCAAGGTTTGAGTGGAGGTATTTGTGGATGAATCAAAAGTAGTTTGGGTAGAATTGTCTACTAAGTCACTTAGGTCAGTTTGAGTAGAAACATTCACACAAACTTTCTTAGCATCAACAACATTAAATTTATCCTCTGAATTTGGACTTTGAGACTTGAGATTATCAATAACTTTTTATTGAGAATCCACCTTTTGTTGTAAACCTTCTATTTGTTTTTCCAAAAATGTGGATGGAACATACAATTTAGTAGGTTTAGGTGAATTACCAATTGACTCTTGGTTTTGAAAATTTGATTCAATTTCTTCCAATTTGAAAATTGAAGATTTCTTAGATTTGTACGAATCATTTATTGCATCATAATTAACCAAAAATTCTGGTGTTGGTATCCTGTCAACTTCATCAGTCTCAAATTCGTTATCCAATGGACGAATAAATTGTTGTATCATACCATGTCGAAGGAATTTTTCATCATACAAAGGTTCAATTTCTTCTTTGGCCTTTTGTAATGGTGTGATATTCTCAAATCTCAACTCGAGAAGAAGATCATCTTTTGCAATTTCTGACTTGTTAAAGTAGGCAGTAAAATCCAAAAGAGGGTTTTGTTCAACTTTATATAACTTCTCTTGATAGAAAAGTATATTCTTTTTAAATTCCTCTATTTGGTTTTGATGATTTTCAATCTCAACGCCCTTTAAAAAACAATTATGATTTAAGTCAGAAATCTTCCTTTCGAGTTCAACACTGTTTGGTTTAGCTTCTTGAAGTTTCTTATCAAGAATATCAACATCCATTTGTCTAGCATTAGCCCGAAGCCATTCATTGGTCTTTTGAATTTCAAGATCTCGATTGGCCTTTTCAAGATCATGAATGGTCTTTTCAAGATTGTGACATTTTTGTAATAACTTAGAATCAGGAGAGACATTCAACTCACATTCTTTAACCAACATCTTATCTTTGTATGCTTGAAAATCTTGTTTGATAGCATCATAATCAAAAAGTAACTTTGAATGTTCTTCAAGAAGTTTTGAAAATTCACTTTTAGAAAATGAAATGCTATTTTTCAACTTTTTGTTTGTATTGGTTAAAGATATGATTTGATTTGACAAGTTTGATAAAGCTAATCTACATGACTCTTCATCCTTAATTAATGAAAAAGTAGAGTCGAGATTTACCACATCATCTGGGTACTCATCATCAGTGCTTTCTGCTTCAAAGACTTTGTCCTTGGACAACCTTGCCATATAGCAAACATTAGCAGAGAGATCTTCATCCTCATCATCGGAGAGTAATAGCCACTTGTCATCTTCAGCTAGCAATGCATGCCGTGCTTCAACTTGTTTAGCTAACAGCATCTTCTGTTTGTAATACTCATAGTTCCGCTTTCGAGGTTGCTTGCAATCAACAGCAAAATGTCCAGGAATACCACAATTGTAGCACTTTTTGTCTGATGCCTTACCCTTATCAACAACTTGTTTCTCATAACCTTCCTTCTTTTCATTATGCTTAGTTCCACTTCCTTCACCTTGCTCATAACTCTTAGGATGATATTGTTCCTTCTTGGGAAATGCACTTGTAGAAGAAGTGCGGAGATTGTTGTTTGTTAGCCTCGCTTTGTAAAATTTTCTCTTGAAATGCTTTGTTACCGCGGCAAGAGCTTGATATAGTTCATCTGAAACACCATCTCTTGTAGCCATCATATCATCTCCCTCCTCATCAGACGAAGAAACAACAACCATTTGCCTCTTAAGAGCTTCAGAAACCTTTTTCTCAACAATCAATGCCAAAGGATCAGCAGATACAACTTCTGGCGCTTTGCTTTATGAAGCTTTGCTTAGAACTTGGGTTTCATTGAGCTTGAAAGATTCATAAAGTGTATGAATGGTGAACTTGGTCAGATTTTGATGTTGCTTGATTTGTGTACCAAAATCTTCCCATTCTGGACCAAGAGCTTTGATGAATTTGATGTTTAACTCAATCTCTGTTTTCTTGACATTGTTCTTCCTCAGTTCATTTATGACATTGCAGAATCTGTAGTAGACAGCCTCAAGAGATTCATTTGGCAATTTTGTGAAGTTGTCA
Source organism: Erigeron breviscapus (assembly GCA_034093135.1). Lineage (NCBI taxonomy): Eukaryota > Viridiplantae > Streptophyta > Magnoliopsida > Asterales > Asteraceae > Erigeron > Erigeron breviscapus. The sequence goes on along the minus strand of CM067167.1, from coordinate 114,517,942 downwards.
AACTCAGTCAAAACATTGGTCAATCTTATCGTTGAAGTTACGTCAGCTCCTTCCATCTGTCTAGCCACCTCATCCCATATCTCCTTAGCTGTATCATAAGAATCAACTGAGCCATAGATTTCATCTGGAAGTGCTTTGTACAAGCATGATCTAGCTCTATTATCTGCAGCTGATCGATCTTTTTGTTCAGCATTCAAAAGATCAGGAGTTAGAACTGCATCAGTAGTGGGATGGCGATGAACGGCAAGTCCATTAAGGATGGAATCTTTAAGCATGTGACCATTTGTTTGACTTTCCACATAGTCCATAAATCTTTTCTTCCATAGTCCATAGGAACCACGGTAGAGAACTGGAGGTCTTGTATCTGTACCCAATGCCAATGTTTCACGAGAAGCCATTTGAAATTGATTTGATTTGAAAATTGGATTGAATTAAGCTTTAAAGAAAGATAGAAATTGAAACGATCTAAAAGAGATCGTTCTAAAAGATCGTCTTGAGAGAAGATCGTCTTAAATGAAAGAAAGTTGAGACGATTTTAAAGAGATCGTTTTGGAACTTTGGAAATGTAATTTGGTTAAGTATTAAGAATGAAATTGAAACTGAGGTAAATTGTTGGAATGAAATGAAATGAATTGAAATGAAACGATCTTGAGATAATCGTTTTGGAACTTTGGAAATGAGACGGTCTAAATTTAGATCGTCTTGGTTTTTGAAAAAAAATTGTGGAAATTTTCTAAGTAATTTTGAGAAAAATGGACAGAGTTTTGTTTAGAATTGGAATGAATGAATTTTTGAGCAAAACCAATCAATAAGATCAGTTACCCAGGAAGTGTGTGATTCCCAATCACAACAACTTCAAATGATCAACCAACTCACAACAACTTGCACAAGAAACTGAGACGATCTAAATAAGATCGTCTTGTGTTTCAAGAAACTAAGACGATCTAAATAAGATCGTCTTGGCTTTCTGTCACAAAACTTGACAATTTTCAAATACACTTAAGTATTTGAATTGACCAAACCGATCCTTTCGGATTAGTTAGCCACAACTAAACACTTAACACCACAACCACTTGCTAGAACGATCTTGAGAAGATCGTCCAACAATCCCCAAAGCTCAAAGTATGAAAATATACAATCAAGCACTGAGACGATCTAAATTAGATCGTCCTAGTGTAGATCGTCTGAAGGTCATCTTCTTCAACACAACATTTTGCAAAAACTCCATTTATGACTTTAAAAACTTCAATATCTTTCGAATTACTTGGAGTTAGAACTTGAAATAACTTGCAAAATGTTTGTTATCACGTCCGCAACCAATCCTTAAACAAAATTCAGCTAAAAACACAACAGAATCAAATCCCGAAATTTGAGCGCCAAAAACTCAAAATTCAATCTCGAGTTCTAGATCGAATTGGAACTTGAAACTTGACAGGATTATGTTTCAAACTATCAGGAATCTAATGGTGAACAAACAATTGTGATTTTATGTGATTTGATAGAAAAATTCTAATGAAACAGTATCGAAAAAAAATGAAAATAAAATTGATTTTTGATGAAATTGTGATTGAATTCAGTTATGGATCGAATCAAAAAGATGTTTTTCTCTGATACCACATGTTATAACACGATTTCTAGCACCGAATTCACATCATCAATGGCGGTTGGTGAGTGTGTGTGTTCTTGGAGTTTGTGTGTGTGTTGAGAGAGAATTAGAGTGGAAAATTGGAATTAATGTGTGTGTTTGTAAGGTTAAAATTCTGGAAAAAGTTGTCAAAAGGTTATGATTACTAAGGTAGTGAGGGGTATTTATAGTCTAAATACTCACATATGCTAAATTACACATTTAGCCCCTCAACCTTAGTAATCATACATCTATGACTTAACTACAAGAAAGTCCTACAATCTAAATTACAATTTATCACTATTTTTGGATTTCTAACAGCATGTTTCCTTTCAACAATACCATTTTGCTGTGGGGTGTGCACACAAGAAGTTTAGTGAATGATTCCCTTTTGTTTAACAAAACTGTTCATCTTATGATTAATAAATTCACTTCCATTATCACTTCTAAAGATTTTCACATGTTTGTTAAACTGATTTTGAAGAAGATTGTAAAAACTTACAAGATTATCAAAGGTTTCATCTTTGTTTTTCATTAAATAAACCCACACAGCTCTGGAATGGTCATCCACAATGGTAAGGAAGTATTTATAACCTTCCCTACTCTGCACTCTATAAGGACCCCATAGGTCAAGATGCACAAGTTCACCAAGACTGGTGGACTTGTGCTCACTTAAAGGGAAAGGCTCCCTGGTCTGTTTTGCCTTGTGGCAGACATCACAAGCAGAATTATGCAACACATTATCAAGTTTTAGTTTGTCCTTAAGGACCATAAGCACTTGATCAGCTGGGTGACCCAGCCTGCAGTGCCAAGTTTGTTTAGATATAATGCAAGTGAGACTAGTATTGAAACAAGACACAATATTCTTACCATTTTCACATTCATCAAACAAGTACAAACCATCACACTGTCTACCAATCCCCACAGTCATTCTTGTTCTCAAGTCCTGAATGTAACAATTATCCTCATCAAAACCAATAAAGAATTTATTATCCCTAGCCAAATTATGGACAGATAATAAGCTAACACAGTAATCTGGAACAACAAGCACACTATACAGAATTATGTTGTTTGTTAATCTTAGATTCCCAATTTTAACAACCTTAGCTTGTGTTCCATTAGGGTGACCAACAGTTAAACCTAGACTAGACACATCAACCACATCAAACATACATTTATCAGAATTTGTCATATGTTGGGTAGCACCAGAATCAGTTATCCAACCTTTGATGTTTTTGGATAATTGTTTAGAGTGATTTGATCTAAAAAACTTTTCAAAATTTGAGTTAAAAAAGGAATTTGAGTTAAAAAAGGTACCTCCCATGTTGGCCTGAATGGGCTTTGTAATAGAACTTTCACTCAACATTCTCACAATCTGATTGATTTGTTCACTTGTAAGTTGAAAATTAGAAGCAGAAGGTCCAACACCAGAGCTGGAACTAGAATAAGGAGAGACAGAACCTTGTGGTTCAGAAGAGACAACATGATTACTAGAAACATTCCTTCCAAAAGACTGATTTCCAAAAGACTGATGAGAATTCCTCTTAACAAACCCACCATTGGGTCTATAAGAGTTGTTATACCCAGGTGGTTGTCCAACAATTTCATAACACCTTTCAATAGTATGCCCAATTCTGTGACATTTAGAGCATTTAAGATTAGGATTAGGTCCCCTTCTCATTTCAACATTTCTGTTTTCAGAAAACCTTGGTTCAAAAGTTCTTGGTTCTGAAAATTTCCTTCTATTCTCAAAGGTTTTAGCAACAAAAGCTGAATTTTGATGTTTTGGAGGAACCTCAACAGGTGTGGCCCTGTGTGATTCCTCCCTAGAAATTATAGCAAAAGCAGTTTTTACACTGGGAAGGGGATCCCTGGTCAGAATGTTACTTCTTATGGGTAAGTACACCTCATCCAGTCCCATAAGGAACTGCATGAGCTTTATCAACTGGTGGTGCTCTTGAAACCCCTTAGCTGCATTGCATGTGCAGGTAGGAAGTTTCACAAGAGAATCAAACTGTCTCCATAAAGCATTCAATCTATGATAATAATCAGACAAAGAACTACCATTTTGAGTTAAAGAATTGATTTTATGATGTAAATTAAAGGTTATTGACCCATCCACTTTGTCATAAGTCTCCTTAAGTTCCTCCCAAACAACAACAGCCTCTTTAGAAAAAATTTGACCCAGATAAACATCTTCAGACAAAGCACCAAGAATCCATGAAAGTACAACAGAGTTACATCTATCCCATTGCTTAGCTAAAACATCATTGTCAGTAGGTCTTTCATAAGAGCCATCAATAAAACAAAGTTTATTTTTAGTCTCCAAAGCAAGTTCCATTGCACAAGCCCATATTTTATAATTTTCAGTTCCTTTCAATTTTAAGCTAATTAAAGGTGTACCAGATGTGTCACTAGCATGCAAATATAGAGGGTCACCAAAATCCAGATTACTAATAAGAGTACCAAACACATTGACACCATCTTCTTGGTCACCATCAAAATTTCTCAAATTATCATCCATGATAACAGATAGAACAGATACCACAAACTTAGCAAATAAACACAGAAAAACACTTAAACAAGACAAAGAAGTCAAAGACAGAAACACACAAGATAAAAGACCACCTAAAGGATGCAGGAACAGAGGCCAGATTCAAGAACACTCAAGTGTCTTGACAGGTATGTTCAAGAATCCTCTCTTCTACCAAGAAAAGATTAGAAACAGACAGATATCAGTTAAAACTCACATAAAACTTGATCACAATACGAGAAGATTCAATAATAAGCTCACAATAGACAGATATATTCATTTTAGAAGACAAATAAGCACAGAATAACAAGAACCACATAAAGAAAGAAAGAAATCCCAACTGATAGGCCAAACTTTTCACACTTAGAGCACTCCAAGTGGGAAACAATTTGCTACTAGATGGGTAGGTTAAGAAGCTTACAGTGGGGTCGCCAACAGTAATTCCAAAATACAGAAAAGGACATAATAAGGCAACAATATACTCCAATAATATCAGATATCAACCCTAAAAAGGATTGATAAAGAAGATATGAGAGATTTGTCAAATATATATCAAACCCTAACCTAAAAAGATTGGATCCGAAAGATTTGACAAGAAACCGCTACAAATGGCAAGATCCAAGATCTAAAAAGATTTGAACCCTACACACGAGCAGTAAGAAGAGATCAAGAAAAGGATAATATCAAAAAAAAAGGTTTGGAAGTATTTTATATATCTAAAATAGTTTTCAACTTGGGTTTGATACCATGAAGGATCAGAAAAATATTTTTGTTGTTTTTTTTTTTTTTGATAAAGATCTGAAAAACAAGAACAAATATGATTAAAGAAAATAGTTTTGAACGTTGGCTTTGATACCATGAAGAAAAATATATGTAAAGATAGATAAATAGACACTCATCTATGCAGCAGATTAAAGAACAAACTGGAAGTGGATTAAATCAAGTGATTATTACAGAACATAAGCAAAACAAGAAGATTACATCGAAAATATTTTAGGGTTTTTTCCAAATGGCAAAATAGCTGCAGAGAGAGGTGAGAGAGGTAAGGCTACAGTGCCCCCTCTCTTTCTTTATATACACCGTCATAATATAAATTACACAAAGGGTCCTTTATCTTCAATAATCTTCATAAGCAGCTACAACTTGAAACTTCATGCACTTGTCCATCTTCAGTCCCTCCTAGTTCCAATGCTTTCACCAAAAGTCCTTCTTCATCCTACACATCAACATTCTAAGTTAAACAATTAAATTGGTATTTTAACACGTGGCAGTGAAAGTACTTAAAGGGAGCTCTGACAAGAGAATAGAAGAACAATTCATGGCGGAAGTAAGCACAATGGGAAGAACCCATCACTTTAATCTTGTTAGGCTTTTTGGGTTTTGCTTTGAGTCAAGTTTAAGAGCTCTCGTACAGGAGTTCATGGTTAATGGATCTTTGGATAACCATTTGTTTAAAGCAAACAAAGGGGATATGATAGGGTTCGAGAAGCTTCAAGAGATTGCGGTGGGAACTGCAAGAGGCATAACATACTTGCACGAGGAATGTCCACAGAGAATAGTTCACTATGATATCAAACCAGGAAACATCTTATTGGATTCCAACTTTTGTGCAAAAGTAGCCGATTTTGGTTTAGCCAAACTTTGCAACCTGGATAACACTCATATAACAATGACAGGAGGACGGGGTACCCCAGGCTATGCTGCACCCGAGCTTTGGATTGCTCTCCCTGTTTCTCACAAATGTGATGTTTATAGTTTTGGCATGCTACTTTTCGAGATCATAGGGAGGAGGAGAAACATGGACGTGACTCTGGGTGATAGTCAGCAGTGGTTCCCGAAATGGGTGTGGGATAAATATGAAAAGAAGCAACTGAAAGATTTGATGATAGTGTGTGGAATTGAGGAAAAAGACCAAGAAGCCGTGGAAAGGATTCTTAAGGTAGCTCTATGTTGCGTTCAGTATAGGCCCGAGACTAGGCCAGTGATGAGCATCGTTGTGAAAATGCTGGAAGGTGCTTTAGAAGTACCCGAGCCCTTAAATCCTTTTTCATATTTATTTTCAGGGGTCAATGAAGCTAATGATTCTTTGGCTCGAATAGCATGGAATGGTGGTGGTTCAAACTGGTCTTCATCTGAAGTGATCACCAGGTCTACCGTGGTCACAGGGACCCCTCTCATGAAGAGATATGAGATCACAATGGCCTCCGAATAATCATTAGATAGCTGAATTGTATTTGTACATATAGGGAGCATCTTATAAGTAAATGTAAGATTCGATGTGTTAAAAAAATTTCAAGTCAAAAAATTATACAAAACTACTAATTTGTTTTTGTTTCAAAGAGAAATGGTCATGATCCTACATGATATTCTATGCTTAACCGAATGATTATTCTAGTTATAGTTTATTAGCCTATTTGCATAATTTGAGCTCAAACAATGTTGAACCTTGACATAATGACGCGAACATTAGTTAGATCATATTTTGTGAAGTGAGATTTAGCGTGGCGAGTTTAATTAGGTATGATAATATCAGAAAGCGAAGAGTGGGGATGAAGACTTACTTATGATACATCCAGTTCATTCAAAGCGCTTTTAAAAACACATACAAGCAATCCAAGTCGTTATACGTAATTATTGACTATAGATCTGAACTTTTAATACAATAGTGTAACATTGAAGTTCTTAACACAACACTGCAGGCCGGCCTTGTATCCACCACCTCTGTTCTGTAACCCTTAGTTGCTCTTTTCATCCTATTACTTATTTCATATTCTAACGTTCTAAATTGTTTTTAGTGTAATCCAAACACAATGCATAGTGTTTAAACATATGCACAAGTTGCAAATTCATATTAATCAACATATTATAATTCTTCCTGTGTATATATATGGACATAAATCTTTGATACCACATCATTTTGGTAAAAAAACCATCTCTAAGTAGTCTAGCAGGAAGATGTTCTGAAGTTTTTACCTTGATTCAAACCTCACTCGGTAAATATCTTTTGATGGCGAGGGAAAAGTCTAAGAAACAGTTATAATTTGCTATCTGAAAAATACAAAATATTCCTATCTGAAAGCTACCTTTTAGCTCATGTACGTGGTTGTAAATTGGCAACTAATTTGTTAACATTTTACCATGCATCAAACGCGTTTTAATAGAAGATTAAATAACAACAAAAACAAAAATCATAGTTATTAACATTTTACCTTATATTCTGTGGCCGGCAATAGACGTTAATGAATAATGACTAAAGATATCCTCCATCCTCACAAATAAGTCTCTTTTCAAATAATTTTCCCGTTTTTCTAACATTATGGTATCTCCCTGAAAGTCCCCTGGTACGGATCGTTAATAGCTTGCTCCAGTTATCAAGAGGTGCGGAATCCCTCTCTATAACTTGGTGATTCACAACGAAGCCCCTAGATCATCTGCTACCTCGCAGATCTTCTTCGGGCTAGCGGAACAACCTTTGACCTATTAACCTGCTATACTAACTTGATAATTCGACAAATGTTCAACCCTAATCTCTGTTAGGGTTCGGTATTTATAGGAAACACCCGACATGGGCTTCAGCGAGTCGGCCTCGCAAATCCAGCCCAGCCCGTCACTAATGCGAGGTCGCATTCTGTGATTGGCCTCGTATTTGACCCTGCAAATACGGGGTCGTATTCCTATATGCTTGCCTCGTAATTGACCCTGCAATTACGAGGTCACATTTCACTTAAGCAGATTAATTATACATTCAATACTTAAACTTAATCTAGTATTCTATGCATAATACAAGTTCATTAATGACAATCACAATACAAAGACATATTACAATATAAGCTCAAACAATCTAGACTGCTATTGACATAGACATGCACTTACAGACTCCCCCTTGGCAATAGCTTCTAGACGTAAAAATACATGTCTTCGTCTTGTCTTTGTCATTAATCTACTTCCTCTTCTGCTTCTGTTTATCAGCCTTCTTCGTCTTCTGAACTTCCTCCGAATCATCTGCAGCCTTATAGAAATCACAGTCTGAGTGTAAGCCAATCTTCAAGCATAAACTCACTGCATTCCTATATCGCAACGCTGGACCCTGAAAATCTTTTGGAAACCAAATATTAACATTGTTCAGCTTCAGCAGATCTTTCTTACAGAAGTTCACTAGATGCAAAGGCTCATAAATCCTGACAATCTCATAGTAATGATCACCATACATCACAGCTTCATATGTCTTACTATCAAAGTACCAACCCTCCATATTATCCAACAAGTCCCTTCCAAACTTCTTCAAAGGAACTTCTTTGGCAAACTTGGCAGGCTTATACTTCAAAGTAATCATTGGCTTATTTGTCTTAGGATCTATCCTTGATTTATCCTTGACTCTTTTGCCCTCCTGTGGATGATATTTTCTCTTGGCAGAATCCTTGATCTTAATGTCATTTGCAATAGACCTGGCAATATAATCTGCTCTGTCATGACCACTAGGATTAATCAGTTCTAGCCTAGCTAAACACCTGAAATCAATATCAGCAAGAGAGTTGATTGCTTCTGTGTTCATCTCCAAATACTGCACACCGTCTGTTCTCCTGATAATCAGATATTTTATCTCGTTATCCCAATGAAAACTCACGATTCTTGAAACAGCATTAGTAGCGTAGGATTCAACTTTTTCACCCTGGATCTTGTCTTTATACTTGATAGGTCTATACAATGCCTCAAGCTCAGCCTTACTATGCAACTACCATCCTGATTTAGTGTTAGCACTTGGCTCTGCCTGTAGCTCATCAAGATTCACCCCAACTGGTTCTTGAGCAACTTGAGCTTCTGGATCTTGGACTTGATTAGACGTGTCCATTCTATCTAGCTTGGCTCGAAAGTCGTCAATGCTGAACCCTTTGCGCTCAAGATCGTCATCCACAAGCCTTGAAGCTGTAACTGGCACATCAATCTCTGCGATGTCCATCCAACTCTCATCACCATAGATTATTTCACCTTCTTCTCTTACAGTTTCGGTTGTCTTAGAAGATCCTACCATACAAGTCGCAATTTCAGTCAAAGACTCCATTGCCTTGGTCAGTTCTTCTCGATGAGTATTACCCTTATCCTTGCTGCATCTGGGTCTTGATTTGAATCATCATCTTTCTTCTTTGAAAGCTCATCACCCTTACAGCATAGATCTGGTAATAACTTATTCTCAACCAAAAACTTCTCAATCAACTTATTTAAATCAGATTGCGTCACATAATCCAGCATGACATCAGCAATCTTAGTCATTTGTTCAGCTACTCTAACTACTTTACGATTAGCTCCAGTAGCCGAACTCTCAGCTTTAGTAGCTTCACGACGAACCATGTCAAAGTTGGACATGAGAGTGTTAACAAAATCTTGATGATTCTTCTTCTCATCATCAAGAGCTTTCTTTAATACCTCAACTTCCTTTTCCTTTTTCCTCATTTCTTTCTCATGGTTCTTCTTTTGTTTCTCCAACTCATCAAATAAACCATTAACTCTAGCCTCTAACACCTTCATCTTCCCTTTCATGTTAGCCATACCAAACACAGGTGGTAATATGGGAGAATGACGTGTAGTCGCTTCGGTTCTTGGTTCAGGATTTGGCACTGAATCCCTCATTCTGTGAGTTGTAGACGGCCTTTCAAGATTAACAGTCGTCTTTTGAGGTCTTCTTGATATCACTGGCTCTGCACGTAATTCAACAGATCTCCTAGACCTCTGTTCAGGAATTTTCTTTGAAGCTTCTGGAGTCTTCACAGGTTCATCAACTCCACTAGCAACAACCTTTTCTTTCACTTTCAACTTAATAACAGTTTTCTTCTTTGGAGCAGGTACCTCTTCAACTTCTGGTACCTCAGATTCCCTAGAAGACTCTGCTCGTTTTCTCTTCAGACCTGAATCAGATGAAACTTTCTTTGAAGCACCTTCAGAAGCACTAGCAGCATGATCAACAATATCTTCATGTGCTTCTGCTTCTTTTTCAAGAACCACATCTTCTCTCTCAATCGTCACCCTTTCTGTGTCTTGAACCTGTGGTTGTTCTATGTCGCGCATTGCCTCATCTGGCATCACCACTTGTAGAGGAACATGATTAGCAACCTGCTGATTTGGAATAATCTCAGTCCTGAATCTAACAAACTCTTCAGCTGTAGGTGGATTGAAGTTAATATCCACTAGAGCTCCAAAAGTACATCTTGAGCACCTGGATCACCATCAAAGCGACTCTTGAGCTCATCATATGCCCTTTTCACAATAGATGTCACTTTCAGGACCTTCTCTGTAGCTGGTAGATTAGGAATATGATGATTGATCATCATAACGAATCTAGGATAAACCATAAACCTATGCCATTGTCTGGCAGTTGTTTGTTTTCCTCAATTCGTTGAAGAAATACTTAGAAAAGCTATATGGTTTGTTGTATACCAGACCAACCATCTGAGCTTGAGATTCTTGATTAAGCGTATCCCATCCGGTTCTTCTACTACACAAACTAACCAACAATACGTGCGCTAAGTATCTCCACCTTCCAAAGAATCCCCGATTCTTTAATGTTCCCACACTTAAATCATCAGCATAGCCCATCCTTCTAAATCCTCCAACAATGACCTCTCTACTAAAAGTAGTAGGTCCATTCTCTCCTCCTTCTTGATCTACTGTACCTAACTTCAAGATATCAATAAGATCGGAAGCTGAGAACTTGATGGTCTTGCCCGCAACCACTGTCTCAAACAATTCCTGAGTAGCATTCTTCTTATGCCTTGCATTTCCCCAGAACTCTACCAGGTATGACTCATATAGCACAGGTGAGTGAGTAAGAATGTGATTAATTCTTGACCGCTTCAAAAAGCAAAAATCTCATGATAGTATGCGGTTCCATCTTGATTCTTGTCAAGTTGATCACAAAATTATGACCTGATACAAATTCTCTTGCCAATTTCTGTAATCAATAACAAATAATTAATTACTCAAATAGACACAAAAATTCATATGCATAAACAAATTATCTCTGTAATAGTCAAACAATTAACTAAATTATCCCTGTAATTTAGTATAATTATCTCTGTAATTTATAATTAACAACATAGATTATCTCGGTAATCTAGTTAAACAATAATTAACATTAATTATCTCTGTAATTAAGTTAAACATAAAGATTAACTCATTTTCAAATATTTATAAAATTAAACTTTTGAAAATCTGTTAAATTAACTTTAATTAGCCCTGTAATTAAGTTAAATACAAAATTAACCCATTTTCAAATATTTATGAAAATAAACTTTTGAAAATCTGTTAAGTCTAATACGAGGTTGTGAGTCCCGAATATAAAGATGGTTAGATAGTTAGAACCCGACTGGCAAGTAATTCAAACTGGAAATTGACCAGTTGTGAATACGATCCAGTTAAGGTTTGAACAAGTAAAATAAACGACTTAAAGTAAATTGCAAGGAAAGTAAAGTGCAAAAACTATATAAAGATATATGTATAATCAAGTATGTAGCATTGAGACACGATGTACTTTTCAATGTATTTGATTTATTGATATAAATAAATACAAAGGTTGTTGCGGAACAAAGATAAACACCCAAGTGTAAATATCTAAACAACCTAGAAATACAAGTGATCTAATAACTTGGAAATACTCGTAAGGATTACTTAGAGTATATCTCACAAGTTGCAATGCCAAAGTTTCAAGCAATTTGCAAGTTGTGAGAAGCCTTATATTTATAGGCTAAAGACCATGCTGATGTGGACTTTAGAATGTATAAATATGTTTTGGGAGTATTTAAAGAAGTATATTTGACTTCTTGAAATACTCGATAAAGCATTGGATAATATTACTTTACCCAATCAGCTTTATGCACTTTTGTACTTTATACATGGACCCATGTTGTTGTCCGATGAATAGTACATAAGACAAAAGGCTTCCTCGTAATCAGTGCAAAGTGGTGTAAGCACTTTCCACTGAGATGCTTCAGTTCATTGATCAGATGGTTTCTGATTCTGAGCTCCGCGTCTGAGCAGAATCCCCTTCTTCAGTCTTCAGTCTTTGACTTCATTCTGAACGATATTCTGAGGCGTTGATCTGAACTGAAGTGAAGCTTCTGAGAACCAATTCTGAAGGTCTTCAGAATTCTGTACAAGTGTTGTTCTCAGAACTTCAACTATTTCTGAACAAATTATACTTGGTCGATTTTCGACCTAACAAATTCCCCCTATTTGTTCTGAAATAGTGCATGCATTCAGACTTCTATCTATACATGTTTGTAAGTCTGAAATACAAGTTTTTGTTTAAGTTGTAAAATTTTCTAAGGACATCTTATAGATCATTGATGCCTCAGAATTTTCTTGTTGTTTTTCTAACTTAAACTTACCATCTACTTATCGATTACAAATTGCAACATATATATACAAACTGAAATGTTTGTTACAAAATGTAAAATATTACAAGTAAATGATAATCAGAAAAAGGAAACTACTTCTTGGCTGGCCTTGAACCTGAGGGAGCTTCAGTAGCCTTCCTTTTCTGAGGAGAGGGATCCTTCTTTCCAAACAGCCTTCCTTCTATTTCTACCTTGGCCTGCATCTTATTTTGTATTCTTGATAACCATGCACCACTCAAGGCAGATTTGGGCTTTGCTTTCAACACTTGGATCATCTCCCTATGTTCTGAAATGCCAAACTCGTGAACCGAAACTGGAGTATATTCTTCAGCTGCTCTTCCTTCCATTTTAACAATCAGATCAAAAAGCTTCAACCCATCAGCCTTTGTTACTTCCATATCAACTATTTTTGCTGGATGGGATCGATGCTTCATATAATGCTCATATTGATCCTTCTCATGCTTTCTTTGGATCTCAGCAGCATCATCAGTAATAGGTTGGAAGGTGGAGAGATCAGCATCACGAATATTTTTCCTTGAACTCCTTGGCCCAGTCACTTTTGGCTTGGTGGGTGGCTTAGATAATTCTTTTTCTACCTTCAGAACTCCAGCCAGAATCTCTTTCTTTTTGATAGCCATTTCTTTTTCTCTATTTTTCTTTAAGTACTCAATAGACAACTTAAAGGTGAGACTTTCCAGCTTTTGTTCAAGAGGTGAGTATGCCATTCCACATTCATAATCCAGCATGTCCACCACTGCATTCTGCACTCTTGGATCATTCTTGATCTTCAGATATCTTTCCAGAGAGAGACCAAGAGCTGCAGCATCAACATGATCAAGGGTCCCCATCTTCAGATGTTGTTCCCTTTCTCTTTCCTTGTTTTTCCCTCCACATAATGAATTGATTAGAAACTTGCTTCTGCAGAGCTTCTAACTTTTCGCCATCAGCATCAAGATTATGTAAGGGATAACCATGCTCATCCACATTTTCACCAAGAACAATCCCAGAACCCTTTGATCCCTTAGACTTGGGTTCTTCCACCATTTGGGCCTTGCCCTTATCTTTCACTGCAGGTTCTGCCTGCTGTACTTCAGATTTCTGAAGTTGTTCCCCCTCAGCTGAAGCACCACCAGATTGTGCCTCAGCTTGCTTCTCAGCTTGCTTCTTGGTTGCTTCTATAATTTCTTGAGTACTTGACTGCAAACCAATAGGCACATTTTCCCCTTTGGGAATCTCTGAAGGCATTTTAGCATACGCCTCAATTGCAGTTTTTACTGCCTCCAGGGGTTCCCAACTTTGTTTTTCCAGGCAATCACAAATGCCCTTTGCCATAGTAGAGAACTGAGCCCTTAATCTGAAGGAAGAATTAAGGTTCAATGCCTCGTGTTCTTTCAAATCCTTCAGCATCTTGCGATCCTCTTCAGTAAATGATGCAGGGGGAGGAGGAGCAACAACACTATCCTTCTTCAGAAGAGTCAGAATTTCATCCAACTGCTTTGATTGGTTCTTGACTGAGGTGTCAAGGGATGAAATTGAAGACTTTATCAACTTTCTTGTTTGTAGCCTTGTCAGCCTCATCAACCATTACTCTGATCTTCTATTCAACCTTCTCAGAAACTGAAGCAGAAATCTGAGCTATCCAATCCTGATGGAGCTCAGCCTTCAGTTTCTCAACCAGACCAACACTAACTGAAGCCCCAAGTTCTTTTTCATTCACACTTGGCTTCTTTCCCATCTCATTCACCTCCTTCACGACTGCCATAAACTCTTGTTTTAACAAATAAACTCTAGATGTCAAGTTTGCAACAACTGAAGCTTACATCTCTTTTGGCCAGTCTGAAGGCTTCCCTGATGGCTGAACTTATATTATTACATGCATGAACCAGCTCATTTAGCTTCCCACTAACTAGTCCCTCATTTCCAGCAACCTTGGTGAACTCAGTGCCAAGAAACATCTGAGCACCCTTCATATCAGCCAGGGACCTAGTATTGGCAGTTAGAGATTTAGTCAAGTCCTCTACCTTGAGAAGGAGGCTTTGGACTTCGGTGTTTTGTTTCTCTAACTGTGCTTGCACATTCAAAGGAGGAGGTGTTGTGTAGAAGCAGAAGCCACAAAGGGAAGAGTTCTAAGGCCAGCCAGAGTCTTTTCCAACTGAACATCAGTTGGCTCCTCAGATTCAGTTTCTGAGTCCAACTCCTTATGCTCTGGCTCATCAAAATTCCTTGGCCTTGGAACATTATGAATTTGAGGGTGAAGGTGGTGTAGTTGTGGTTGGAAGGTTGGTGAAGTGACATATGCGGGTGTTGAGCCAGGTGGAAAGTAAGGATGTTTATGTGAAATTGGTGGTGGTTGATATGGTTGATCAATATTAATATTTTCTGGGGGAGGAGGGGCGTTTGCGAGGTTAAGGGTTGGCTCTGAATCAGAAGACTGATCATCCCTTAATAAATCCTCGTCAAACTCAAAATCAGCAAAGGAATCAAGATTCCCTTGAAGTGGCTCATCTTCATCCCAGAGGTCAGTCGAAATTGCAGTCTGATCAGATATGCCCAGGTTCAGACCACTGGTGCCTGAACCTGCTTCTGGTTCAACAACTGCTGCTGCAGATGCATCGTTACCAGATTGATTTTGTGTTGGCTCAACCAAAGTTTCATCGCCAGTGATAGTAGACACGGGGGTTGCCTTGATAACTCTCGTACCATCTGCAAGAGTTACTTCATCGGCCGTAGAGTGTGAAACTTCAGTTTCTAAGGGTGTCACCTCAGAAACATCATCAGTTTGTGCTGCAGAAGAGTGTAAGATTGGTGAAGTTACAGGGGGTGCACGTGCAGACACGGACTCTACTGTGAGTTGGGCGGGCTCACTGGTATTATCTTTACCATCCCCTCCTAAAGAAGTTTTGGGGATGGTTGCTTGTAGGTTTCCCTTTAGACTCGATTCTTCTGGTTCTTGTTGGGAAGAACCAGAAGGGTTAGCTTCGGTATCTATGTCCTTGGGCTGTGAGGACTGCTTCTTAAATTTACGTCGTTTTAAAACGCCCTTTGGTGATCCTGAGGGATCTTTTGGGAGATCCTCAGGTTGGTCAGTGGATGGGGGAGGTTGTGGCTGGGAGGAAGAAGTTGTTTGGGGTTTGAACAACTTAATCATTTTGCCACCAGGTGCACCGGTGGGTCTCGTATTCTTTTGCGACCCGCCCAGTGACCTTTCTGAGCCAGCCGGTCGTGCTGTTTCAGTTTTATTAATTACCTGAAGCATTGCAGCGGAGAGTTCAGGTTCAGGGTCAGAAGTTGAAGCCTTTGATATGTCCCTGCAGAACTCTGTGGCTGAAGTTTCAGGTCCCCCTTCAGAATAAGCATCACCCAGAATTTGCATGAAGCAGATGCTCAGAAATCTTGGAAAAGAGATATGCAGACTTCTTTTTCCTTTTAATTTTACCAACAACTGAGAGAAGAGTATCTCAGCGAAGTCTGCCTCAATTCCATGCCACATATAATAGCCAATTTCCACTTGTGGCAGGGAAATTTGGTCTAAACCACCATAATTTCCCCCAAGGCACTCGACAATCTGCGTCCAGAAGTACCTCCAGTAGTTACCAAATCCAGACAAGAATATATGCCCAGAGGTGCGCAGATTGCCTCCTTCATCGAGCATGTTATCATGCCCCATTTCCCTCAAAACCTCCCTAAAATTACCTTTCAGTCTTTTTGCATAGACTGATGGAGGTCTGAGATAGTTCAATTGAAGGGCCTCCCTAAACCCATCAAGAGTAATGACACACCGCTTAGTACCTTTTTTAATGTAAAAGTAATGGATTGTTCATCCTTACTTACTTTAGCGGTGTACCAGAATTCAACTATGTATCGATGATACATTACCTGAGGATCAGCAGTCAAAGCATAATGGAGAGGACACCTTCTAAATATTTATTTATCCTCCCCATGAGTGTTTTGGATTTTGCATTTAGGGATGACACAAAATTGTTCATATTGAACCTTAGGGATGATGGTTCGAATCCCTTAGGCCATTGTGAACATGGCTTGACTGCTGGAGATGGTTTGTAATCGAAAGTAATAAGAGATTTGGCTTGAGATTGTTTAGCCATAATTTCTACAAGGGAAAACTGAAAGTGAAATATGAATTTAGGGTTTTGGAATTTGGAAGAAGAGAGAGTAAGAGAGAGAATGATGATTGGGAGTAAATGAAAAATGAATGTAAATGAAGGAATTGTTTCGAAAAATGGTATTTATATTTATGATGGAATATAAAAGGTTTTTCCAAAATAAATATAAATAAAAAGGATTTTGAAATTCAAACCAAATGAAATATATTTTATTTGAAATTAATTTTGATCGGGTTTGAAATCCGAAATAATTTCGGGTATACGTCCGCATTCAATGCAAAGACGTTGGGTACCCCACTTTTATGGAACAACTCAATTTTATTAAAAAAGTAATCATCATTTTGACATTTACGGCGCCACTTGTATGCCACGTTAGCAAAAAGGTATACTTTTTCTGACATTGTACAGTGGCTTTCACGTGGCCACATACCAACCGAGTATCGATAACATACACTGTAAAGGGCTGATTGACCTCAGAATTTACACACAAAATCTGAGCATGGTCAGAACTATTGAATCTGAACCATCTCAGTTTACACAAACATCCTGAAATCATTTCAGAAATTCTGAGGCACTTCAGAAAAAAATATTTTTCAGAAAGTAAATTCCCCCTTAGAGAAAAATTCTCTTAAGCAAAAAGATTTTGACACTTCCCCCTGAGGTGATGCTACACAGGATTAAGCATACCTAACTCACTGATGAGATGTTTAAACGTTTTGACATCCAAGGGTTTTGTAAAAACATCAGCGAGTTGTTTATCAGTGGGAATGAAATGAAGTTCAATGTCACCTTTAATAATGTGATCTCTAATAAAATGATACCTGAGGTCAATATGCTTGGTTTTGGAGTGCATGACAGGATTGTGAGAGATGGCAATGGCACTGGTGTTATCACAAAATATTGGAGTCTTTGTATAATTAACACCATAATCAGTTAGTTGGTTCTTCATCCACAAAATCTGAGCACAACAACTTGCTACAGAAATGTATTCAGCTTCAGCTGTGGAGAGTGACACTGCAGTTTGTTTCTTGCTTGTCCAACTAACCAATTTGCCACCTAGGAAATGACAACCACCTGTGGTACTTTTCCTATCTATTTTACAACCTGCATGATCATAATCTGAATAACCCATTAGATCTAGACTTGAGCCTTTGGGATACCAAAGACCAAGTCTGGGGACACCTTTAAGGTATCTGAAAATTCTTTTCACAGCATTTGTATGTGCTTCTCTGGGATCAGACTGAAATCTTGCACAAAGGCATGTTGCAAACATTATGTCAGGTCTACTAGCAGTTAAGTACATGAGGGATCCCACCATACCACGATATTTTGTGGGATCCACATGTTTTCCATTGGGATCTGAGTCCAAAATTAATGGTGCAGAAATAGGAGTATCTTTTGATGAGACTGAATCAAATTGATATTTCTTTAATAAATCTCTGACATATTTTTCTTGATTTATGAAAATACCATCACTGGTTTGTTTAACTTGAAGACCAAGAAAATATGTTAATTCACCCATCATACTCATTTCATACTCAGATGACATAATTTTAGAAAACTGTTTACACATTTTATCATTTGTAGAGCCAAACACAATATCATCAACATAAACTTGTACAAGTAAGATATCACTTTTATCATGCAATATGAACAAAGTGTTATCAATTGCACCCCTTTTAAAACCATTATCCATAAGATGTTTAGTAAGAGTATCATACCAGGATCTAGGTGCTTGTCTCAGACCATATAGTGCTTTGTTCAGTCTGTACACCCAATGTGGTTTTGCTTCATTGATGAACCCTGGTGGTTGATACACATACACAACTTCTTCCAATTTTCCATTTAGGAATGCACTTTTGACATCCATATGATAGACCTTGAACTCATGATGAGCTGCAAAAGCTAAGAAAATTCTGATAGCTTCAAGTCTAGCAACTGGTGCAAAAGTTTCATCAAAGTCTACTCCTTCTTCTTGTGAGTAACCCTTTGCAACAAGTCTTGCCTTGTTTCGAATTACATGACCATCTTCGTCCATCTTGTTTCTGAAGACCCATCTGTCCCAATTGGTTCTTTCTTCAGATTACTGGGACAAGGAACGAGTTCCCAAACATCGTTCCTTTTAAACTGGTTAAGCTCATCTTGCATGGTTTCAACCCAGCTTGGGTCTTTCATAGCCTTGTCAATCTTCTTCGGTTCTATCAGTGATAAGAAGCTGACATTTAAGCATTGATCGCTTGTGGCTCTTCTGGTCTGAACCCCACTAGTGGAATCTCCAATAATTTGGTGAATTGGATGTGCTTTTGTCCACTTAGTGTAATGACCAGTATGAACAATGATATCAGTGCAAGAACTCCTCTGATTTACTTCAGGAGGGGGTTCAGAAAAGACTATTTCAGTCTCATCATCTTCCTCCTGCAGATCATGACTTGCATCATGAAACTTCTTCAGATTGGGGTAATTCAGTGGAGGCTGATATCTGAGGTGAAGCAGCATGTACATCTGATCCAATAGTCAGTTCAGAAGGTAGTTTAAAACTGACTGAAGGATAGAATGGAATGTTGCTTGACTTGTTTGTTATGGTTCTAAACTGAGATGTTCAGAAACAGGTTCAGGTGACTGATCAGATTGGACAATAGGATCAGAATCACCAAAACTTATTGGACTTTCTGAGGGTGGTACAGGAGTGGAATTTTTAAAGATTGCAGAATTAGATTCATCAAAGGTAACATGAATTGACTCATCAACCTTTTCAAGTCTCTTGTTAAAGACTCTAAAGGCTTTGCGAATTGATGAATATCCTGGGAAGTACCCTTCATCAGCTTTAGCATCGAATTTTCCAAGCTGATTAGAATTATTCAGAATATATACTGGACATCCAAATACATGGAAATATCCAATATTGGGCTTTCTGCCTCTGAGTACTTCATAGGCAGTCTTCTTATGTCTTTTGACATAGACAGATCTGTTCTGAGTGTAGCAAGCAGTTGCAACAGCTTCCGCCCAGAAATTCCTGGGAAGACCAGATTCATTTAGCATACTTCTAGCAGCTTCAATCAGCGTACGATTCTTTCTTTCAACAACACCATTCTGCTCTGGTGTGTGTGCTGAGGAGAAGTTCTGAGATATGCCAGTTTCAGTGCAGAAGGACTCTAGAGTGGCATTTCTGAATTCAGTGTCATTGTCACTTCTGAGCTGACAAACTTTTCGCTTGTACTTGAGTTCAATTTGTTTGATGAGGCAATGATTTCAGCAGCAGCTTCACTCTTAGATCTGAGGAAAATCACCCAGCAATTCTTTTTA
>CM067167.1:114491284-114496974 GCA_034093135.1 Erigeron breviscapus | reverse complement strand
CTTGACTTCGTTATGAATACTTGTTGTGCTTTAGATAGTTGTACATACATGGAAGATAATTATACTTTTTATGAATAGTAGATGTGGTGGGAAATTAATTACAAATGTCTTGATATTCAAGTTGGTATTGAGTTATTAGGAGCTTTAAGTTCCAATCCTATTATATCTCTAATATTATTATTATTGGAAAGAATTTGTTTGACATGAATCTCAGAATTTAAGGTTTTTAAGAGGCCAAAAGCAAAATGTATAGATCAATAACGTCTTTCGTTTTAGGTGAGATCATCAATCAATCAATAGTTTGTAAATTATAGTCTATTATTAATAGATTATAGATTAATAATATTTGTGGGTGATTGTTTAAAGCCAAAATATATACAGTATACATTATACTATGTATAGAAGTCTATATATACATGTAATTATTATACATATATAGTGTATATATATATATGTGTGTGTGTGTGTAGGATATATAGATACAATATACTTTGTGTGTAAAACTGAATATAAGGCATATGCGATGTAACTTATTACACATGTTTTCTTGGCAACATTATTATGTATACATGTGCCCTTCGTTGTTTTCTCTTAAAGAATGTACCATCAATTGATGTCAATGCTTGTGCTCAACTTTCGGATCATCGATATAATTTATATCCTCTATATTTATTCTCCTTATACCAATATAATAACAATGTATCGATAATTATTACTTCGGCATATTTTGGAGTATTATTAAGGTTTAAAGTCAATCATTTTTTTACCTTCTCTTTACCTATATTTTAAGTACTTATTGCATGTATACAATTCTGTGTATCTCTGTCTTATTTCCTTTTTATCATAATATGCTTTTTAATTTTAACATCAATCAACATAGATTTATTACCGATCATGTATTATGAATAGATGTCATGCTATCTATTTGAAGTCTCTTTGTATTCAAAAAATCATACTTTCTATTTGAGGTCTCTCTACATACAAAAAATCTTAGGGTGCGTTTAGTTGCGGAAAACACCCTTTTTTTCCATTTTTGTTTTCCAAGAAAACATGAAAAACAGAAAACGCGTTCAAATCATAATTTTCCAAAAATGTTTTCTATAAAAACAGAAAACCATGTTTTTCACTTTTCTATGAGAAATTGGAAAACACTTTTTTATTGTTTTCCACTTTTCATTTTCAATTTCTAAATTTTGAAAACCTCAAATTGTTTTCAATTTTCTAGTTTTGAACGCGTTTTCAAAATTTTCATTTGTTTTCTAGAGATGAAAAACTCCTTTCATTTTGTAGAAAATTAAAAATGGAAAGCTAGAAAACATTTTCCGCAACTAAACGCGCCCTTAACACTTTTAAACTAAAGGCTCTGCTGATGGAAGATTAGCGGCTAAAGTTAATATGCGCGCTGAAGTTAATCTTTAAAAATGTTCATGATGATCATCAACAGTTTTAGTAAATTTTTTCTCATTAAATTCTAAGTCCCAATAAATATCTAGTGTATAACTATAAGATAAATCTTTGATGTGAAACTGTTTGAATTATTATTACTTGCATATATAATTAGAAACATAAAGTTGTTTTTCTAATATATTTGAAAGATGACTAATGACTTACTGATATGCAAAACCCGCTTTGCATGATTAAGAAAATATTTGACTTAAATAGATGCTTCATCTACTTAAATATGTAGGTTTTGTTGGGGGTAAAGTAGACTAGAAGGCACTCATGTCAGAGAAGTTGTCTCTTAATTACTCTGTAAGTATAACTCAACCCGCCTTTTAGAGTAAATGAAGTATATTAGTAAATTGCTTAACCTATGAGAAATTTTATTATTTCATTAAGTACCAACTCTTATTTAAATCTTTTATAGCAATAGAACAAAGTGTAGGGATTTTAGATGGAAGGATTGGTACCATTTTAATATTGTATAAAACTGTATGTAATTATTTGTATATTGGTCGCTTGCGTCTTGCAAGGACATTTGGGAATAAAAGTTGCAGTTCAAAAAAAAATAAATTTAAATCTTTTATTGATAAGAAAACATATAAAACATATGTTAGTTTTTGAGTAGACAATTAACATCACATTATCTTTTGATTTTATACACCGTTTCTACTAATGACCAAAGAATTATATAAAAATTAAAAAATAAATAAGATAAATAAATAAATTAATTAAATTATTTTAGGCGTTGTTTGCTACGGATACCATGAAATGGTTTAACAAACAAAAGTCAATGTCAAAATTCTAAAAATAAAAGTTGAAAAATAGAAGAGTTAAATGCAGCCCACTAGGTATGTTTATGCACTTTACTGACCCAAGAACAAGGCACATGATCCCCCATACCTTTGACCAAACAAAATTTAAAGAGAAGCCCAATCTCAATTCTCGGCCACAACTTTAACTCTAGTTCTCGATTCTCAAATTACTTAATACATATAGTGATCTTTTGTACATGGTTTCAAAATATACACATGGGTGTGGCAAGTCTCATTTGGCATCACAAGCTTCCCCTCATTGGAGTAAATAACATTTAATTTACATATATTTGTCTGTGTTGGTTGGTTTGTCGGTTTTTTTCGAACCAATTGGGTGGTTTAGACAACAGATCAAAACATGTAGTAGATTTATAAATGGACCATTTAAGCAAGCCTCTGTGGACTGAAGACTGATGCAAAGTGCTATTTTGTTTTGACAATTTTGACGTGTCTTGAGATGTTTAGCTAATGAAAAAAATTCATTAGAATTATGATCAAGGGATTTTCTCTTTTATATATAGTCGTTTTTGCTTTTAGTACTAAAACTTTGTCTTAGCAGGCACACTTGATATGCTAAAACTAAAAAGGCAGTGAGGTGATATTGATATGCACATAAGTCGATAAATTTACACACATGGTGACATGTCATTGGAATATTTATACATTATGTTAATAAAAATTTATACTGTATGGTATACTTTAATCAATTTGTGTGGTAACAATATCATCGACAGAATGTCAAAGACGTAAACAAAGTATGAGGTTTGGGCCTCACAACCCACTTATTGTATGCCCATCTAAAGTCTACTTGAAATCACAGTAAAGTTTGGGCCTACAAACCACCTACTGTATTCGCCTGCAAAAGTGCAAAGTCCAGTTGATATATAGACAATATAGATTTGGATACATTTGACTTTGTAGGGCTGACCAAAAGTATACAGATGTATTTGACTTTTTCAACTGTTGAGCCCATTTGCCAGTGAATGACGCCGTTTGGCCGTTATCATCTTTTATCACACATAGGAACTATAGAAGTAACTGTTAGCTATTAGTAATGTGAGATCAGCAAGTTTATAAATGGCTTTTAGCAATACAGATGTAGGTTTTTACTTTGGTTTCTCATCTGTGTATATTAAAAAATTACGTTTAAATAGAAAAAAAAAAAGGATTGTTGAACAACCTTATGTAAAACCAACCAAGGCTTCAGCGGCGAAAAAGGCTTATATGCTGGGATACGCATGTCACTGCTTGTTGCACACGAATTTGTACAATCGAGGATATATTATGTGGCTTCGATTGTTAAGCTAATGTCACATCGAGTACTTCAGCCATGAAATGTTCCTAGTCCATCCTTCTGCGCAACGTTTTTTAAGCGTCGCTGTGTGAATTTGAGATAGTGTTCACAGGATCTTACGAACAATGTAGCTAGTTGCACTATTTTGGAATCGCTGGTTAATGAAATCATGTTTGAGGGCTGGAGTTGTTCCAGCCTTTTGCTATGGAAGACGGGTTAAATTGAAAAGTGTCTTTCCATTAATTAATTAATTGGTTTTTTGCACATTACATTATTAAGTAAGAAAAGTTAACGTGCTTAGGGCTTAATTAGATATGGCACTTGGCATGATATATTCCGTATTAGCTTATATTTTCGAAAATCACATTAAAAACAAGTTAGCTCGTACCCATGAGTTACAATAAAGAAATTATATTGTGAATAAAATAAAATCAATCATGACAACTTTATAAGAGTATAGGAAATCGTTAAAGTTTCATAAGTCAGCAAAAATTATTCGAATATATATTTTTATAGTCCACTCTGAATAATGACATCCTGAATAATGAACACCCTCCTTAAGTGTATTTGACTAAGCATTATGATTAATGATATAATTGGAGTCGTTTTGTGATTTATTAACGTGCAACATGATAAACGTGGTCGATTGACCGACTTATTTGAGTTATACAATGTTAAATGGCGTTTAATTGACTAGCTTTATATGATGGGTCAACCCATGGATCTATCCATGACCCATGACCTACAAGACAACCCAACCCTATCCTCCCCTAATTCTTCTTATCCATTCATTCTTTCACTCATCTACTCTCTAACTAAATGCACGCGGACACAGCAGACATTCTTCTCTCTTCTAAGATTCAGGCATTTAATTCACTGTTGAACAAGAATTGTGTAAGAAACATCATCCTCATCATCCATTCAACATATCAAAAGTTGGGAGCAAAGTGCAAGACTCATTTGGGTCAATTTTCGGATTTGAGCATTTGTGGTGATTTTTGGTAAGTAAAACTTCACTCAAATTAACCATTTTACACTTATTATCATGTTTCTAGACTAATATAAGTATTCTTGGGTCACAATTCGAGATAAAGCCGAAATTAGGTCAAATTAGGGTTTATGTGGTTAATTAGGTCAAAAACGATTTGGAATGGGGATTTTTGGTACTTTGGATTGTTGATTTGAAGTGGGTTAAGCCTAAACATGTTTAATATATGAGTAAGAAGCAAGCCTTTGAACACTTTCTAAACGCGGTATTAAGTCATTTCGAGTTTTTGCGTTGGGGCAGATGGGTCGGATTTAGGGTTGTATTAGGCTGGGCTGTTGCCGTTCAGTGGTGGCACTCGCAGCGTCTTGGAACGCCATTAGGCCACCGTCCCAGACGGTGGGCTGGAATATTGCTATTTCGACTCAGACTTTGGAGCCTCCCTGCCTTAACGTGTGAGCGATCAGTCACGCCAACGCAGACGCTAGAATTGACGCTATGCGAGCGCACGCGGTGTGAGACGTTGCGAGCCCACCCGTCCCAGAGCCGGCCAAATGTCTTTGGCCTAGCCGTTGCCCACGTTGTGGACCACCGTCCAAGAACGTGGCCACCTTTGGTCGCATATGGAGGACGCCAGTTGTGGGCGTGCTAGACGTGGTGCTAGTTAATTCAATGTTTTGAATTGGGATTCCTAGCCATCAGCTTCATCATCCTTGGGGTCGTCCTCAACTTCTAAACGAACCATATCTCGCTGCCTACATCAGACGCGTTGTCGAGTCTTGGGGGTCGATCAAAGTCTTGAACCATTTAAAACCTAATTAGGGTTATTGACTTATAATATGTATATGTATATAATTATAGGTCGTGGACGCGAGGCAATCATTGAACGATCTTAGCTCATAATAACTTATTGTTCGATCAAGGTGAGTTCCGTAGCTCCCTACTCGCTTGAGATTTGGGCTGGAAAGTGTACATATACTTGTTTGATTGTTTGATTGGTTGATTGACGGTTATGATTGTTTTTGTTTTTGGCATTCGTTTATGATTATGAGATGTGATTAGGATAGTTGTACATACATGGAAGACGATGATATATTTAATAAGTTGTAGATGTGGTGGGAAGGCTGCGGGTGACCAGATATAAGCATCTATGGTT
>CM067167.1:114478784-114488784 GCA_034093135.1 Erigeron breviscapus | reverse complement strand
GAGAGGTTGCTGCACATTATTTGAAGGCAACAAACTGAAGAAACCGGCCACTACGGTATGGGCAGAGAGAGGATTGTTGCGCATTATTTGAAGGCAACAACCGAAGAAACCGGCCACTACGGTATGGGATTATGGATGAAGAACTCTTGCTTTTGTTTTTGAAGAATTAAAAGGTTGTCCGAACAAACGCTGTTGTTTTGTCTAGTTCTTTGTCAAGTGCTTTTACGAATGATGATTTGAAGGCAACAAGCTGACGAAACCAGCCACTACGGTATGGACTTGATAACGTGAACAAATAAATTGATGATAAATTTGTTAGTTTGCTTTGACGGTTAAGAATTGAAACGGAAAAGACAAAAATGAATTAATGGTATAGATTGTTCGGTGGAACAATTTGGTTTGGAACAAAAAAAACAACGAATTAAAACTTGTGAATTTTTTAAGACAATTTGCTCGTTGGAGCGGATTTGGCTCTGAATACCATATTGTGATGTGAATTGTTCTTAATATTATTGATACAATGAAAGGCTTTATATAGCCAAATACAATTGTTAAACAAGGAAATAAATAACTTAATGAACAAGAATCCTAATTAACTTTATGAACAAGAAATATAATTAACTAAATTAATTGGTTTCCTTAATACATAATCCTTTATCCATACAAATCTAAGTACTATGCAGCCAATTATTATTTTGCATTCCTTTTTATGATTCATTTTTTCTATTAACCACTTTCAAATCAATTATTCTATCAATCTTTTATTGTATGAAATTTATATAGCCACTACTAACAACTTATAAAGTGTAATTTACTCTTTATTCATACAATCTTACTCAATATCAACGTATGACATGACCACAGTTCCACCATAAAGTTTGTAAAACCATTAGAAACAAAAGCAGAGCCATGTGAAGGGTAAGGTACATAGAATAGAACCATAAGATAAGAGGAAAATACTATAAAATCAACAATGATTGGTGGTAATACAAAAATTATAAGTAAATGATTTCATATGTGATGTTCCTACACTCGGTCTACATCCGAGGTGGGACCCATGAAATTCTCAACAAAATTAAGGTAAAGAAAAACTGCCATACATCCTAGTCCTCCTTTGGTAAGTTTACTGTTCATTCCTTTCACACACACGCAGACGTTTTTGATTATTATGAGGTTTGTTTTTCGTATTCTTTAATTCATTTTACAGTACGGTTTTTATTTTATTTCATCTTCCTTTTTGTGGTAAACCGGTAAGAAGTACCATGCATGTGCAAAGAATGAAAGTTTTAATAAGTATGTGATCAATAAAAAGAAAGAAGTATATAGTGTTTTAATTGTCTACAAATCGAAAGTAGTTACGTTTTCATTTTAGGCCTTAAACTATTATTTTAAGGACTTCAAAACAAAGTATCTAATTGCTTGCAATCGCTTAATTTGATTATGTAATGTATGTCAAATCACTCAAAAAAGCTTTAGATTAAATAAGATAATGTATGATGGTTTTAATTCCCACTTTATTTGTTTATATTATGAACGAATATGAATGAAAGATTGTCTTAATGTATGGTCGAAATAGAATAGAAGGTTAATGCATCGAGCTGTTATGATGTTGAGGGTCTTTACTCTTTGCGGGATTGGAAATTGGAATAGATTGGACGGGTGTCCTACTAGTAGTCAGTGGAGGACCCGGATTAAATACTATTTGGTTCACAGCACATTTTTTATGGTAAAGGGGTCCAGATTTATAGGTTCGGGTTCGGGACGGTTAGTGTCAACAAAACCTGAATCCAATAAGAAATATGCTACCCCGGATCCGATTCAAGACCCATTGGGTACCTTATCGGGGACCCCGTCGGGAGTAAAACAATGCCCCAAAACCCGAAACCTAAACGACCAATAGATAACTATTTTCAAGAATAATTACCAAAACTTTATGATTGAGAAAGGATACTACTGCTCTTGATGCTTTCAGAAATGGATGTACAAGTTATGAATATAGATACAAAATTAGTTGATATTAATGTGTAACATTGTATATACAGAGATGAAATATATATTACAACTAATCATTTATAAGTACATAGATATATGTATTGATAGCGGATCATTGCCCCGGTCAGGTCGGGATTTTTTTTGCCGTCCCCATCTAGGTTTACACATAGGTCATATTTTTTTAGCTTAGCTGTATCTTTTTCATAAAAAAAAAGGACATATTTTTTTAAGTAGTTTATATTATGTAAAAAAAGTCATGTGACTTACGGACTTACGATGATTTCGTAAATTCGTACAACCTCTGGATTCCCTGCTTAGTAGTATCAACAAATAAAGGGTCCTAAAGATAAGTACGAGTACTCTTTGCGTCGCCCATTAGTCTGCAACTCTCATTTTTTTTCTTATAAAAATCCTCTATGACATCCATTGAAATACACATGGAAAACTTTGACGTAGTTGGGGCCTTCAACAAGAAGTGGAAACGGTCGGTTGACACCCCTTGCATCCCCTCTGACCGCGAGTTTCTGAAACTATCTTAATTTTAAATCTAATGAATTTTCAAAATTTTTGGAGCTCTATTTCGCGCCTTTGAATTTATTTAATCATTTACAACTTTCACAACTATCATAATCAGTTAAATCACTCCCATTCTAATGTTGAATAATTGTGTAAAAGTTAAACTTACATAAATACGATAATGTGATATGCATTATTGGTTAACAATCAAACCAATATACTTAGGGGGTGCCTGGTTGGGGGTTTTGGGGGTAAGGAATGGAAAAGGGAATGAATACTAGTGCTTGGTAGGGGCAAGGCAAAGATAATCAATACTTAGAAATGGGTAATGAAGCATTACCCAATAAATTGAGGGGTAAGGTAATGATTACTCACAAATTTCTTCTTCACCCTTCCTTTCTCCTTTTTCTGCCGGACTTGCTGGAATCCACCACTGGCCACTGCCACCCGACATCACCTCCGGCAGCCACCGTCATCCGACATCACTCCGGCAGCCACCCATCCGACATCACCTCCGACAGCCTCCATCACATCCAACAGCCTCCACCACTCAAAGACGTATATATATATATATATGGGAAAAGTGAATATAAGGCTGTCCGGAGACATCACCATCGGACTTCACCTCCACCAACCGCCATACGACAGCCGCCACCACCAAAATCCACCATCCGGAGATGATTTCCGGTGGGTGGTGGTGGTTGTTAAAGATATGTATTATTAGAGAGAGAAGAGGGAGATGGGATATGGTGATGGTGGCCGGAGACAACTCCGGTGGGTGGTGGTGGTGGTTGAAAATATGTATAATTAGAGAGAGAGAGAGGTGAGAAATGAGGAAGGAATATATGGTGGTTGGATATTGTTTTGCCAAGGTAAATTATTTATTATAAATACTTTAAGAGGAGAGAGAGAGGTTTTCCCGATGGTAAATTAAAGCAGGAAAGGAATATGGTGGTTGGATATTGTTTGTGCCAAGTAAATATTATTATAAATACTTTATAATTCATACCCTTGCCCTTTCTCATTACCCTTGCCCTCCTCTTAACCTTTACCTCTATACCCTTACCCTTACCCTTTTGTAAACCAAGCAACCCCCTTAAACATTAACAACTCACCAACTATCATAATCGTTAATTCCACTCCCATCTAAAGGTTGAATATTATGTTAAAAGTTAGAAATATCCAATATTTATCATTAAAAACAGATATTATTAGAGTAAATTACATGGATGGTACCTGAAATATACCACAGATTACTTTTTTGGTACAATTTTTTGAATCTCTACTCTGGACCATACCTAAAAGTTTTCAAATCCTACTCGTACGATACCTAAGACTAACGGTCGTCTATTTGGTTGTTAAGTCCATCCACTTGAGGACTATTTTTGTTAATTTCTTACCAAGAGGACCAAAAGTGTAATTACTTCTATAATAATAAAATTTATTAATTAACAAAATATTCATATACATATACTTGATTTTTTTTTCCAGTTATTTGTTTCAATTTGTTTTATTTATTTCAATAACAACTCATTCTCAATAAAAATAAAAAAATCAAAATAAATCAAAAGATAAAAAATAAATCAGAAATTTTTTAATTTATTTTTTAATGAAAACTTATGACCTATCACATCCACCAGGTACTCTTATTAATATTGTTGTTTTTTTCGGAATGGTTTTTTATTATAAAAAATTAATAAAATATAATAATAATAATTTAAAAAAACCATTCAAAAAGGAAGAGAGGGGGAAATGTGTAGTTTTTTGTTTTTTATTTTTATATTCTGATTTTCTTTTTGATTTATTTTTATGAAAACACATTCCAAAAAAACAAAAAAAAATTCTCCATCGATAATGATACGGTACGATTTCCCCTTAAGGTATTAATATGGGAATAGTGGTGATGATAGGTCATAGAGTTTTTTAAAAAATAAGAAAAAGTTTTGATTTATTTTTTGTTTTTTGATTTTTTTACTTTTTGATTTATTATTATTATTTTGAGAGAAGATTTGTATTTAAAAAAATTAATAAAATAATTAAATGAAAAAAACAAAGTAAAAAATAAATAAATAAAGTATGTGTATATGCATATTTTGTTAATTAATAAAGTTTATTTTTATAAGAGTAATTACACTTTTGGTCCTTTTGGTAAGAAAATAACAAAAATAGTCCTCAAGTGGATGGACTTAACAGCCAAATAGACGGTCGTCAGTTTTAGGTACCATACGAGTAGGATTTGAAACTTTAGGTATGGTCCGAGTGATTCAAAAGTTTGTATCAAAAGAGTAATTTGGGGTATACTTTAGGTACCATCCGTGTAATTTACTCTAAAATTATAGAAAATGTAATATTCGCTACTCTTTATCTCTATCTAATAAACAAATCGCTATGTGAACATACTGTCGAGTTAATAACATCAAATAGGAAAATGTTTCCTATAATACATAATATTTAAAGGTACAAGAAGAAATCTTTATATAAAAGAGAAAAAAAAAACACCTTATCATCATTTTGGTTCGACATGAGCTACATACTGACACTCAAATCAACTCATCCCCCCAACAAATGTCTCATAATCATATTTATGAATAAATATATCTCACATAATATTTCTCTAAAACCGCCATATATCGCTCATTGATATATATATATACACTTTCATACAATTCCACAATATAAATTCAATTAACCAATTAACTTATAACATCCTCTCACTAGCTTCCAACTTATTCTTTAATTATTTGATTTGATTGAGTTGATCAATCAACATATATCTTTATATCTATGATCCATATTGTTCCTGATGATCATTTTGAAGCTGATCAAGAAGATTACTTATTTCAAGACTTGCCTAAGAAATCAACAATGTAATAATTATATGTCAAATAATGTTTTCAAATTAAAATATTTGCTAGTTTTTCTAGTGTTACTACTGTTCGAAATTATATGTATAATTTACGATTTTAATCTATAGGGGAGGAAATGAAGATGTTATGGAGCTATTATGGCATAATGGTCAAGTAGTGATGCAAAACCAAAGATCACCATCAAATGTTGCAACTAAGAAGACCGAAACAATTATAGGCAGGACCGGACCGTCTCATGTTTTTATGCAAGAAGATGAAATGGCTTCTTGGCTTCATTACCCTAGTGACGAAAATTCGTTGGAGAATTATTTATACAATAACGATCTTTTGTATCCTACGCCACCTGTCAATCCTACACCCTTACCGCCACCGCCACCGCCACCTCCCTCGACGGTGATGATTCCATCTTCATACCAGTTTATAGGCGGACGGAAGTGGAAATGGGACAACCAAAGTATACAAACTTTTTACATTTTGGCAGACCTAGTAAAATTACCAGGACCACTACTACTAGTTCTGGATCATTAGGTCTGTCAGCTAGTACTAGTAAGACACCGACTTTGGCTGTCACTGGTGTCGCGTCTAACACAACACCAGTTCTAGAGTCCAGAGCTTCGCGTGTGTCAGATAAAAAAACATATGTTTGTGTCGAAGGTGGTGGGAGTGTGAGTGGTATTGGCATAGCAGGTGCGTCATCAACGGGAAAGAAAATGGAAACACGTGAGATGAGCATGACATCGTCTCATGGTACCGGTTGCTCAGGAGACAACGCAGGTATGGAACCGTCGACTCAGAAGTCACCGTCGCCGATTGATGACCGAAAACGGAAAGGACAAGGCACCGATGACAATGAATGTCATTGTGAGGTATGTACATGCATTATTATGTCTTGTTATTTTTATCATGCTAGACTAGATTACAAAATTTAATATTTATATTGCAAGTTACACACTACAATTTATTGGAAATATTAGCCTAAAAGTACAATTCTTCATATTAAATTATTACAAATATGTTATAATTAAATTATTGTCTCTTAAAATAAAATTCACGGTTCAATTACTAACACGATTATTAAAGATTATTTCAGATACGAATAGATTGCGGTTAAAATTTTTTATAACTAACACAACACTTATGATTGCATTAATTATGTAGTCTTAAAAAACACAACACTTAAAGTATTTGAGCATTTGATTTTTTTAAAGCTCATTTTTTTGTGCATATGTATATGTAGGAGTCGGTTTCTAAAAACAATATCTATACTTCTATAATATCTCTCCCCAAAAAAAACCCCTTTTGAAAGTCTTAATTTTAATTGACCACTTATACTGTTTTCGATAATCACTACATGAGACACCTGTTAATGGTATCCGCTGCAACGCGCAGGTACCATGCTAGTAATAAAATAAAATAATAGTAACTTACTTAAATGTGATTTTTCAGAAAAGATGCCCCCGCCGACGTCTCCGGACTCCCTAACGTTGCCGTCAGCCGCCACGTCCCGGTTCAGGAATTTTAACCCGATTCCCTTTCGAAACTCGCGCGAAACGCGCTATCTGACGGGCTTCCCCCGTCTCTTAGGCACTACCAAAAAGAGTCGATACTGATATTATACAATTACTCTAAACATCGAAAAATTTTCATATAAGGTTAGGGGGCCTTAAGAGGTGAAGTTGACATTAACCGGCATTCGCGTCGGGACTTCGGGGTGAAAGGCTGGCATAATGAAGGCCAAAGTGTCCAAAATGAAACTAGTTTTTGATTTTTTCTTTTTTTTTTCTTGGATAATGGGAAAATTTAATTAATCATTATCGATGATCGTGGTTGTTTCGAAAGGTTGGAAATAAATTGGATTAGTCTAATAAATCGGAGTAAAAATTGATTCATCATGAGACTTTTTAAAAGTGACTTTACCATTTGCAGAAGCCACTGTTTACGATTAAAACGTGTTTGGATTGTTGTTGTACCCCTCGATTTTCAAAACGTTTCTGTCGTACGTAGCATAAATTATTCAAATTTTATTTAGTGAATATATGTTGGAAAAGAAGAAAATCCGGTATGAATAAGTGCAATTTTTTATTTTAGATTTTGTTTTGTCTCTATATGTTTAGCGTTTTTGTACCAATCCTCTCTGTGTGCCGTGTGCGTATGTCGTTTTGGAGGCACATATTTTTTTTCCCCCTTCTTGTAGGCAGCACTTAAATGAGCCTGTACACTATTGCTGAGACACATTCTCTTTACAGTATATTAGTATTTTATTTATTTGATTTTTTTAAACATACAAACTTGAATTTTAAAATACTTATACGAAATTAACTAAATTTGTCTTAGCCGAAGCTGTACTTGAACTTTAGTTCATAATTAAGATGATAACAAAACAACAACAATATCTAATCTTATCAAAATAAAACACGACAATATACCACTCCCAATAAGAATCTATTAGTATAAGACAATTGCAGCGCGCCATTAGGAGATTGAACATTATATGTATTAATACGTACGGACTCGGATAACTTTCACATCAGGTGTTTGTATGGTTGTTAAAACTATTGGAAAATTAGTTGTTTTGGATGCAAATAACATATAGCATTTGTTGCTAGCATATAACAATGTCCAAAACGGAGTTGAGATGAATGTGATATCGATGCTCAAAGTTGTGTTATGAGTTAGAGTGTCCCTTGGTGACTTGTAAGGTTGTCTCTTGGTGACTTCAAAGGGTGTCCTTTCGTGACTTGAAAGGTTGTCCCTTCGTGACTTCAAAGGGTGTCCTTTCGTGACTTCAAAGGGTGTCCTTTCATGACTTGAAAGGTTGTCCCTTCATGATTTGAAAGGGTGTCCCTTGGTGACTTGAAAGGGTGTCCCTTGGTGATTTGAAAGGGTATCTCTTGGTGACTTGAAAGGGTGTCTGGCTTCCTATATAAAGGAGGCTAGTAACCTCATAATCACAACACAATCACAAAAAACACACACACAACACTCTGGCTGATCCAGAGCCTTTTCCAGCATTCTCTATCTACGTTCTCTCGTTGAAGGTATAGTTCCAGGTGCTAGGTGAACTCTGGCAGTACATACTGCTTAGGCTGTTGTACCCTGGGAACATTTAACAGTTGCTGGTTAATGACAAAACCTTGTAACATTGTAGGAAACATATCTTACCCATTACTAATTAAACTTCACAAATCAGATAGATATGCAACCAAGTAACCAAAATCCACTTGCCATTGATTTATCTTTGTTTTTTTTTAATCTATACTACTATATAAAGATTATGCACCTTGTTGAAATGTTAGAAAAAAAGAGATGCGAAATGACTATTATACCCATAATGAAATATTTACACCATTAGTCCTTATCTTTTAAATATCTCCACTACCCTTTACATCAATTACATTTACATCAACCTACAACACCCGACCACCGCCACCACCACCATAGTCGCACTCGCGCCATTACCTGTCGCCACCAGATCGCCGTACAACATCACCGGCATTTGGCGGGGCTTGATGACATACCCCTCCAGCGGTACGCAGGGCTTGACATTGTAACACGAAAGATCGCTCGTAACGAAGGCTTCCGCTGTAAGATAAAAGATAAGAATCGTTCCCCTATAATTTCGGGATTTGTTCCTATCTTAAAGGCCGGTAATTATGGAAACAATACTCCTTGCCTTATCAGAAAAACCCTAGATCTTAGCTTAAGATCCAAGCGGAATTTCTCCTATAAAAGGAGGAGAAAAAGATCATCATACGACGACTCATCCGTTCAACATTATCACTCATATTATTATCACTATCTGTCCATAACAATATACACATACGACTCGATCGATCAGATCCAAAGCATAATAGCACGATCTCAATCGGCTAACAATCAAAATCATACTTGATTGGCGTAAAGAGATTCACTCTACCTTCGGGGAATCGCCAACAAACAACCAAAAACACCCATCACCCCATTTCTTAGCCTATTCTCGGTTTGGTGCACAATCATTTGGCGCCATCCGTGGGACCACACTCGAAATAAAAAAAAAAGACCCGCAACAAGGATTTTTGTGCAATCACACCGCAAGAAGATGGTAAAGAAAAATCAAAATAGATCTCTAAAAAATAGGAGATCTGTCTTGGCAGTCAGTCAAACGACAACCGGTTGGTCAACCAAGATCCAATCAAGGTCGAATCGGAGGGTTTTTATTTCCCACCTCTAGGGGAAAATAAGCCTTCAAACGACCCCCTTATCATCCAAGCTGCAATATTTAATATCAAGGTATGGAGGGTTTACCTGGATAGCGGAAGCGAATGCGATGTCATCTTCGAGCATTGTTTCCTCAAATTACCAGATGCCTTGCGAGCTCGAAAATTGAACCCCCGGGGTCCATTAGTTGGGTTTTCGGGAGAACATGCATGGCCATTGGGGGAAATTGACCTGGATATCACCATTAGCGATGGGACACACGAGAGAACCGAGACATTGGATCTCTCGATAGTGCGATCCCCTTCGCCTTATAACATTCTTCTGGGAAGAACCGCAATGCAGCGGATGGAGATAGTACCCTCAGTAATCCATAGGCTCATAAAGTTCCGATCCGAGACAGGGATAGGCGCGATCCACTCGCTCCGTCT
>CM067167.1:114463733-114477784 GCA_034093135.1 Erigeron breviscapus | reverse complement strand
TGCTGCAGATTTTGGGAGAGATATATAAAGAAAAATATACCCTATTTCCCATTTTATCAAGCTTTCTTTCTAGGAGCTGTTCTAGGCGAATTCTCGAAGGATCATCTCAGATTTCATCAATTGATTCATTGAAGATTCAAGAACACCCATCTAGATCGTATCTACTTTTCCGTCTTTGCAATTTCTATTCAAACAATTTGGTACAATATGTTCTATTTCTATTTCGTTTGTTATTTTTAATTTAGCATGAGTGGCTAGATTTATAATCATCCACTTTGATGAAACTTGATGAATGATATGATTGCAATATTTTAATTCAAGAGTTGATTCAATTATCGTTGTGTCGTGATCTTTATCAATTAATTCCTTATGATTTATTCTTTTGATGTTGATGGTTTATGTGTTCATCGTTAGTGGTACTAGGTGAATATGTTTATCGTTTCAATTTGATTGTCTATGGTCGTTTGTCACCGGTTCATGGTATGACGGTGAATGTCAAATCTATAATAGGAGTTAATTGGTAAACGTGTTTAGAAACGGTTGGTGGTACCACGTTTTCATTCACATAGGCATAATTGGTAATTGGATAATC
This sequence comes from Erigeron breviscapus, assembly GCA_034093135.1. Taxonomy (NCBI): domain Eukaryota; kingdom Viridiplantae; phylum Streptophyta; class Magnoliopsida; order Asterales; family Asteraceae; genus Erigeron; species Erigeron breviscapus. The sequence goes on along the minus strand of CM067167.1, from coordinate 114,477,192 downwards.
AAGCAAACTAATTGTTGGGGAGATTTTCTAGGCATTGGTGGTACCGGCTTGGGTAATTTAACTAGCACTTAGGTGTTTGGGTTATTTGTGAGCGGTTGGTGGTACCACGCGAGCATTTTATCCTTTCACGATTATCTTGTCAACTCTAAATAATTTGAACTTTATCATGTGCAATCATAACTGAAGTCAAGTGGATTCGAAGGGGGTGATCTTTATTCATATTGTTTGAACTTTCTTTACTTTCAATTGTCTTGTTATTTCAATTTCTTTAATTTAATATTGTCAAAGTGAGGTAGCAATTCGGCTACGGTTCCATCCTTTTCCCCAAATCACTTTGGCAAACAATTATTTCAAACCAATCCCCGTGAACGAATTCGGACTTACCTTTTAGCTATACTATATACGAACGGGTCCACTGCCCGCGAGTGTGTAGTAGTCAGTTTTAGGGTAATTCTTGTTTATAAATTTTAAACTCGATTTTACACATCAAGTTTTTGGCGCCGCTGCCGGGGATTGTGTGCTGATTTAGTTGTTTATTTAGTGGTTTGATCCTTTCTCACGCGTGAGGAAGTTACTTGTTTATTAGTTTAGTTTTTCTTTTCTTATCACAGGTGCATTTGACGTGTTTGTGTTAGTTGTGTGTTTGCAGGTATTGTTTTAGTTGATGAACTTGCGTTCTTCGGGTCTCCCTTTGAATAGTCCTTTGTCTACTCTACTCCGAGAAGACCAAGAGGGCGTAGGTTTAACTTCACTGAACCCACAACACCTATACCGACACCATTTTCACCTATAGCTAAACCCACTCCTGATTCGGACGAGGAAGGGTTCCTTTTAGATGAGTTTTTCAATTTAGAAGTTAAGCAAGAGGAAATGGGTGAAGAACAACCAAGAGGTCCAAATGACACTCGCTATGGCGAGAGGGTTCGAACTATCCCAACTGTCCGTGGTTTTGCCATTAGACCTCCAGCTATTGATCACACTTTCACTTTGAAAGGAAACCATCTTAAGAGCATAGAAGAGCACCAATTTGGTGGAAAAAGAAAATGGGATCCTTACCAACACTTGGATAGGTTTGAAAAGTTGGCTCGACTTTATCAATACGGTCAAAATCAAATGAATGTCGTGAAACTTGAGACATTTCCCATGTCAATCACCGGAGAAGCCCTTGATTGGTTCAATGATCTTCCGGAAAATTCAATCACTACTTGGAACCAACTTAAGGAAGCTTTCATTGGTGAGTTTTATTCACTAAGAACTCAAAGAAGGTTGGAAAATATGATTAGATCTTTTGAACAAGATGATAGGGAAGATGTTGTTGATGCTTGGGTTCGTTTCAAGGAAATGTTGAGAAATTGTCCAGGTCACGATTTGACTAGGGAAAAATATGTGGAGCTTTTCTTTGATGGGTTAGATAAGAAGTCCAAACGCGAATTGGGATATGCTTTCGGGGGTAGTTTCAATAACATTACACCCAATGAAGGTTATCAAATCTTGAAAGATATGGCAAAGGATAGCTCAACTTTGGATGATGAAAGGTTCTTGAAGAATGAAAGAAAGATGAAGAGAGGTACTAACCAAAGGAGAGTTGCTAAGGTTGAAGCTAGAAATGACCCAGGGGTTATTGGAGAAATTAGGGCGCTATCTGAGCGCATGGAAAAGGGGTTTGCTACTTAAGAGAATAGGTTTGGAGCAATTGAGAGGGATGTTAAGGTAGTCACCGATGGGTGTGATCATTGTGGTGATATGCACTATTCTGATGAGTGTCCAAATCGGGCACCCGAAGATGTGAACTATGTTCAGAATCAACCCCAAGGGAACTTCTACCGCAACACCGGTTTCCAAAACCGACCTTCAGGTAATACTTCTTATAATACTTCTTTTCAGACTAATAATTCTCGTTTTTCAGGTAACAGGTGGCAAAGAGATAATTATCAGAATCAGCCACAACAGCAGACTCAGCAAGGACAAGGATCAGGTTCTTCTTCTTCTAATGCCGAGTTGAGGGAGATGATGAAGCAGTTGGCTAGTAACCAAGTTGAAACAAATACTAGCATTCAAATGATCAGGGAAGACACTAAGACTTTGAGTGAGAGGTTTGATCAGTTAAGTGGGAAGGTGGAGATCAACATGAAAAACCAGGGAGTTAATTTCAAGGATCTCGAAAGTAGGATGGCCTCTTGCTAGGCCCACGGGGACTCTTCCTAGCAACACACAGCAGAATCCTAGACCTCAGTTTAGCCATGGACAGAATTACACTCCACCTCCAGTCCATAATGAGCAAGCCAAAGCCATCACCACTCGTACTGGTAGGTCTTATGACTCACCTCCTATGCCTAATGTTGTTGTTTCAGATGTGCAGGATAAAGGGAGTAATGATGATGAGGTTGATGAAGAGATTGAAATGGAGGAAGATTCAACCGTGAAGACTCCGGTCACTCCACCAAAACCGGCTGTGGTTCCAGAGGTTAAACCATACAAGCCAAAGATACCATTTCCACAGAGGTTCGGGAAAGCAAAGCTAAAGGAGAAATATAACAAGTTTGTGGAAATGATTACAAATGTTCATATTAATGTGCCTTTAGTTGATCTTATTCAGGGGATGCCCCATTATGCCAAGTTCATTAAGGAGCTTGTCATAGACAAAGGGAAGATGGAAGAGGCAAAGGCTACTTTTCTCAATGCCGAGTATTCTGCTATCTTGCAGAACCGCATTCCACCAAAACTTGAAGACCCGGGGAGTTTTCTTATCACTTGCTCTATTAGAACCATTATTTGTAAGGCCTTAGCTGATTTAGGAGCTAGCATTAATTTGATGCCTTACTCAGTTTATGCTAAGTTGTCCTTGGGAATCCTTCGCCCTACTCGCATGAGTATAAGACTAGCTGACCATTCATTTCAGTATCCCATTGGGATTGCTGAGAATATTAGAGTCAAAGTGGGCCATATTGTTTTTCTTGTTGACTTCGTTATCCTCGAGATGGAGGAAGATACGCTAGTCCCTCTTATTCTTGGACGCCCATTCCTTAATACTGCGGATGCTATCATCCGTGTGAAAGATAAGGAGATTTCCTTAGGCGTAGGAACTGATAGGATTGTGTTTAATGTTGAAAATTCTATTAAGCATTCATATTCTAATGATGAGACTTGTTTCAAGATTGATGTCATTGATGATGCATTGGATCGAGAATTTCAGGACTTCATGGAGACAGATATTGGAGAGGAGGAGATCGCTAATTTAGGATCGGGAGAAATTTCTGATGAAGCTTTGTTTGCAGAGGTCATGGCACTGAGTTTGGATGAATCACCTCCCGAGGATGAGACTTTTGAGGAGGTAGTTGCTGACGGGAGTTCAAGGGTACCTAACTCTGTTGATGTACCACCTACTGACTTGGAGCTTAAGCCGCTTCCAGACCATCTAGAGTATGCATATCTGTCAGGTAAGTCTTCTCTTCCAGTGGTTATCTCGGCCTCACTCTCGAGTGACGAGAAAGACCGTCTCATGTCTGTTCTTAAAGCTCACAAGCGGGCTTTTGTTTGGAAGACCACAGATATTCCAGGTATTAGTCCTAATTTTGCCAGCATAAGATTGATTTTCTTGATGATGTTAAGCCCGTTGTCCAGAGACAAAGGCGGCTAAATCCTAACATGAAGGAGGTTGTTAAGAAAGAGGTGATTAAGCTTCTTGATGCAGGAATCATTTTTCCTATTGCTGATAGTCCTTGGGTTAGTCCTGTTCATTGTGTGCCCAAAAAGGGGGACATGACAGTTATTGAGAATGATAATAAGGACCTTTTGGCCACTAGGACTATTACGGGTTGGCGGGTTTGTATAGATTACCGTAAGCTTAATGTGCCACCCGTAAGGATCACTTTCCCCTTCCTTTTATTGATCAAATGTTGGACGTTTTGTTTCTTAGATGGGTTTTCCGGGTACTTTCAAATACCCATTGATCCAAAGGATCAAGAGAAAACCACGTTTACTTGTCCATTTGGCACTTTTGCTTATCGGCGAATGCCGTTTGGTTTGTGTAATGCCCCTGGCACCTTTCAAAGGTGCATGATTGCTATTTTCCAGGACATGCTTGAAACTTCCATGGAAGTTTTCATGGATGATTTTTCTGTTTTTGGGGATTCTTTTCATTCTTGCTTGAGTAATTTGGATAGGATGTTGGAACGGTGTGAGAGGGCACACCTTGTTTTGAATTGGGAAAAGTGTCATTTTATGGTGACTGAGGGTATTGTGTTAGGTCATAAAGTGTCCAAGGCCGGGATTGAGGTTGATCGGGCTAAGATAGATGTAATTGCCAAATTACCCCCGCCTTCCAATGTGAAAGGGGTAAGAAGTTTTCTTGGACATGCAGGTTTTTATCGTCGATTTATTAAGGATTTCTCAAAGATTACTCGTCCTATGACCACTTGTTGGAGAAGGACGTTCCTTTTGTTTTTGATGATGCTTGTTTGAATGCTTTTCAGGTATTGAAGGAGAAGTTAACTGATTCTCCTATCATGGTAGCTCCAGATTGGGAATTGCCTTTCGAGTTGATGTGTGATGCCAGTGATTATGCTGTGGGAGCCGTGCTAGGGCAAAGGGTTGGATGGGGCGGGGGGGGGGGGGTGATGCAAGTGACTATGCTGTGGGAGTTGTGCTAGGGCAAAGGGTTGAGAAACATTTCAAACCCATTTACTTTGCTAGTAAGACTTTGAACCCCGCCCAGCAAAATTACACCACCACAGAAAAGGAGTTGCTTGCAATGGTCTTCGCATTTGATAAGTTTAGATCATATCTTGTTTTGAGTAAGACCATAGTTTTCACTGACCATTCAGCCCTTAAGTACCTGTTCTCGAAACAGGATGCTAAACCCAGGCTTATCCGTTAGATTCTGTTGTTGCAAGAATTTGACATAGAGATAAAGGATAAGAAAGGGGCTGAAAATTTGGCTGCCGACCATTTGAGTCGTTTGGAAGATCCTCACCGGGAGGAACTTCGTGATGGGGAGATCAATGATCACTTCCCCGATGAGTCTTTAATGTTTATATCTAACTCTGATGAAGTTCCTTGGTTTGCAGATATAGCTAATTATTTGGTTGCAGGTGAGATACCTAATGATTTCACGTACCAGCAGAAGAAAAAGCTCATATCGGATGTTAAGTATTATTTTTGGGACAGTCCATATTTGTTTCGTGTTTGTGCAGATGGTATGATTAGGAGATGTGTTGCTGGAGCTGAGACTAGAGAGATTTTGGATGCGTGTCACTACGGGCCAACTGGGGGTCATTATGGTCCTTCAGTGACGGGTAAGAAAGTTTTTGATGCAGGTTTCTATTGGCCAACAATTTTCAAGGAGGCCCAAACTTTGGTTGAGACTTGTGACATCTGTCAGCGACAGGGGAACATCACTAAACGGGATGAGATGCCTCAACAGAGCATTCAGGTATGTGAGGTTTTTGATGTCTGGGGTATAGACTTTATGGGACCATTCCCACCGTCTAATAAGTTCCAGTACATTCTTGTCGCCGTTGACTACGTGTCTAAATGGGCCGAAGCCAAGGCTTTGCCCACGAATGACGTGCGTGTAGTCATTGATTTCTTGAAACAGTTGTTCTGTCGTTTTGGTTGCCCTAGAGCTTTGATTAGTGACCGTGGTACCCATTTTGCAAATCATCAGTTAGCCAAAGTGATGAAGAGGTACGGTGTTGTTCACTATTTTTCTACCTCATATCATCCACAGACCAGTGGTCAAGTGGAAAACACTAATAGGGCCTTAAAGAGGATTTTGGAGAAAACCGTTGGAGATAACCCCAAGGTGTGGTCAAAGAAGTTAGATGACGCCTTGTGGGCGTTTAGGACGGCTTATAAGACGCCGATTGGCACCACGCCATACCGGTTGCTCTATGGCAAAACTTGCCATCTTCCTATTGAGATAGAGCATAAAGCGTATTGGGCTTTAAGGAATTTGAATTTGGATTTGATGGAAGCGCGTGAACTTAGAATGTTGCAACTACATGAGCTTGATGAGCTTAGGTTAGGTGCTTATGAGAATTCGAGGCTTTATAAGGAGAGGACCAAGATTTGGCATGATAAGAGGATCCGTAGGAAGGAGTTTAAGGTTGGGGCTAAAGTGTTGTTGTTCTTGTCCAAATTTAAGATTAAGCAACCCAAACTCACTTCTAGATGGATTGGACCGTTTGAGATTAAGCATGTATACCCGTCGGGTTATGTTGAGTTGTTTAAGCGAAATGGTGAAGGATCGTTCATTGTCAATGGTCATCGACTTAAGTTATATGTGGAAGAAGAGCAGGTTGAGGGGATATTTAATGAGATCCCCGTGTTTGAATTTGATGCTTGAAGGTTGGTCGAGTCAAGCTAAAGACTCGTTAATAACTTAAGCGCTTCTCGGGAGGCAACCCGTGTTCATTTTATCGCATTTTACTTTTCTTTGAATTTGTTAGATTTAATCTTGTTTTATTAGTAAGTGCAGGTATGTTCTCGATTTGATGCGGTTCCGGTTATGTGCAATTTGAGTTTTGACATGTAACACCCCAACTAAGGCGGAACAATGAGATGTACAGAAAGTCGAGTATTCAAAACAAAGGATTATAAATAACATTCACCATAGCTTTATTTGATAAAAGAATTTTACAATGCACAAGCATGTGAACCAATCCCCAAGTACAATGCGTCCACCGTACTTGGATATTAAGTCCACGAGACAAATAACAAATACATGAAACGATTTACTACAATGATCAAGGCGGATTCCATTGCCCATCACAAGGTTTGATCTTTGACTCCAAGTGCAATGCAAATAATCATGATGCATATAATTCCTCAAAGCTTACGCTAAACCCTGAAAAGCATGAAGAAAAAGTGTCAACTACGAAAACGTAGTTAGTGAGTGCATAGGTTTTTAAATAAACCTCGCTACTTAACCATTTTAAACACTTAGAAAACATGTTATTAGATATCAACATACCCAAACCACATGATCGACAAAAATTCCCATATCAAAACATCAAGTTTTTAAAATACCATAACATCATTTCAAAGAGTTGAGAATCCATGGTAAATTATAAAGTTCTCATTTGTCAATTTATCGTGAGAGAAAAATATATCAATCGATTAATCATTCATCATACCAAAACCATTCGGTCATCAATATTTCAATATCGCCAATTTCAACAACTTTCAAGATTCCATATAAGGTCCAATACCCAAACCGTATGTTCAATCCATAATATCCAACCATAAATAATATCAATACCACTTGGTCAATGGTAAGACTACCATGACGTAATTTGATGAGATTGTTCTTGAGCCACTACTAAGACCCTTCACGTCCAAATAATAATAATGATAATATGTCCCGAAGAAGTGATAATAGAAGTACATGCTGTCAATCACGTGCAATAATGATAATAAAGGGGTCGTGCCATGGAGACGACCAATAATATATAAAGTAGATTAGAGCACCCCTAGGCAGACCGGAGATGAGGGCGGCCACTCAGGCGGCCAGTCAACCCGCTGCCATCTTGGTGAGTGAGGGGACGAATCCTAGTTGCGCAACCCTCTAACTACAGGCCTCAATGAGTTAATAGTAGTGTACAGGGGACCACCGTTTGACATTACTCAAGCTCATCATATAACATATAACACGTTGAACATACAATATAATTCCCATATCATTATCATTCTTTCAAAGTATCATTTCATAAAAGAAAGCAATTTTATTTAATCATGCTTTTCACCCCGTAAGTAAAACACATAAAAGAGTTTGAAAGGGGGCTATGACTCACCTTGCTATGCCGAGCATTATATATACTTATCCAAAATGGGTACTTCCCATCTATTGCTTCCTTGATCATATATTCCATCATGGTCCTCAACCACATTTCAAAGCCAAGACTATCCCTACGAGAGGACTAATATACGTAAGTTCCTATCTTAAGCCATCACTTAGAAATGCCTCTTTCATTATGTTGTCATCACTTTTGGGATCCAAGTGCATTGCTAATATTCGCATCTTTTTGGTTGTAGAGATTGATGGTGAAAAAGGTCACTTTCATTGTACGTGTAGTTATAAGTTGTTAGAATTTCGGTAACTTGCCTTCATTAGTGGTTTCGTTTGGCATCTTAGGTTATCATATGGGAGTGCCATATTAAGTTATGTTCTTTTAAACATCATTGGATGTGTAACCAATTTTAATACTAAATAGCATTTGTGATATCAATTTATAGTTTGGTTAACGTAATTACTTATGTCCATTCTACTTAATCATCCTTTTTGTGTTACTTTGATTACGCTTATCTTTTACTCACATATTTCTCAATATGTCTTATGATTATTCGGGTTTATGAAATTCGCTTAGGTGTTATGGGCCATCACCAATTGGGCCTAAGTGTTATGGGCTTTTAAGTGACTTGGGCTTAATTTAGTTATTGGGCTTGACCTTATTTGGGTTATGTGCTTAATGAGTTATATTGGTTATTGGGATTTATGATTTATTGGGCCAAGTGGGCCTACTGATTTATGTTCCTTGTGGGTTCACTAATTGGGCCGGGCTAGCCCATTAACTCCTTAGTTCATTACATAGCCCATCACACAAGTTATAAGTTTACTTACAAATTTTCTGTTTTTATACCACAGATTTATGAAATGTTGGCCACTAATTCGGGGTTAAAGCTAATTATTTGGACCCTCCTGATTTTTATACAACAACCTATATGTGTCCACTTATTTTGTGAATTTTGGCTTAATTTATAAGGAATGTTTACTACCTCTAAATATTTTTATAAATGGAAGTGGTCAAAACAGTCACTGTTTTGCATACTCGAAAGTTTTATAAAAGTTCTTTGGGTTTTGCTCTTAATAAAAATTCCATGATTTATTTTAAGTTTAGGACACATTGACTTACTTTCCACCAAGTATAGCCTCCTGGAACCTTATGGATTAGGAGATAAAAATTGTTGAAGTTGGTAAAATATTCAGACAAAAATACAGTTTTGACCTGTTTTAGTATAAAAATCATCTCTTGTTTTGTTCAGTATTTTTGGGTGATTCCGGTTGGTGCTTAAACTTAACGCGTTCATCTACAACTTTTGTTTTGAAAGTTTTGCTTGAAACGGTCCGAAAATGCTCAGTTTATCCGTCCCAAGACAGAAAACTGATTCTGTCAGAATGTGTTTTGGTTAACACAACCCACCAATGGTGTTGGTTGCGTGTTTTAGCCTCTAAATTACCACCAATCAAGATTATCACTTTATTTTGTATCTCTTAACATCAAATTTACAGATTATTATCAATTTCAAAATCATCAATCATCATCCTAGGATCCATCTCAACTCTTAACTCAAAATCAACATAAACTAGTGTAAATCTAACATGCATGTTAAGATCTAACACTTTTACATTCAATCCATTATCATCTCTTGCATTCACCATTATTTCTTTTAGATCAATCTTTTAAATATTCATGCATGTGTAGATCTATATGTTTTTAGTTCAAGAAATCAGAGATTAGTAAAGTGAGATTCAAGAGAGTTCAAGCTAACAACCTTTGAAGATCAAAACAAGAAGATCAAGAGTGTTGTTGGGTCTTGTTCTTGATGGCTGCCCACGATGGTTTGTTGGCTGTAACAAGCTTGAAAAGAATGGAGTATGAGCTACAAAATGAAGGAAAAGACGAAGAACAAACAAAGGAACATGTTGGGCACCCTTTGATAATCAAGAATCAAAAGAAAAGAAGAAGATTGGAGATGTTTTGCTCCTTTTTCTGCTGCTGTTCGACCAGCCACTTTAGGGGCTGATTTCGGGTGGTTGTTGCCTCCAAATCACCTCCAAGCTTCCACCATACATGACTCTAGATGATAGATGATCAATAGGACTTATTATTACATTAGATTAGTTAGATTTAAGCTCCTTTTTACCTTGTTTGAACCGAAAATGAAGAGGAAGAAGTGCATAATTTTTGAGAGAGTTGGAGAGAGTGTTTGGAGATGTGTGTGTGTGTTGGTTTGAGAGAGAAATCTGAAAATGGTGTTTCCCCAAGCTCCTATCACGTGAATAAGGAGAGGGTGAGGTGTTCCATGAGTGTTTATTGGCTAGGAAGAGTGGTGGCTTGAAGCCCATTGGCTAGGCAAAGTATGTGTTGTGTGAATTTGAATTTTAAGGGTGTATATGGTTGTATTTTGGTCTAGATTCATGCATGAATACTTGTGTATGTATAAATATATATGTGTGTAGTGTAATTATTTAAATTAGTTAGTTGTTTAAAGTGTAAGTATTATTTAGTATAGGTTCATGTATGAGGGTTTATTTACTAGTTACTTAGCAATTTAGGACATGATTGTGTACATATATGTGTGTATGTAGCCGTGTATATATATATATATATATATATATATATGGTGTATATATATATATATATAATTTTTGTGTTTCAATTTGTTACTTAATCACTTTGTTATAAACTTGTACTCACAATAGACATATATATTCACTTATTATTATTATTTAAACTCACCTCATGTACATGATAGTTTATAATTACATTTTCAAGATGGTCTATACATTTATGTGCATATATACTTTAATTAGCTTGGTATTTAAATTGTTGGACATTTATAAGGATTTTTGGTTGTTATCACAATATGTGAGTCTTGTACAATTATTTTTATAACTTAACTTCTCGAAATAAAGTTTTTGGTTCAATGATATTTCACCAAGTTCAGTTGGAACTAATTTATAGTTTGAGATTGTCTATAGTTATTGTTTATGGCATTTCTAAGATAGCTAGTCACCTACGGTATTTCATTGAACTAGAGGCAGTTATCACCATGCCTTAATGTCTAGAAGGTCAATTCTCTTAATAAAACTCTAGGGATAGATACCTAGACAAATCTAAGTACATTGTCCTAGTCTGATTTTGAGGGTTGTTACATGACATAATGATTCGAAGAGAAATTTTCCAGCAGTTCCCCACTGCGCCGCAGTGGGGGTGAGATGGCTTGGCTGCGCCGCATCAGAAAACCACTGCCCTATTGTGAAATAATCCCCACTGCGCCGCAGTGGGAGTGCAGTTTTTCCACTGTGCCGCAGTGGGCTGCCAGGTAAGTCATCTCCTGGCCGATGTAAATATAGTTTAGTTTTTTTTATTTTATTTTACTTTTCACTTTCACCTTATCTTTCTTTTCTCCCCCAAAAAACCAAAATACCCACTCTTTCTTCCATCAAGATCCTCCATTTTCTTCCATCTTTAATCAATCTTCCAGATTTTCATCTTCATAACCTTGCATAATGGGAAGAAGTGTAAGTTTTTCTGTTTAGCTTCTTTGTATTTTCCTTTTATTTTGAAGTTTTTAATTTATAGGGTTATGCTAGCTTAATGTTCGAATTAATTTAGGGGTTTTGATGTTTGTGGGCAATAGAAGCCATTTGGGTGATAAATCTTGCATCTTGTTCATCCATTTTTTATTTGGATTTTGAAAATTAGGGTTTTGAAAAATTGGGGATTTGCTTTGAACAAGTGTGGGGGATGTATATGTCGATTTATGTGGAGATTATTGTTTGATTATTCCCTGAATGTGCTTGTTTGGGTACCTTTTTTGTGCTATATATGATGAACCCTAGGATTGGTTGCCCAGGTTTTTCGCCTCACTGCGCCGCAGTGAGGGGGTTCAGTGCCTCACTGCGCCGCAGTGAGGATCTTCTGCCCGTTTTGTCCTTTTGCCCCACTGCGCCGCAGTGAGGGTGAAGCATGCCCACTGCGCCGCAGTGGGGCCTTTCCCTGCCAAGTTTGTGTTTAATATGCCTCCCACCTTTGCATTCTTAATACTTACAATTGGACGTTTTCATGTTTGTGAATGCAGGGAGCTGAAGATAAGGCCGCGGGAAAGCGCAAAATGGTTGAGGGGCAATCCAGTGAGGCGGTTGATGTCCCGACTAAGACTTCAAAGAGACAAATGGAGGTGCCGCTCACATTTATTGAAGAACTGAACGAGCGACATGCTTGGCTATCATTTGAGGGAATTAGGCAGCCTCAGAAGAACATCTACAAGAACAAGTTGTATAAGCTTTCTAAGCATGTGGTCCTTCCCGCAAGACATTTAACTCAATTTCAAGCTCAGGTATTTGGAGTTCAGGAGGATATTCGACGGTGGTTTTCTATGAGTATGAGAGTTGGAGGTGCGTCAAGAGGGCATGACGTGAGTTGTGATATTTGGCGGCGGGTATTCGCTAACCGTGAAGCCGCCTACCGTGAGTTATGCTTAGAGTTCTATTCAACCTTGAAACTGAAGAAGGAATTGGGAAAAGTCAAAGACATTTTTGAAGAGAGGGTAGTCTCGTTTTACTGTGGGGGAGTGCAGAGGAGGTTGTCAATTGCTGAATTTGGTTACTACTGTGGGATGTATACGAGGGAGGAGTTGCAGAGTGCTGAGTTTAGGGATATTTTGAAGAAGGGGTATAGAACACAGGCCGATTTGGGTGATGGAGAGTCTATCGTGCAATATTACACCAGGATCACAGGGGGAGAGACATGGACATACACAAGTGGTGTGTCAAAGATTAAGAATGTACGTTTGAGGTTGCTCCACCGGATGATTGTGACTTTCCTGGTACAGAGGTCTACTCATTGGGAGAAGGCGTACAAGAATGATCTTTGGTTACTTAAGTTATTTTCTGAGGGTGCTCCATCCAGGTTTGCTTTGCCTCCTCTTGTGCTTCTGGACCGTATGTGTAATCATACCGATTCGACTCTGGTTTTGGGACACTTTATCACGGTGATCTATAAGAGGATGGGAGTTTTTGCTTCTGATGATTGCCAGACCTATCTCTCATTGCCAGTACATCAGGAGGATTTTACGTATCAGGAGCTTTGGAGGGCAAAGATTCTGAAGAAAAAGAAAGACAATGAGCATGAGCGGTTGTTAGATGATGAGGGTGAGGTTGAAGGACCACCTCCTGTACAGGAGGAGGATGAGGAGGCTGATGTTGAGATGGCTGATGGTCCACGGGAGCCACCGAGGAGGACTGGACGTAACATTCATCCCTCCTTCGTTTGATCTTACACTCTTGGGGAACACTATTCAGAACATCTATGAGTCTCAGCAGAACAGTTAGCGAGAGTTTGATGCGTACCAGAGAAGGGTGGACCAGGATTTCACCTAGATTGGATCACAGCAGGCCCACACTAACTATAGCCTTGATTATTATCAGCCTATGTGGGATGCTCAGTATCATGGCCGGGAGTTTGTTCGACCTGACCCGATTCCTCCATTCTCTCCACCGCCTATTTATGTCCCTGATTATCGTCAGGTGGGTCAGACCTTTTTCTCTCAGACGACTGTTCCGGGGAACATGTCACCACGACCCCATGATTTAGGAGGTTCTCCTCGTGGTCCAGTACAGTTTGGGGTTTTCCAGGGTGGACATGATGGCGGTGGTTCTTCATCTTTTGCAGTT
>CM067167.1:114432168-114452510 GCA_034093135.1 Erigeron breviscapus | reverse complement strand
AATAGATTTTGGAAAACGTTTAGACACCTCAGTCTTGTCACAAACACAATCAAGATCAGTCGGAGTTGAGGACTCGGTAGTCTCAACAACATCACATTTAGTTTGCACAGGGGAATTCACAACTTCACAAATAGGACAATCAGGTTGAGTGCAAATTTCAACAACTTCTTTGGTTGTGTCAGAAGAGATAGAACAATGATTTTGACTTTGAAAAGATTTGGTTTGTGTTTGCAATTCAATCTCAAGGTCAGAAATTTTCTTGGTCAAAGATGTTTCATTTGACTGAAGTTGCAAACACTTGTCTTCAAGACACTTGATTTGAGCACAAAATTTGTTCTTTCTTTTTCAACATCGCTCACATCAATTCGAAGTTGTTCAAAAACTTTGAGAAATTTTCGCTCTTTGCTAACAAAAATGGTGGACTTATTTCGCAACTCATGGTTAAGTTCAGAAATCTTTTGTTGCAAAACAAGTTCTTTTGATTGATTGTCCAAATCTATTTTATTGAGCTCTTGGAGAGAATTGTCCAACTCATTTGTTAATTTGGAAATCTTAGATTGCAAATGATCATTTTCTTTTTGAAGACTTTCCATGTTGAACAAAATGAGATCATTTGCAGATTGGAGCTCTTTATTTTCGGATTTGAGTTGGTCAATTTCAAGTCGAAAACTTTCCATAGTAGACAAATTGAGAGTATTACCAGACTTGAGCTCTTCGTTCTCAGATTTGATTCGGTCAACTTCAGATTGAAGACTTTCCATGACAGACAATCTGGAATTATCAGCAGTTTTGATCTCGTTGTTCTCAGATTTGAGTTTGTCAATTTCAAGTTGAAGCCTCTGGTGATCTGTCACAAATGATTTAAAAGTATTCACATCAACTTTGTTTTCTTCAAAAACAACCACTGCACATTTACTCTTCTTGGTACACCAACAAATGTTATTGTCATGACGACGTATTTCTTCCCAACTTGGTTCTTCACCCATTAAAAAATCTACCACTCTCGCAACAAACTTGTCCGGTATTTTAATTGACATTTTGACTCAAAAACTTGACGACAAACCAATAAAAGTAAAATTCAGCCCAATACAAATTTACTGTCAGCCCAAAGAAACACAAAATTTCAGCCCAAAAATTGAAATTCTAGAATTTTAGTCCAAACAGTTGAATTTAAGACTTTGTGAAAATTTTTTCATTTTGTACTGTTTGCCGAGCAAAATGCTCTGCAAACAGTTGATTTTAAAAAAAACTTGGTGAAAAATTCACTTTGTACTGTTTGCCGAGCAAAATGCTCTGCAAACAGTTGATTTTAAAAAACTTGGTGAAAAATTCACTTTGTACTGTTTGCCGAGCAAAATGCTCTGCAAACAGTTGATTTTAAAAAACTTGAGAAATTTTCAAATTCAACTAAATGCAGAGCTTAAACCTCTGCAAATAGAACAAGTGAGAATTTTGAAAATTTTAAAAATTATGATTTTCTTTCCCAGACGAAGAATATCGATGAAAAATGGTTTTGAGAAATTTTCTTGAAAAATTTTGATTTGAGATTCTTAAAAACAACTAAATGCCGAGCTAAATGCTCTGCAAATAGTATAAGTGACACAAGAACATAAAAACAACTGAATGCCGAGCAATTATCTCTGCAAACAGTACATTTTAGCAAGTCTCTTGATCGAAGACACAAATTCAACTAAATGCCGAGCAAATATCTCTGCAAATAGTACAAATTGAACTTGTCCTTAGTCACCACAATCAAAAACACTTGTTTGCCGAGCTAAGTCTTCTGCAAACAATGCAATTAGCACCAGTCCCAAATCAAGAAATCTCAAAACAACTAAATGCCGAGCAAAATGCTCTGCAAACAGTTGATTTTAAAAAACTTGGTGAAAAATTCACTTTGTACTGTTTGCCGAGCAATATGCTCTGCAAATAGAACAAGTGAACTTCTCACTTAACCAACTTTCTTGAAAATAGCTATTTGCCGAACTTAAAGTTCTGCAACTAGAGTAAGTGAACTTCCAGTACTTAGCCAAATTCTGAAATACGTATTTGCCGAGCAAAATGCTCTGCAAATAGTTCAAGTAAGAACCACTTTTTAGCCAACGACTTCTGCAAATGCTAGTAACCACAACACGACAAAATAGTCGGTTAGGTTATCTTCTTTGTTCAACCAAACCTCTATTTGCAGAGAAGACTTAAAATCTTCGATATCTTCTTCATTTTTTGCGAATTAGAACTCGAACTTTATATCAAAATGTTCAGAAAATCAATGCGCACAAATCCTCAAACAAATTAGATGCTAATTTCAACTGGTACTCAAACCCTCACAAACATGCGATTTGTAGAGCTCGATCAAAAGTGACTCAAATGTTGAAATTAGCTTCTGAAATTGATGGCGAAGGAAGATAAACTTGTAAATCGAACGGTGAACAAAATTTAATCAAAAACACACTTAATTTGCAGGAATCACTGAAACAGTGAGCTCTGCAAATGGACTTTTCAGAAAAATAACTCAAATTCAGAATTAAGCACAAATTAAGCTTGTAGTAAGCTTATGATCGTTCAGCAACTCTGATTGTGCTCTGATACCAATTGTTAGATATAGAATTGAGCTCAATTGATGCTTTAATGGTGGAAATATGTTAGTGTGTGTAAAGTGTGTTTGTGTGTGAGATGGAGGTTGAAGATGGAGTGGAGAGAGAATAAGTCAAAGTGTGTGTTTTATTAGTCAAAGGTAATTACAAGGCTTTTCAAGGGTTAGTTACATTATTAAGATACAAGGGGTATTTATACTAATTACATTAAGTTTCACTTAAGCCCCTTGTACTTTAAGAACAACACAAATGTAACTCCATTTACAATTAAACACCACTAATTTATATTTCTAACACTTGTTCCAATTCTTCTTGATAATCAAGTACAGCTTCTTGTTCAGCACCATCATCCTGATTAACTTGAGAATCATGTTCATTATGAACGGATTGATCCGTATCAGAAAGAACAGGCGAAGAATGACATGCCTTACTCCGACGCTCTCGGCGTAAAGCACCAGATACATCTTCTCGAGAAAAGTGATATGAATGATCACTTCCTGAAGCAGCAGGGACATCATGAGCCATCTTAGTTCGATGCTCATTACTAGAATCAGCAGCGACACTATCATATTCATCTGTGTCTGCTTCAACTACATCATCACCACCATCATTCCCATGATTAGAGTCATCAGAATCACCATCAGTACTATCATCTGAACTCTCTTCATCCTCATGATCAGAATTGTCTTCATCATCCACTAACATATCATTCTCAAAACGAGATCGATAATTTGGATTAATCAAATGACCAAACAGTGGTGGATCATTAAGACCAGCCACATTTCTAGTGTTGGCTTCTAGATCAGCAAATAGACGTAAAGGCCAAGCATGTGGTGCATAGCGAGGACCTTGATCAAATACCAAATCCGGACAAAAGTGTCTAACGATTGCCATAACAAAGCGAGGATATAATAGAAACCTATTTTTTGCTTTGGCATTGATTTGACCAATAAACTCTTGATAGAAGTATGTCGAAAAAGGATAAGGTCGATTATAGACCAAGGCAACCATCTGCGAAGAAATCTGAGCAGAAAGCTGATCAAATCCAGCCTTACGATTGCTCAGACTTACCAACAAAGCGTAAGCAAGATATCTCCAACGTCTTGAAATCCACTTTTGTCAAAAGGAAGCTTTATTTGACCAACATATCCCATTCTTTGAAAACATCTACGAATAAGGTCAAAATCATAAGCTAATTCTACTGCTTCATCTGATTCTTCACCCAAATGCAGAATTTCACGAAGCATCGCAGCATTAAAATCAAAAGTGATTCCTTCGACAGTTGCCCGAACAAAACTACGACCATTAATGATGACCTGATGAGCAGTCCTCCAGAAGGCATCAATATACTGCCTAATCAGTCTAGGTGAATCACAGAATGCAAAAGACAGCCTAGAACGAGCAATAAAATCAAACATTTCATGATAACGTTCACAATTATGCTGATCTGGATCAAGATTTAAGGCAAGATTGTGCTTCTTAACGAACTGACGTGGAGCAAGAGCCATTTCTGCAAAACAAATCATAATTTAAAAACAATTATAGAATTAGCACAAGAAATGAATTGCAGGCTTAGATGAACTTAATCAATAATTTCATAAGTTGAGACTGTACGAAATTACTCTTTAAGTTCGTTAGTTAAGATTGTACGAAGATAGACTTTAAGTTCGTTAGGTAACAAAAAACGAAAATAGACATTAAGTTCGTTGGGTAACAACAAACGAAGATAGCTTTGAAGCATAACTAAGTTCGTTTGTCACAAAAACTCCTAAATTCGTTAGTTGAAAGGAGAGTCTAAGTTCGTAAGCTCTGTTTGAGAACCTAAGTTCGTAGTCAATAAACGAAAGCTAAATTCGTGGACGTTCTGAACAGCAGTTGGTTCCAAAATCAAATATTCGATTTTAATAAAATTGATTAACTCTTGTTGTGCCCGAAATTAGTTACAAAACATTTGTATCAATTAAATGAAGCATAACCCACTTCGATTTTACAAACGAATTAAAGATCCAATGAGTTAAAATCAAAAACGAAATTAAACCCTAGAACCTAAATTATTTATAAAACCGATTGAGTTCATGTAAAAATAGGGCAAAAACAAGAATCAAGAATTGGGGATTTGTGAATGACGATGCTCAATAATATACCTGAATCACTTATTTCAACAATAATCGAGACAACAAGTAGAGAATCAAATGAAATCAAGTGATTTAATTGATGAAAATATAGGGGTTTATTCAGCTTAAATTCGTTTTTCTTTAAGAATGAAGGCAATGTAAAAGATAGAACGAATTAAGTTGATATTTATATAGATGGTTAAAAGATGGGTCAAAACGGGTCGGTTAGAAGGTCGGTCAAAAATAAGGTAGAACGAAGTTAACCTTCGTAAAATCAACTGGAACGAAGATAGAGGTTATCTTCGTTAAACCAAATAAAACGAAATTAGATGTGACGAAAATAAGTTCAATTTTCTGAAGAACAATTCCAAACGAAGTTAAGACTATCTTCGTAAGAACAATTTTGTACTTAGAAAATTTTTCAAGATTCGTCAACACGAAACTTTCCACGATGCGACCCCTTTGACCTAATCCTGTTCATAGCAACAACTCGTTAAAAGCAACTTGTTCATGCCTTGTACCAAGAAGTACCACCATCTAAAATCATCATCATAATGTAAGTATTTTACAAACATTATAATCTTGAATAAAAGCAAAACCCCAAGGTCTTAAACCAAACATCAACAAACCTGAAAATAATCAATTGACATATTAACAACATTACCAATCATGACCATGATACGGAGAACATTTCTCTAATCATTGAGATGCTTGACGGCAAACCATCGTGAAACACTTAAGTCCCATATGAGAAGCCGTCTACAAAACAAACAAACAATGAATAGTCCAAAAATCCAATGAAGAACTTGTAAAGTTTCCGAAATCATGTCATAAAACAAGGTACGAAAACCAAAAGAAATAAGTATCAACACTGATTATTTTCACTAAATACATGAATTGTGAAGTAAATAAATACTCCAAAGACAAGTTCAAGTATTCTTCCTTCACGTGCTCATATCTGCATCACAACATTGTCACTTCACACCAAAAATCTTGTCTCCACGACATCATCAGTATGAATAACACTGTATTGCAACAAAGAGCATCACTCAAACTTTATCTTCTTAACCTGAACACTGCACACTTACCAAAAACTCATTAACGCATCAAGAGCAAAGGCATAATAATGCAGAAAATTCAAGCTAAAACACACAACATTAGGATTAAAAATTACGAATAACTCAAGATTCTAACAAAAGATCAAGGGAGGTCATTCCATTGTCAAACCCTAAAATGTCACCAAGTTATTAATTAAATTCGTAACTTGTAACAACTTAAACGTGTGAGATTTCAAATAACTTTGACTTTTCACAGAAAACTTAAAAGATCATTTTCTAAACTTAAACAATTTAATGTCCATATCAGAAAATCTTCTTTTGTACAAATCACATAACCTCATCAAGAATTCAAATGAATGAATTCAGCAAAACATATACTCAACAGAATTTAAGTAGAATCTCTCGTGCAATAAGAACTTATGAAAATACTATTTTGACTCAATAAAATGAAAAATAACGTAAAATAAAAATTACAGAACAATAAACTAATCTAAACACAATTTATTCATTATTCACATGTTACTTGTGTACTGCTGATCAGATCAGATTAGCATTTACATAAGCCTACTAGCGAGAAATAATTCTCTTATTATTAGTTATGAACAGTGATCCAAAAACGATTACCAATATTTTTGTCCTCTTAAACACTCGGTACGTCCAGTCTCCTTTTTGGTTTGTGGCACTTTCGTATTACTTGAGCCAAGGACAGTTACCATGTAACCTAGTAAGTTACTCATGCCACAATTTTAGTTTGCGAACTTATGTGCCCCATATTCAGATACACTCTCACAATCGAAACAAGCACTAAGATTAAGACATTTGGTGAGTAAAGTGAGAAAGTCTTTAAGAATCAAGTCAGCGGTGACAGGTCGGTGATTCCTCACGCGCAAAGCGACTTAACTTGACTCACGTACGGAAATATACTTAACATTGCATAATGCCAAGTACTTGCATATTTGTGACATTAATTTTAAAGCACTTATGAAAACCCGTGACTTTCTATGAGACCCGTGTAGCGAACTTTCTGACAACCTATCCCAAGTTGGAAGCTTTAGGTAGGCTAGGTATACAAAGATACCCCAAGGACTTACTTGTTCGAATCTCAAAGGCCACATTAGCTTCATACTTTCAACAGATTTATTTTGATATTTGCATATCTTGTCACAAATATACATCCGAAAAAGCAATACATACACATATATGTACCCGAGACCTTCTATATAAAGACCAAATATACCTAATTATAATGCAAGATCTTTCATAAGATTTAAAGGACTTGTCTATTTTAAGAACAAGTATTCTCAGCCATATATCTGAATACGTTTCCCATAAGAACATTGTATACATTTAAGTTCAGATTATAAGGAAACCTTGGTACTTGTGCCTATCGATACATCATATAATGGTATCACTGAACTGAGCATTTTAAAGTACAATTAAGTAGGCTTAAAAGCTAAAGTATCTTCACGTCTAATCATGTAGTGCAGTAATTTTTTTTTTTTTTTTTTTTTTTTTTTATTGACACTATCTATATACGACTTAAACTACTAAGACTCGAAAAGAAAATTTAAGTTCTTTGAGAGAAACTACTCGGCATTCTTCATACCATTGAGTTGATATAACAACTCATGACGAGGTCTATCAAAAGCTTTAGTGTATAAATCAGCAAGGTTATCATCAGTAATAACCTTTTCTAAATGAATAAGCTTTTCTCAAAACAGTCACGTAAAAAGTGATGCTTTATATCTATGTGCTTGGTGACTTTAAAGTTTTTCGGATTCTTAGTAATATCTATGGCAGACTTATTATCGATACAAATAGGAGAGTCAGAGATATCCATACCATAGTCGCGCAATTGTTGCTGTATCCAAAGTACCTGAGAATAGCATTGACCAGCAGCTATGTACTCTGCTTCACAGGTAGACTGTGCAACAGATGTCTGCTTCTTGCACTGCCACGATATAATTCTCCCCCCTAAAAGCTGACATCCACCTGACGTTGATTTCCTATCCGAACTGCAGCCACCATAATCCGAATCAGTATAAGCTTTGAATTCAAAGGAACCATGCATGGGATACCAAAGCCCTAGACGAGGCTTGGCCTTCACATAACGAAGAATCCTTTTCACAGCTTTCAAATGTGACTCTTTCGGATTAGCCTGATATCTAGCACACATACAAACAGCAAAGGTAATGTCTGGACGTGAAGCCGTCAGATACATCAAAGAACCAATGATAGCCCGATATTGAGTTGCATTGACGTCTGGATCATTAGTTTTATCAGGACACAGCCCATGATTAGTCTGAATGGGAGTAATTGCATCTTTAGCATCGGTCATTCGAAACCTAGTAAGAAGATCTTGAACATACTTGCTCTGATGAATAAAGAACCCATCCTTCAGTTGATCCACCTGTAGTCCAAGGAAGAAAGTTAATTCCCCCATAGCACTCATTTCGAACTTAGCCTTCATGCTATGCTCAAATTCCTTGCACATAGTCTCATCAGATAAACCAAAGATAATATCATCGACGTAAACCTGTACGAGCAAGTAGTCCTTCCCTTTCCATTTGATAAACAACGTGCTGTCATTAGAACCTCTAGTAAAACCATTTTCATGTAGATGAGTAGACAGTTTTTCATACCATGATCGAGGAGCCTGATGTAAACCATATAGAGCCTTATCAAGACGATATACTCTATTAGGGAAGTCTGGATCCTCAAACCCCGGAGGTTGATCTACATACACTTCTCTTATTTCCCCATACAAAAAGGCACTCTTTACGTCAAGTTGATACACCTTTATACCTTTATAACTAGCAAATGCCAGAAATAATCGAATAGCTTTAAGTCTAGCTACTGGTGCAAATGTCTCATCGTAATCGAAGCCTTCTTGTTGCTCAAATCCTCTAACCACTAACCGAGCCTTATTGCGAGTGACTACACCTTTGTCATCCTTTTTACAACGAAAAACCCATCGCGTTGATAAAGGAGATTCACCCTGAGGTAAGTCAACTAACTTCCATACATCAAGCTTCCTAAATTGAGCCAATTCTTCTTGCATCGCCTCAACCCATGACGGATCTTTAAGAGCCATTCCAACATTTTTAGGCTCAACATTTTTAGGCTCAACATTTTTAGGTTTGGATATAGTGTTGTGTACCTTTGGTTTATGAGGATTCTTGTGTTGCTTTCCTTTCAAACATGGTACACATTTATCTTCCATCCCAAACTTCTTAACTGGAACACCTTCAACTAATCCAAGACTAACAAGTTCATTCATCTTCGAAAGTTGATATGTCCCATTCTACGATGCCAGAGGAGAGATTCAGCACTCATTTCGAACTTAGCCTTCATGCTATGCTCAAATTCCTTGCACATATTCTCATCAGATAAACCAAAGATAATATCATCGACGTAAACCTGTACAAGCAAGTAGTCCTTCCCTTTCCATTTGATAAACAACGTGCTGTCAATAGAACCTCTAGTAAAACCATTTTCATGCAAATGAGTAGACAGTTTTCATACCATGATCGAGGAGCCTGATGTAAACCATATAGAGCCTTATCAAGACGATATACTCTATTAGGGAAGTCTGGATCCTCAAACCCGGAGGTTGATCTACATACACTTCTTCTCTTATTTCCCCATACAAAAAGGCACTCTTTACGTCAAGTTGATACACCTTTATACCTTTATAACTAGCAAATGGCAGAAATAATCGAATAGCTTCAAGTCTAGCTACTGGTGCAAATGTCTCATCGTAATCGAAGCCTTCTTGTTGCTCAAATCCTCTAACCACCAACGAGCCTTATTGCGAGTGACTACACTTTGTCATCCTTTTTACAACGAAAAACCCATCGCGTTGATAAAGGAGATTCACCCTGAGGTAAGTCAACTAACTTCCATACATCAAGCTTCCTAAACTGAGCCAATTCTTCTTGCATCGCTCAACCCATGACGGATCTTTAAGAGCCATTCCAACATTTTTAGGCTCAACATTTTTAGGCTCAACATTTTTAGGTTTGGATATAGTGTTGTGTACCTTTGGTTTATGAGGATTCTTGTGTTGCTTTCCTTTCAAACACGGTACACATTTATCTTCCATCCCAAACTTCTTAACTGGAACACCTTCAACTAATCCAAGACTAACAAGTTCATTCATCTTCCGAAAGTTGATATGTCCCATTCTACGATGCCAGAGGAGAGATTCAGGACTCATTTGCTTTGCTCAACAAACAGAGGGGCTCCGTTGGATTATCAACACCTAAAACTAGCCATAGATGTCTCTCTTCCTAGGAGCTCTGAGCATTATCCATTCTGCTGGAATAACGAAACCCGGCTTCAAGATGAATGCCTCCTTTTCTGTGAAATGAACATTGTTGCCCTTGTCACAGATCTGTGAGACACTCATTAGATTATGAGTAAGTTGTTCCACATAGTTTACTCTTTCTAGAGTAAGTTGTCCATTGACGACATCTCCCTGACCGGTGATGTTGCCGCCCTTGGATCCAGCAAAACTAACGTACGACCCATTTATACCAGTATAATTGGACAAGAGTTTCCTGTCCCCTGTCATGTGCCTGGAGCATCCACTGTCAAGGTACCATAAATGGATTGGTTTCTAGGAACTCCCTGCACATAAAATGAGAGAAATTAGTTTTCATTGGGGACCCAAACCTTCTGAGGTTTGGGTCGACCCTTCTCATCCCTTAGAATTAGTTCAGTCCAATACCCATTGCTGGAAGCCGTGGGTGGAACATGATTCTCATCTCGTCTTCTCACTGGAGGAGACTTCTGACCTCTCGTCGGAGAAGGTCTAGGAGAATGAGGGCCATAAGAAGGTCGAACACTCGAATGAACTTGGTCATAGAATGAAATTTGATTTCTAGGAGCAGAACGATCAGGTCGTGGAGGTGTTTGAAAACGATTTGAATTCCTATGAACATTTCCTGATGAACCTTTCAGTGGAGATTCACGTCGTTGAGGTATAGTAAACGGTTTTGGAGAAGATTGAACTTTAGCCTCATCAACCTGTTTATCATTACCCAACCCCCTTTTTCCTTCTGAGGTGGAAACCTTTGAAGGAGAACCTGATCTTCGAGGTCTATTTGGACATACACTATAAATATGACCCTTTTCATGACAAGCAAAGCAAGAGAGGACCTTGAACTTTTTGTTTGTATCTACCTTTTTATCGGTACCTACAGATTCATTGTTAGCACTAGTGTCCACTGACTTACTTGTTTTCTTTGATTTTCCTTTTCAGGGTCTTGTTTAGTTGGTGATATCTAGACTTTCTAGCACCATCTTTCTCATGTTTATCTTTACTTGAAGATTTCTTAAGTGCAGGCATTAAGATGTGCTTTAAAACCTTAGTTGCTTCTTCATTAACGGCTAAGTTATCTTCAGTTTTTCTCATCCTAGACTACTTAGGTAATGGAGTGAGACGTTGCTGACTTAATTTCTTCATATCCTCAATAGCAACATCCCAGACTTATCAATCCTCTTAGGGTCAATAGATTCTAATGGGAATTCTAACTCAGTATAGACCCTATTACTCTTATGAAGTGTAAAGTGTACAATACTGTCTTTCTGACCATTAGGAATAAACTGATTTAAGACAACACCTTTCAATTTCTCTTCCTTGTTAGGTTGAGAAGAAACTCCTTTAGTCTCTTTTGTTCCCTCAGGCATCTTTGTCTCAAGAATTGAGTCATTTGGATTACCATCTACAACACTAGGTTGAAGTAGGATTTCAGGAAGATTAGGTTCAACAGAAGTATAGTTATTATTGAAAGGAGGAGGCACATCTTTATAAGAGATCTTAGCAGTGTCAAGACTCTTAGAGGAAGAATTCTCAAACTTTGTCATATGCATCAAAAGCTCAGCATGTCTAACAGATTCAGATTTAGCATTTAATTCCAAGATTTCTATCCTAGCATCAGCAAGTTCCTTTTCAATGGTAGCACACTTTTAGCTAACAAGGAATAAGCTTCACTACTTACTCTTTCTATGGCCACAGACTGATTGACTTTATCTTTCATAGCTCTAATGTCAGACTCTAAGGATCTAATCTTTTCTTTGAAGAATTTTTCTTTATCATTTACAGTTAGACCCTTTTTAATTAACTTATCTCTTTCATCATGAGCAGCATTGACAACAGATTCTAATTTCTTAAATTTGTTCATTCTTTTGTTCAAGTTCATCAAACATGCGATTAACAATTTTGCAAACATGAACAATAGTATGTAAAGAATAAGATACCTGTTGGTCTGCCTCTTTGCAATCTGCCATGTAGCAACAAAGTCATCCACAGTCATGCCAGCCGGAATCTCAAACTCTTGCATCTGCTCTTCAATTGTCTTTTCACTCTTTTTTATGGCAGAATCATCTTTAACCTCAGCAGCTTTCACTTCATCAAGATTCTTGACATCTTCTAACTCATTGTCAGATTCGGAATCAGTATCATATACACCAGCAGCAACAGATTCCAATTTCAAACTTTTAGTATTCTCATACAATTGCTCTTCACTGTGGTAAACTGTGGTGTCCAAGAAGTCATCAGGAGAATCAACTATTTGAGCCATATCATCAAGAATTTCAGCCAAATAAGCGTTATTGGTCTCATCATGTGGAAGATTCCAAACATAAGAACCATCAGACTGAACAGCTACTATAGCCTTGTCACTGCCGTTGACATTCGCAGTAGGATCATCAGTCAACAAAAGAGCTCTAGTTGAATTTTGATTGAGCGGACGATTACCACCTCTATCTTGACGTGTATGCGTAACATTTGCCTCTCTCTTAGGCCGTTGACATTCTCTGGCAAAATGTCCAAAACCTTCGCAATTATAGCATTTCACCTTTGACTTGTCAAATCCCTGAGTACCTCCAGTAAACTGTCTGCCTGTTCTATTCATAAACTTTTGCACTCTTCTGGTGATCATTGCCAATTGCCATTTCAGATCCATTTCTTCAACATCATCTTGATCTATCTGGTCGTAATCTTCATCAATAAGTGCTGGATCTGTGATTCTTCCTGCAACAAAAGCTTCATGTGTAGCACACATAGCAGCAAATACATTCATCCTACCCTCAGCTGATTTCATATTCATAGGCATGGACTTGTAACCAGCAGAAGAAGATGTAATGTTTCCAAACTTCATATTTCCAGTCTTTATTCCTTCATTAGCCCTTTTACCCCTGTTACCAGCATCAGTAACCATGAATCCGGAAGAATCATCTCCATCCATTAATGGACCACAATTGTCTGTCTCACCAGTATTACCAACTCCAGAAAAGAAAGCATTAACATCAGCTGTTGGATTTTTCATAGTGGCATGATAGAGATGGATCTTGTGTGAAGTTGTCTTGAAGATCCTTTGCCTTATCCTTCATTTCTCTGTTTCTTAGTGTGGATATTACTCCATCTATTCGAAGAGATGCATAATCAGCTCTTTCTTGCAATCCATGACGAAATTCGTAAGAACAAGTTCTGAACGAAGATAGCTTAAGTTCATAGAATAAGGTTCTGAACGAAGATAGCTTAAGTTCGTAGAACTAAGGTCTGAACGAAGATAGCTTAAGTTCGTAGAATAAGGTTCTGAACGAAGATAGCTAAATTCGTAGACTAAGGATCTGAACGAAGATAGCTTAAGTTCGTAGAATAAGGTTCTGAACGAAGATAGCTTAAGTTCGTAGAATAAGGTTCTGAACGAAGATAGCTTAAGTTCGTAGACTAAGGTTCTGAACGAAGATAGCTTAAGTTCGTAGACTAAGGTTCTGAACGAAGATAGCTTAAGTTCGTAGACTAAGGTTCTGAACGAAGATAGCTTAAGTTCGTAGACTAAGGATCTGAACGAAGATAGCTTAAGTTCGTAGAATAAGGTTCTGAACGAAGATAGCTAAATTCGTAGACTAAGGATCTGAACGAAGATAGCTTAAGTTCGTAGAATAAGGTTCTGAACGAAGATAGCTAAATTCGTAGACTAAGGATCTGAACGAAGATAGCTTAAGTTCGTAGAATAAGGTTCTGAACGAAGATAGCTTAAGTTCGTAGAATAAGGTTCTGAACGAAGATAGCTTAAGTTCGTAGACTAAGGTTCTGAACGAAGATAGCTTAAGTTCGTAGACTAAGGTTCTGAACGAAGATAGCTTAAGTTCGTAGACTAAGGTTCTGAACGAAGATAGCTTAAGTTCGTAGACTAAGGATCTGAACGAAGATAGCTTAAGTTCGTAGAATAAGGTTCTGAACGAAGATAGCTAAATTCGTAGACTAAGGATCTGAACGAAGATAGCTTAAGTTCGTAGAATAAGGTTCTGAACGAAGATAGCTTAAGTTCGTAGAATAAGGTTCTGAACGAAGATAGCTTAAGTTCGTAGACTAAGGTTCTGAACGAAGATAGCTTAAGTTCGTAGACTAAGGTTCTGAACGAAGATAGCTTAAGTTCGTAGACTAAGGTTCTGAACGAAGATAGCTTAAGTTCGTAGACTAAGGTTCTGAACGAAGATAGCTTAAGTTCGTAGACTAAGGTTCTGAACGAAGATAGCTTAAGTTCGTAGACTAAGGATCTGAACGAAGATAGCTTAAGTTCGTAGAATAAGGTTCTGAACGAAGATAGCTAAATTCGTAAGAACAAGGTCTGAACGAAGATAGCTTAAGTTCGTAGAATAAGGTTCTGAACGAAGATAGCTTAAGTTCGAAGACTAAATTCGTTTGATGAAGATTCAAAACGAAAATGAAGATAACTTCGTTTTCTATCTTCGTTTGATGAACTTTAGAACGAATTTAAGTTAAGTTCGTTTTCTATCTTCGTTTGATGAACTTCGTTTTGCTAAGTTCGTAAGGCAAACGAACTTAACGACAGAAAGGGTGTTCGGGAGGTTTTTGAGAAAATAACAATCAAACAAACGATCTCAACCCTTCGATAAGATATCGAATAGCTCTGATACCACTTGTGAGTCCCTCGATAGCTGCAGATCGCTCTCGAGATCGTCTATTGTTATGTCGTGAGTGCGGAATCCTCACGAGATAACTAGTTTGATTAGTTATCGAATATATTGCTAATTATATGTAAATAACCAGCCGTATGAGATCTATCTTCGTTTTCTATAAACTAGAAACGAACTTAGTCGCCTTAGGTGTGTGAGAGATGAACGGAATTCCTCAATTTAGGGTTTCCATTCATTTATATATGTTTCTGATCGATATTGGGCCTGCTGGGCTTTGTTCTTACGAACTTAGCAGCCCAGCCCATATAACGAAGATTATCTTTGTTAGTTCCTAACGAAGGTTATCTTCGTTAGTACTAAATACCATCAACATCTATGCTTAGTTATTTTCCAAGTACTTCATGTACAAGAAACCTAACATATATTATGTTTGTACCTGTATAACATACATAACAAACATCATATATAAACATATATATAACACCAAAACATGTAATCAATCATTACCAAAACACGAAGTCCATAATCTATCAATTACACATAAATGAATAAGACATAAAATAACATAATGTCTTAATCTAAAAGACTAATCAAATCTAAGTTGTTGTTGTCACATCAACATGCATCAACACTATAACCTTGCATCTCTGATACCATTTTTCTGTAACACCCCGACTAAGGCGGAACACGAGATGTCACAGAACGACATGGTACAAAAGACTTAATTATAAAACATCACCATAAGGTTTCAAATGCCATTCAAATCCAAAAGGTTACAAGTTCAAGTTGACGTTTAATAAACATTACATAACCAAATTCATTATCAAAAGATCAAATGTTCGCATTACTAGTCCAACATGCAACAATTAAACACATCATCCATGAGGCGGTCCAAATGCTAACTTACTGCCCTAGACCTGAAAAGCATGAAGAAAAAGTGTCAACTACGAGAGTTGAGTGAGTTCATAGGTTTATGCTAACAACACACATATATTTAATCCAATTCAAGAAATAATATGTCATAAAATTTCCAAGAATTCCATCATACTGTCCATACCCAAACCGTATGTTCAATCAATAATTTCCATCCATAATATAATATCAATACCTCTTGGTCAATGGTAAGACTACCATGACATAATTTGATGAGATTGTTCTTGAGCCACTACTAAGACCCTTTCACGTCCAAATAATAATAATGATAATATGTCCCGAAGATATGATAATAGAAGCACATGCTGTCAATCACGTGCAATAATAATAATGAACGGGTCGTGCCATGGAGACGACCAATGATATATAAAGTAGATTAGAGCACCCCTAGGCAGACCGGAGATGAGGGCGGCCACTCAGGCGGCCAGTCAACCCGCTGCCATCTTGGTGAGTGAGGGGACGAATCCTAGTTGCGCAACCCTCTAACTACAGGCCTCAAATGAGTTAATAGTAGTGTACAGGGGACCACCGTTTGATAGTACTCAAGCTCATCATATAACATATAACACGTTGAACATACAATATAATTCACATATCATTATCATTATTTCAAAGAATCATTTCATAAGAGAAAGTCATTTTAATTAATCATGCTTTTCACCCCGCAAGTAAAACATATAAAAGAGTTTGAAAGGGGGCTATGACTCACTTGATTTGAGAGTGTTAGGGGCTGATCAAACGCGATTCCTTCGCTTAGATTTGTTGCGCCTCAAGCAAGCCTAAACCATAACGTATATATTCACGACGTAAGTTCGCGTGACATGAACTAGTGAGCTAAATCATGAGATGTATACTAGTAGACTTGCCCATCTTTGGTTGTTATTAGATTATGGAGTTTAAGTGCATTATGATGCTCTCATTATTTGGGTATAAGAGATTTGGTGGTAGGAGTCGTTTTCTCATTATACGTTTTTGTACGTTTATTGGAATTTCGGTAGTTTGGCTTTGGTTTATATGATCTCCATTGTATACTTTGCTTAGCAATAATATTTGACATTAGTGGTCTTATAATATTAATATTTTATGTATATTTTCTGATTTGTAATTATATATTTAATTTAATAATATTTAATTATTTATTTATTCACTTTATTGATTTATTTGCTAAATAAATCTTTAAAAATACTTTTAAGTGTCATAATTGCCTTTATAAATTATGAATAATTTCATTTGAATTATCTTCTGATATATATGCTCCTTAATTTATAATTCCATGTTTTTATACTTTTATTTGTGTATTTTCCATTTATTTTAATGATAATATTTAATTAGTTATTTTTACTTAATTATTTATCTTTAAATTATGTAACACATGTCTCTTGCCTTTTAACTATTTTTCTCCAGTAGGTTTTAGTTATTTTTATCAATGGTTAAGATGATTTAACCTCATTCTTGATTTACATAATTTATTTATGGATTTTTATGTCTTTTAATTACCATTTAAATTCAATAATTCATGGAAATTCTTAGAAATCATCACTAAACATTTTGGTCAAAATTCCAGGCCTTTTAGGCAACTTTTATCAATATAAAATCATATCAATTCAACCTCTCTTGTGTCTTGCTCATTTTGAGGGTTTTATTATTAAAAATCGTTTACCGAAATAGTGATTTTAGCCTCATTTCTTAAGCAATTAAAGTGCTTCAAAATGGATTTTCATTCTTGTTTCATTATTTCCAGAAAGTTCATCATATTTTGGTGTCCAAAATCATGATATTGGTGGTGGTGTGATATGTGCAATTTAGTGCTTTCGGTTAGTGATTATTTGACCCGAAAAGGTGATTTTTGAGCTTATTGTTGTCATGAACCAATAGATTTGAGTTTTATACTTTTATTTCAACTTATTTCCAGTAGGTTTATCATATTTCCTTGGTCATAAGATTATGGTGCATGTGTGTGCTCAAAATGCATTTTTTGCGTGTTTTCGGTTTATGATTTCTAGCTTATTTTAACATGTTTTGATTCAAGCTTTATATCCTTGATATTTTATCAATTTTTCCAGAATATTAACATTAATATTAACATATTTTTCACTTATCACAAGTCCATATCCATCTCATAATCCAACAAAAGATCCAACTTTCTTAAATCTAGCATACATGCATTCAAATCAACACTTTTTAATATCAACTTTTATAGATCTAACATTCAACAATATAAAAACATCTTTTAAATGAAAAATCTCAGAATATACTCTTCAAAAATATACAAAAACATATAGATCTATCAAAAGGAAAATCACTTTAAAAGCTACTAATCTATAACCACACTTTTAGGTCTTAAACTTGTTGAATCCTTGGATCTTTCTTCTTAGATTTGACATGCATGAGCATGGAAAGAAAGATCCTATCAACTTTGCCCTCATTAAGTGTATATTACAAAGAAAACAAGAAGAAAGTATGAGTTTTTGATAAAACCTTTGAATATAAACAAAAACAATATTAGATCTAGTAAAAAGGATGAAGATTATACCCTCTTGAACTTGGTTTTTGATGGTGAAAATGGGCAGAATTTTCGTGGCCCTTGAAGCCTCCAACAACCCTTAATCTAACCCAAAAACAATCCTTAAACCCTTGCTTGATATAACCCTTTAGTAATCTAACTTAATCCTTATTATTATTAAGTGTTTAACTTGATTTTTGATGGTGTTTTCTTTGTTTGTTTTGGGCCGAAAATGAGAAGAGAAAAGGGAGGGGGAAGAGGTTTTTCTTGAGAGAAAATAAAAGTGTGTGAAGAGTGTGAAGAGGTGTGTGAGTTCCAAGACTAAAATGAGTGTATGTAATTTGAAATGGTGTGTTGGTGTGATGGGGGGGAGGGGCGGCCTTAAGGGGGCATAGGAAGGGTTTTTCTATCTTTTTTTTTATATAAATTTTGTGTATAAAATGTATATGTATGTTGGATGTAAGTGTATATATGTTTTGTAAGGTTAAATGTGTTAGTTTGTGGTATAAGTTAACTTTTATTCTAGCATGTATATATATATGTATATGTCGTGTATATATGTATATATTTTTGTATTTTTGATTTGTTACATAAGCCTTTATTTATAAACTTGTATTTATTTTAAGCATATATATATATACTTATTGTTATTTAAACACTTTTATGCACATATTAATTTATAAATATACTTTGAGATAGAAATCTTTATTCTCATGTCATATTTACTTACATTGGTTTGGTGATTGATTTGTTGGACATTTATAAGAATTTTGATTGATATCTCAACTTGTGAGGCTCATTTTATCATTTATAACTTGATTAATCATCAATAAAATTTTTGTTCAATGGTATTTTATAAATCAAATTTAGAATTGAACAATAGCTTTAGATTGCTAATTTAGGGGCATTATCTACTAGCTTTAAGTATAACTATGGCTTGCGAGATCATAGGCAACATAACTAGCACATATATAATATTTAAAAAGTAGGGTTGTTACACTCTTCTTGCATAGCTTCCACCCAGCTTGGGTCTGCCATAGCCTCGTCAATCTTCTTCGGTTCAATTAGTGATAAGAAGGTGACATTCAAGCATTGCTCACTTGTGGCTCTTCTAGTCTGAACCCCACTACTTGGATCTCCAAAAATCTGTTCAATTTGATGTGCTCGAGTCCATTTAGTGTATTGACTAGGCTGGTGTAAAACAATATCAGTGCAAGTCACCTGACGATCTTCTTCAGTTGCAGCAGCTTCTGGAGGAGGATCAGTCCAAACTACTTCTATACTCATCAGAGTCAATGAGGTCACGATTTGCATCATGAAATTCTTCATTTAAAGGCATTTCTTGAAGAACTAGAGAAGTTGGAGTTTGAACTGGTGCTGATATTGGAGTGGCACGAACATCTGATCCAATCACCAGTTTCTGTGGTAAGTTGAAACTGATGGAGGGATAAAATGAAGTGTCACTGGTGGTTTTCTTTGTTTTACTGGTTCCAGTTGAGTGTAACTGGAAGCATTTTCTGGTGAAACAACTGACTGATGAACTTGGTCAGTTTCACCAAAATTCAATGGAACGACTGGAGAGATATCAAGGCTTGGTCTCTTGTTGATTGCTTCATTTGATTCGTCAAATGTGACATGAATTGTTCATGAACCTTTTGGAGTCTATAATTATAAACTCTAAAGGCCTTTCGAATATCTGAATAGCCTAAAAATACTCCTTCATCAGCTTTTGCATCAAACTTTCCAAGCTGACTGGAATCATTCAAAATATAAACTGGACAACCAAATACAGGGAAATATCCAATATTTGGTTTACGATTCCTGAATAGGCAGTCTTCTTGTGTCTCTTGATGTAGACGGACCGGTTTTGGGTGTGGCAAGCTGTTGCAACTGCTTCAGACCAAAAACTGGTGGGAAGACCTGATTCAGATAACATACTTCTGGAAGCTTCTATCAGTGTGCGAATCTTTCTTTCCACAACTCCATTCTATTCTGGAGAGTATGCTGATGAGAAGTTTTGAGAGATGCCAGTGTCATTACAAAATGTTTCAAGTACTTTGTTCTGAAATTCAGTACCATTATCACTTCGTAACTGACAAACTTTTCGAGTGTACTTGAGCTCAATTCTTTTGATGAGAGAGATGATTTCAGCAGGTGCATCACTTTTGGATCTGATGAATACCAACCC